>JANPWX010000510.1:667458-991723 GCA_024734555.1 Trochalopteron elliotii
TACGGAGGGGTACGGACCTGCTACCCGCCGAGCCGGCCTTGTACGAGTACCAGGGACACTTTGAGCCCACCGGTGGGATTCCCTGGGCTTCGGCAGTGCCAGGTTGTGCCCCGTTAACACACCTGCATCCTAAATACCTTTCGGGAGCTAAAGTCTGCTTTCCCTTTCTTGACTTTCAATGACCAAAAATGACACACATTTCACTATGCTTCCAAAATCCCTTCTGTGTTGAGTAGCAGCACTCTGATAGAGCATCTGCAGGTCCTTCCCTTGTACTGCTGTGTCTGTTGTGTGCAATATAACACAACTGCACCATAGGTACCATCGATCAGTCATTGGCTGAGCTGCGTGTGTGTTCTTTGACCGACCGAGTTGATCCACTTTCCACTTTTGTGTGTGGAACCCCCTGAAACGCAGGCAACATTTACTGGGATCTGTGTTCAAAATTAGGTCAAAAGGAAAAGATCTGAAACAGGAACAAGCTTGATTGTAAACCCTTCTCATTTAGTAGAACTTTGACAACTGATATTCAAGTTGAGTAGTATCAGAAGAATGGGAAGATGTTACCCTCCAAATGTTATGTTCCAAATCCTTCACTTTCCAATTTATTTCCCTTTTTAACTGCCACACCACTCTTCTCCATCTAAACACTTCATGAAACAAATTTGTCTGACTCGATGAACAAATCCTCATTTTAAACGCAGTTCCACTAACAAATAGTCATTTTAAACATAGTTCTGCTACAGGGTGGGAGTAATTTTTGTTTATATGTAGGTAACAGAGAAGAAGAGCAATGAAAATTGATGGTCCTTATTCTTTAGAGGTGTATTTTTTAAAAAGGATTTTAAATTAAAGCATTTTAGTCTTAAGCCAATCATCTAGGTTTTAGTGGAAAAGCAAAAAAGCCACAAAGTTGAAAATTAATCTCAAGTCTCTTTCACTATACAGAAATATTCTATCATGTGAGCTCTTCAGAGTTTGAAAAAATTAGAAAGGATACTTTGTATTGGTTTTCACTAAGACTGAACATCTTGTTTCCTAAATTTGTATTACCAGAAGTTGGTACATTTTATATGTTTTGGGGCAATTTCTCCAGAAAGGACTGAAGTTTCACAATCCTTAGCTTTCATTCTGAATTCTTGAGGGAAAACTTTTATTTCTCTACATATATTTCTTTTTAAAAATATTTTTCTTTGTTTTCTTTTGCCTTTTTTTGGTGGCTAATCTTCCAAGCTAGTTGGGCTTTGAGGTCATAGGCTAAGCCCTTTGGAGAGGGAGTGTTGGACAGCTCATGGGAGTAAAGGTGCAGGATAAAGTTCTATTAATGCTGGGTGATTGTAGCTCTAATTTTTTCATGTGTTTGATATTTTGAACTTACTATGGGATTATATATGCTATTTCCCTATTTTGATATGGAAGTTCAGATTTTAGGTGATAAGTAAAGGATGCTCAGTTGGCACAGAGGATAATAGTTTGCTGTTGAATACTGAAAGCATGTATGTACAAATTTATAACTTTCCAGACCACATCCTTCTTGCTTATAAGTGTGCATAAAGTTGGGAACAGTGAACAGCAAACAACACCACCTGGATGCATTTTCCATTACAGATGTGGGAATCATGTGTATTTCAATATGCATTTAGTATTATATTATGCATTATATTATGCATTTAGTATTGACTGAGGTAATAAAATTGTTTTAAACATGAAAAAAATGCCCCACACAATGCAAACAAACTCTCCGACTATTGAGTTAAACTTGGGACCTCTTATACTTAAGAAGGAAGTCTTGGACAAGTGGCATTTATTTGTATTCCCTGTGCTGTGCTTTTATTTAATCCCTCCTGATTATAACTTTGAAAGATACAAGTTATGTCTTGCAGTCATTTTTAAAATGTTGAATTGGAAGCAGCCTTGAAGATTTGATTTTATCATTTGTACTATTAAACAATCTTCTGTTTGTATACTCTGAGTGATCTTATGCATGAGTCTCTGTAGCCTTTAATGGATAACATGTACCTTTCTATATTTAAAGTATTCTGTATTAACAGACCATGAAATGTCAGTAGACTTAAGGCTATGCTTTAAGACATGAGAACAGTGGTGAATATTTTAAATACCTTTATCAAATTTCATGGTTTTATGAACAGGGATTTTTTCAGTTTGTGTTTTTATGTGGTATTTTTTTAGCATACTTTGCTATTATTGTGCCAGAAACAATTCTGGTCCTTCCTCCTGGTATGCAGAGAGACCTTTAGCTGTAGCAGTTCTAATGAGAACAAGGTATGTAGAACTACAAGGATAACACACTTTGGGTATGTAATGAAGTTGTCCTGATGTTGTCATAAAATCCTATAAAAATTTTACCTTTCCTTTGCCCACATTTACGTATTGGAGAAGGGACTAGCTATGAATATCATGAAGTTAGTGGTAGTGAATTCAGAAAGATTGGAATTAGAAGCAGTCACAAGTGAATCCTTTATTGGTGAAGTCTGATGGAGTCACATGGGGAAGGAAATGCTGAGTTTGAACATGATGGCAACATTTCTAAGGATAATGGACAGTAAGCCAGTGAAGGAAGCTGCTTATTTTAGAGACCTGTTTCTGTGCTTTGAGGTTTTATATTTTATCTGAAAAGTTATATTCAGGAGCATATTATGAGCAAATTTTCTGTCTGCTATTTAAAAAAATGCATTATGATACACAGATAGTACTTACACTTCAGAGTGATGATATTGTCTACAGGATTTTTGAGTCCCGAATAGATTACATTGATCAGTGTACTGGTTTTACTTTTTGAAGTTGTGATAGATAATGCTGTCATACTCACCTGCAGCTTAACCTGCTCTGGGGTTTACTGCCAAGCCTGGTAAAGCTGAGGCTGGAAAGGACTTGCTTGTGAAACTTTTAAAGAAACTTCCGGGATACAGCAGAAAATGGTACTGGGAATTCAGCAGATGGCCCCCTTGCCTCTGAATCATTTCTAAGCCAAGGATGTTATTAGGGTGCACTGTTCTGCCTGTGGCTTTTAAAGATAAGATATAAACAAAGTCTCGTTTACTACTCAGTATTTAAAGATCCTGTTGTATTTTGAAGGAAATAGAAGGCTCAGAAGACTCAGTGCCTTAGCCAATTTCTGACTTAGCTAATTATTTTTCTTCCGTTGTTCCCTGCAGCTTCAGCAGAATACAGTATTTTTCATGTACTTCCTTAAGCTGTTTTCAAATAAAGCTGTCAAGCAGCTGCTCTGTTGCACTTGGTGCTTGCCTGAGTTCTTTGGGTTGTTGGGGGTGGGAAAGGCTTCTTTTCTGTTACACAGAGTTACCTTTGAAAAAGCACAGCTCTCACCCCATGTCCAGAGGCTCCAATCTAATTAAGTTCATTGCAGGTACTTGAAAATAATGACAGTTTAGTTGATACTGAGCCATAAGCAAGCTGTTTTAGCACTAAAGCAAGTATAACCAGGACTGAGTAGCACCGTAGCGCTCTCTGAAGCAGATAACAACACAAGGCACTTGGAAACTTTGAAAACTTAAGTGAGCCTGAGGACTGAGTGACTGTAAACAGAGAGCAGAAAGGCCATGGCATGGACAGCTGTCTCTGTCTGCCTGAGATCAATGCTAGAAACACTGGCATAACCAAGTCTGCCACAAAGTGACAGTGTTGTGTTTGCCACCAGGCAGTGGCAAACATGTGCCAAGCACAGTTGTCAGAAAGCAATTTAAAGGCTAGACATGATGGATGTATACCGTGTGAAATATGGTTTAGGTGACAGCAGGTTAAAGGAGGATCCACCATATATCTGGGTCATTACTGGAAGATCAAATAACTTGTGGGTTTCTGACTATAAACAACTCATCCTTTAGCACTGTGAGTGCACTCTCAACAGCACTGAAAGCAGAGAGGAAGGGTATGCTGGGGCATTACAAGGAAAATGCATGGAAAATAAAATGTAAGTTAGGAAATGCAGTCTAAAGGGACCAATAATATACCAGCAACACTAATAAATAATCCCTCTACAAAAGTAAGAGGGGAAAAAGCCCCCAAGTGCACTAACAAAATTTTGTGGAAAGAAAAAAAAAAGGGAGAAATCATAAAGAAGATGGAAAATGGTACTTTCACGTTCCCGTGCCAAAAGTTGCTGGCAGCTGCCTCCAGCAGAAGTGGCTGCCTGCCAGGGGGGGATTCTGTGCACTCTTCTGAAAGATGGGAGCTGGCTTAGAGAGGTGTCTGCCTTGCACAGACCGAGGGCAGGCACTCCTGCTAAACCGTTTCTGATCTCATTGATTCCTGGCACTTTGTGTCTCAGAGTGGGCTGAGTGTTTCCTACCAACCCTCCTGCCTCCACTGTGCTGGAGAATATGAGCATTCCCACACTCCACCTTACAGTGACCTTATTTCCTGATTTCATGGTTCCTATTACAGTGCTTTTTGTGCAATTCTGCAACATGTGAGAGACAGAAAAAACTTCCAGAAAATGGGAATGTGCTTTTTGCTACATGTGGCCTTGCTGCACATGCCTTGTATTAAACCTGGTTTTGTGGAATGTATCACTTCTGAGCATATTTTGATTCTAATTCAGTGAGTGGGTAGCACTTTGTATATAGCATTGCAATTAAATTTAATCATCTTCAACCAATTTCTGCTGGGGCCATTTCCTTCACCCACAATTAGCAGTAATGTTAAACAGGTGCTTTATGTCTGACAGCACCTTTCCAGCATTCTAATATTTTTATTGGTCGCTCAAGTGAGTTCATAAACCCAGATCAAATTCTCTGTTATTTTGCATTTGGCAATGCTTGTTTGTCCATTAGTTCCAGAATTATTGCCATTACAACTATTTACATTCTCACTGTCAGTTCAAATGCATTTCACTCACCCAGAGCATTGCAGTTTAGTGGGTTTTCATATTTTATTTTATTTTTTTTTAATTCTGCACTGTGTACAAACTTGAAAATGAATGTAGAGACCTAGTGACTGTGAAACAGGTGCGCTCTTGGATGGTGGTTTGAGCTATACCCAGGCTCTAAGCATTAAAGGCTGCTCCTCTGCCTATTCAATCCTGTTTCCTGGACTCTTGCCCACATGTGCTGTCCATGGTAAACACTTGCCTGGCTTTGCTGGGGAGGATGCTCCAGTTCCTTCCTCTGTCTAAATGAATGTTTTGTTTTGACCGCTTTACAACTAAATAAACTGAGTAACTTCATTTATGCAAATACATGTGTGTGAGATTAGATGCCTTGGAAAGAAAACTGTGATCAAAAAAAAATCTCATCATCTGAATCTAGTTACTCCCCACCAAAGATTTGCAAAACTCCCCTGTAAAACGTACCTGAATGGAGAAGGAAAAGAAAGCTTTTAAAGGCTGGCAAGGATGCAGGCATTTTTTGCTACTTAAGTTTTTTCTAGTGGACTGTATAGCCTTTAGCTGCAATGTTTGGGGCTTTTTAGTTAGAGTCTTCTTGTTCTTGTTGTTGTTGTTTTGTTGGTTTGGTTTTGGTGGTTTTTTGTTGTTTGTTTTGGTTTGAGGGTTTTTTTTTTTCTTTTTTTTTCTTTTTTTTTTTTTAATTTAACCAGAGGAACCTTTGTTAGGTCTTTTTATGACATCACAGCTGATCATTTTAGAAGACTCAGTCATTACCTGCAGATGTAATTTTACTCACTTGTCCTGGGGAAAATGTTGACTTCTCTGTGGAAAAAAAAATAGACATTCAATATGTTTTTATCTGCCTAGTGAAATACTTTTATTTTAAAATGCCACTGCAGTACACTGTAAGAGGTTTAGTTTTACTTCTTTATGTGTCCAGCCACGAAAAGCATTGTATCACATTTGTTACAAAACGGAGCATAAGCTGTAGACCCTCTTTTAGACCTCAAGAGTTAGGATCTTAGTATCTAAGTTTTGTACACCTACCATGGTAAAAAATAAAAATATTAGGAATAATTTACATAAAAGGTCAAATTAAATTTATTACAACCTCAAGTTAATGTTAAAGAGAAGTGCAGATGCATGCATTCACTTGCAGGAACCAGAATTCCCAACATAACATGCAGTACCATTAAAATCCAGTTTGACTCTCCCAAGAATTCAGCAGTCTTCACTGGAGAATGTCTATTTGCAAACATATGTGCATGCAGCAGTCTATGCATGTAAACATTTCTGAATAGCAATAAAAAGATCCTTTAAAAGAACTTTTTAGCACCCACATTGACAATTGTAAGCACTGTTATTTGAAGATTCAGCCTGCTCTGCTCTTAGCCTTTGAACCTTCAAACTCTGAATGAACGGCATTAACATGCTTTATGTTGATAATCTGCATAGGTGATACGACTACTGCAATATCAGAGCCAGATATCTAATGCTCAGTCCTGCATTTCTGTATTTTGTGTGGGCACATATCACGGCTTGTCTTGTACAATCAACTGCAGTGCTCAAGTATCAAGATTAGTCATGGGGTAGGTACACATACCTGAAAATGCTCTTCACTGTGCAGAACATATTGTTCTGTGCCCTGTCATAAAGCACTTTAACAACAGCTTTTTCTTTTTTCTTTTTTTTTTAATACTAGACTAAATTTATGTGCATACTAGATAAGATGTAAACATCATCAAAGTTTTGTCCCAGTTTCATAGTTATGCATAATGATAATTGGCAAGCTGGTTCAAGTAAAGAAATAGAACTATTGCTGGGAGATTGCATGCAGCCCTGAAACAATTCATACATTAATCAACTCTAGTTGATATCAATTTTTCAATTGGTGTTTTCCGTGGAATCCATTCTAAAGCAGATTTAGTGCTTTTGTGTCAACAGAAATATTCTATCAATATTCTGCTCAGACTGAACTAGAGAGCTGTGTTTGGTGTCTTTGGGAACATTCTCAGTTGTAATCAGCTGTAAATCTGCAGCTCTCATTTCCAACTTAGACTGCAACATGTGAGGAAGGCTTGTGAAACTAGATTAGAAAGTGTAAGAAGAGAGTTCCCTAAAATACACCCTTTGATAGCAAAATATTTGCTAGATTATATTTTGGGGTTAAAATTATAAATGAAATCTGTATGAATACTGTGATCAGAGAGTCTGCTAGAAATGCAAATTCTTATAGTTATTAAGGTGTTCTGAGTATTTTTTTCAAAGAAAAGTTTTCATATTCAGATATTTATACCTCAAATTTTATTAGCTTTTGTGGGTTCGAGATGTAACCAGTACAAATTGTTCATCTAAAGCAATCTTCATTTTTCAGTGCTAATCATTACATTTTCAGTTTAAGTATGACTTCTGTGAGGTGTGTAAACTCTGACCATGGATTTTATTGGAAGATTTAAGAAGAAGCATAATGTGTGTAATTATGCCACCCTTTGTTAGACATTGAAAAACTGAGTTATGGTCTTGATGTATTGAGCCTGCTCTTGAGCCCTTGCCTTTGAATGCAAGAAGTTTTTGGTGAAACTTACACATTACAGGATGACAGAGAATGACTCTGCAGGATCCTTGCATGGGTTGCCTGGTGAATACTGTGGTTCCAATGCTGGCTAAGGTGAGTGGTTGGTGGACTGGATGATAACAAGGATTTCTCAGTGTGGGAAAGGAACTGCTCACTTCCAGATGCTGCACTGATGGCTCCTCTGTGCTGGGAGGCATTATGGTGTAGGAAGACAATATCCAGGATTCCCACAACCCACGTGGGCACAGGTCTGTGCCAAACAGCAGCTGGGAGGCAGAGAGTCATCTCTACATGGGGAGTGGCTGCCTGCTCTGATGGGATCAGAAAATGTCTTGTAGCTATTGAGGACTAGTTCAGGAAATGAAATTAAAAATGCAGGCGTGTAGATCCCTGTAGAAAACAAACTCACAAGGTGATGTGCATGCAAGTAGTTTGTGTGTACCAAATAATAAATAAACATCCCATAAATGCCACTGAATACATATGCAGCTTCTTCAAGCTGTCTGAATGCTTAACTGCTGTCCTTACAAAGCTGTATTACTGCTCTTGCTGTATAGAAGTCCCAGGCTGCTCTGTTGTATACATCTACAAGATGGACAGTAGCATTTTTCCCCTTCTTTAATGTTTCAATATATACTTATATCACTTTAAAGAGAAGACAGCAAAACCCATAAGAAAAAATAGTTTAGTCAGACAAATGAAGAAAAATCAGGTTGGTACTACATACAAAGATTTCAATTTTCATTTGAATAATAAATATATGCTTGGCTATTAAATATGGAAAAGAGGCAATATAAGGAACAATGTTTGAGACACTGCTTATTCACAAATAAGCATCACTTTTAAAAACATCTTTTTCTGGGAGTGAGTGATAAATTTTTGTGATGACTAATAATGGAAAAATCACAGATTTGTCCTCTATGATGCTGACATAGTCATATCCTATAAACCAAAAATTACATTTAAATAAGTATTGAATATATAAACTGGCTGATTTTATACTTTGTTCATCTTCTGCTGAAGACCTATTTATAACTAGTGTATTCTGTACTATGTGCAACAGGAGATTCTTATTGTGTATATATACTGCACAATAGATATGTTTTATTGCTTAGCTTTATAATAAGCATCTTTTATAAGTTGAACTTAAAAAAATACAGATCCAATATTGTGGTTATTTATCTCAAAAGTAAACCCTTCCTGAAAAATAAACAAAAAATGACCTTCAAATTTATTCCCTGCAGGACATGTCTTATTTGAAAATGATAACACTTGGTGGAGAAAGATATGCCTTTCATTTTGGCTAGGTTAATAAATCTGTGCACTGGGCTTTTTATTATATAAAGAAGATATGATGACTTGAAATAGAGGGTTGTATCCATATGCCATGTTATTGCTTTTAATGGAGAAAGGATAATACAGCAAATAAATTTATTGTTTTTTTTCTTTTCTTTTGACAGCTATCTGCTGTTTTTATTGTTATTTCTTCACCTCAAAGAATCACTGACTTTTAGGTGATGGAATTTGATATCTGTGGGTTGTGGAATCAGCCTTTTAATATTCATGTTGATTTGCATAAATGACAGCTTTCATCAGTAAAGATCATTATAAACAGCAAATTGGAAGAAGTTAGAAAATTTCTTTCCTTGAAAGGGATTTAAACAAGTTTACAGAATGACTTAACAGAGCTTGCATAATCTTCACAGTCAATAAAAACCAAAGGCAGAGAAATGTGCATGAAATTTACAGCAAAAATATTTTGTCTCCACTGTGTATTCTTGAAGACTTGTTCTTTAAGCTATAGTGAATGAGGCTTCCTGAATATGTACACTTAGAAATATTCCAGTAGAAAAACAGTTTTCAAGGCCTTTCTTTTTAAATCTGGAGTTCATCTGTAAACTTCAGTAATAAGGACATTGAACATCTCTCCCTCTACTGGAATACAGTTCCTTATCTAAAACATTTCCCAAAATATGTCTTGTAATATTCTTCCCTGATGTTCTGACTAGCACTGTCAGAAGAACAAAATTATGATTTAAAAAGTGCTTGAAACATGTAATTTTAAAAACTATTTTAACTGCTGTGATTTATTATTGTACCAGGTAATACAATAACTTTCAATAATTAAAAAAAAAAAAATCCAAACTCAGCAATACCCCAAGTCACCCCAAACCATGCCCCCAAACATAGCAAAATAATCAGCATGGGAGATCACCATGAATTGATTAGTCACTGACAGCCTTTCTTCCTACGTCTGCTCAGGTAAAGTTCAGATCTTGACCTTCTGCTTGCCTGGGAGCCATTATAGAAACCCTAATGAGCTTCCTGATGGCCTTTTAAGAGTTATTACTGATTAAGTAATTGTAGCACCTTATGCTGAAGTGTTTTAAATACTTAAAGACTTCTGAGCCTCTTCCTACAGAAAAAAAGGCATGTCTGTTCAAGTCATATGATACAAAAGAAAATGTTCCCTTTTATCATTGTTAGGATACTTTGCTTATTCTTCTAACCTCTGACTAATAAGGATGCAACTGCAGGCATTAGGCATTAGACTGCCTTAAAAAGATTGATGCTTCTGATTACAGCATACTATAGCATAAATTGTAGGGTTCAAATCTCTCACAGAGTTAAAAAGGATATGTGGTATCTGAAGAAACATAAAGGTGTCAATTTTCTACTTGATGGTACTAATATATTTTGATAAGATCTGCATATTAAGAACGAGCCCTCAAATGCAGTGATTTAGTACTACAATTGTATGCTACTTCACAGTGAGGAGAAGAAGCAGTAAAAATGTGAATCCTTGCCTCTGCTCTGAAGGACAGTGAACAAAGACTTGTAGGCATTACAGCTGGCAGGTGTGGAGAGGACTCAGTTTTCAGAAGTAACTGGCAAGAGGAATGGAAGGGGGACAGTAAATGTGAACAGGGAGGTTAATTGCAAAGTAAATGAGTTTGCAACAGAAAGCACTGAGGCTCAGATCCTCAAAGGCAGTGTCTGTGTATTAGTAAACAATACCAGGGACTGTGCCAGGCATTGGAACTTAATCAGGTAAACAATGAAATTTTGAGCATTGTTTCCAGTATGTTTGTGCTGTTGAACAAGTAGCACTGCCCCCAAACATTTCTTGGAGAGAGTTTGGGAACTAGGATAGGGCAGAAACATTAACATCAATGCAGTTTCGATTCCAAGAGAGGTTAACAGCATTGATGAGCTGCTCAGTGACAGGTAAAAGCCTCCTTTTTTAACTGGCTTTGAAATCCTACTCTTGTATGGAACTGCAAACCACCTGCAGGGCTAAGCGCTCAGACATTGTTGTTCCCAAAACTGTAACTGTGTATTCAGAGAATGGTGGGTGTCATATGTCAAAATTGTATTGGGAGGCATAAAGGAAAAAACCCAGAATTAATGGCACCGTTAGTGCTTGAGCCTATTTCTGGGCTCTTTTCAGTTACTGGACTAAGTGCAGCCTGGGCTCCAGCTCCATCAAGCTCTGCAGAAAACAGGACAGTATCTTGGGGTCTTGGGACTTCTGAAGATTGTAGGGTAGTGGCTGGATCTCCTGACAGCAGTCTGGTGGTTGGATCAGGTGAAGTGGCTGGATTTCCTCACAAATCCCATTACAAATCTGTTTCATGCTCCTGACAGAAAGATTGCCAGTAAATGTGATATGCATATGCTTACTGGAGGAGAGAAAGTTCAGCTTCACCATTCAGGCAGCAGACTTCAAAGATAAAGAGCAGATGAGAGTGTATTGGTGAATCATAATGAGCTTGGAGTACTTTCTCTAGTTTCTTCAAGCATTCTTAAAATTCACAGGAAGCAGACGTGCACAGTGACTGTTCAGGGTAGAATTTTAGCTTGTGTAAATCAATCTGTTAAATTGATTGAATTTTCTAAGGCTGTTTTATGCCAACAGGATTTGGTCCTCAGATTTTATTTAGATTTTGTTTAGTAAGTAATGGGGCTAAAGGTAGTGAATATTAGTTGCTTGGACCTCCCAGGTGGAAGCATCACTGTGATTCAGTCACAGAATTTCAATTAGAAGGAAAATGCAACTGTCCTCCAAACATAAAACCTTGTATATTTTTGCTGGACTCTATAAAGTGACAGTCCTTTCTGTATTACTGAAACACAAACAATGCTGGTTAAATCCAAACCATGCTGCTATAGCAGTATTCAAGCAGTTAATATAATACCTTTCTCTTTATGGAGCACATCTTTGATTTGCACACTTCCCTGGGATAACACACACAGTTTGACTCAGAACTTGCTGCCACATTCCTTATCCTTGTAGAAGGTAGGTGTTCATTAAGAAGGACAATTTTAGGTTATTCACTGTAGGATGGTCTTATATTAGATATTTTAGAGGCTTATCATAGTAACATTGGGGCCACTTACTTTTAGGATCCAGACTTCTGGTTGAAATAAATCAGATCTTAGTAAAAGACACATATAAATCACTTTTTATCTTTCCAGAAGAGAAAAAGCTCCACAGAAATCAGTTGCAACTTTTGCTGGATTATAAATGCAGAGCAGTGCATTCTTGAAATGTGAATTAGTGATCAGATTTAATATCTCAATATTAGCTAATATTAATCCTAATCTAGTATTATCTTAATATCTTAATATTAAACTAATATCCAATTCTCTGCTGGTACAATTTTTGCGCCTGAGTGACTAGGCTAGTTACCCAGTTAACCTCAGCTATTGGCCTAGTGAAGTGATTAGTTTCTTATGAAGGACAAACGTCATTTTCAGATTTAATTTGAAATTTAATGTGTTAACCTTTATTAATATAAAATGGATTTTTCTGGATTTGTATGTTTAGCTGCTGTCTTAGGGATTTCTGTTTATTTTCCTTTAATTACAGTGTTGTGATGCTGTTAATTTCCTCTAACAAAATGCATACCAGAAACTTGCCAACAGTCATTATCTGTAACACTGCTTGGGGAAGAATCCTGCTCTTTAATGGCTTCAGTGGGATCCTGTCCTCTGATAAAACAGGAGGGCTGGCATTTATTTCCACATAAGGTGTGTTTCTTCACTAGGCAAGAGAGTCACTGTGTTGTTTCAGTCCTGTAGGTGAGTGCACACCAGGAATGCTGTGGGAATCTGTGTGACTGCAGGTCACTGAGTGCTGGAAGGCTTTTGAGCTTTGCTGAACAAAAGGGGTTCACCTTTGAGAGGTATTGTTGCTTTCATGTTACTGATGGCACCATTCAGCAAGTGCGTGATCTACTCAGGTTGTCTTGGTCTAGGACCTGAAGGTGGTAAATATTTCCAGTGTGTTTCTAAGTCTGGGAAAATGACATCTGTGGGTATGCCAGGGCGTTTGTGAGACTGCTTCAGTTTCTCCATCTGGGGTGGATCTATATGATGACTTTCTGCTGGCCCATCTCTTGGTACGTCTTCTAGCAGAGTTATATGTGCACTGTGGTACATGCAAGGCAGTGCTCTCTGTCCAAAAGTTCGGGAGGGAACCAGCATGAGAATAATGAGGATGGAATGGTGAAGGGCTGGGCTGCTTATCCTGCCAGAGATGCACTTGGAGTTCATCACAGTTCAGTAGCCAGGGGGTGATGTGAAGAACTGCCTTGAGAAGGTGAAAGGGAAAGGAAAATAAAGGGGAAGCAAAATAAGGGAAAACATTTTTTTTCCCCGTTGGTTTAGTTTCCATAATGCTAGCAAGCTAGAGAAAATGTATTCATCCATGGCCAAAGGTCTGGAACATGATAGCAGATGTAAAGTAACTGACACGAAGTAAAAGCTGTGGAAAGCAGAATTTTGGCAATTTTGAATGAGGATATTTTTGCTCTCCCTGTAGCTGGTTAATGAATTACACCACAACTTCAGATGGAAATTAAGTCAGCTCTTTCACTGTGATATTTAGCCTTCTGGCACTGGTTTAATCCCACCCCCAAAGCAACTGAAACACAGATACAGATTACATAGGATTTTAGTTAATTTAGGTGTATTTACGCTGTGTGTATATATAGGTTACAGGCGATGTGATGGAATTAGAGTTGGTTTTAGTATGCAGATGGGTGAACTGCATCCCCTGCATGACTGTAATTCCAGTGTTTTTATTAGTGTGTGTAAACTATAAACTGTTGCTCTTTTATCACCATGAGTGTGTTTATCACAAACTAAAAGTTGAAAAAATGCAGCTTTTGACAGGGAAAAAAAGGAGAGTTCCCCTCTTCAGGTATGGTGGTGAGAATGGTTTTGAGTAAAGGAGGGAATGAATCAATATCTTTTCTAGTTGCAGGACCACAACTTTTCATGGTAGATATGTCCCTAGGAAGCATGGTTTTTAGGCAGGCATGTGCAATAATTTATGTCTGAGCCATTTGTTAATATTGGCAAAGTGTCATGGGTGCTCAAGTGCTGATGGCAGGCTGGGGACAGGAAGGCAGCAGCAGGTTGCTGCTTCATCCCTGCACCGAGGGCTGGCATTTCACACAGAAAGAGGTCAGAAGGGTACATTATTTACCCCATAACCTGTACAGGAATGAATCTGTGCTTCTTGGAGCTCTTTCAAGGAGTTTTACTGAGTTTGACTTTCATGATTTTCAGCAGAATCTCTTGAAAAAAATGTTTATAAAGCCTCCTTGCTCCCATGCAATTACTCTGCCATATGCAGTGGCATATCTTACTCATTCTATGAACGTTTCATGCTCCCAAGGGGATTTAAGAGTAAATACAGCCACAAATAAAAACTTAAATTATCAAATTAATTTTGTGTTATACACACAGAGTGATGGATAATGTCAATTCAGGGCTTGATCCTCCATATGCTGAAGTTGAGAAGATTTCTTGGTGTTATTTTTGTTTATGATTGGCACATAAAAGTCTTGATTTTTTTCTAGTTGTATGAAGCCCCATGTTATTAAATAAATATAGGCATAGCATATTAACAAAAAACAATGGCAAATGAGGAATACTTTAAGTGTCTCCCTAAGGAATATAATACAAAATTTGTAGCAGCATTTTTTATTTTCACAGAGAAAAAATGCATTTGCAATCCTATAATTATGTTCTGGAACAGAAATTCAGCCAGATTACTTTCAGGTCATTATATTATCTGTGTTAGAAAGTGGTAATTGGGGATTACTGAGTTTCTATCAGGTTTGGCTTAACAGCAAACAAGGTTAACATAAGTGGTTGTATAGCTGAGTTAATTTTAAATGATCTTTCAGGCTGAGATATTAAGGCTGAAATGCCTTTAAAGGAAGCTAAATGGGGCTTGTGTTTTGAATGTGATCTGATGTATAATTAGATTTCTCCTACAGAAAGGTTAGAAGCTGTAATCCAATATTCAGAATCAACAGCAGAACTGTGTCTTTTTAAATTTAGAAATGTATAAAACTTAATACAAGTTGATTTCAAAGATTTACAAGGAAGGTACTGGATTTAAAATGTGGAAAATTTGGGATGATGCAGGATATTGTAAGTGATATGAGCTTTTACTCTAGATGGTTGGGCTATTAGAGTGTGTGTTTGGGCAGTTGGTATCATTATGCATTAAAAATAAATATGTAGGGAAAGTGATTGGGGTGAAGGGCTGTTGTAAGAGCACACCAAACACTATCCATTGTAGCACTCTTAAAGACTGCTTTGCTAATATTTTTTCATTTTTGAAAACTGGACAAGCTTAACACATTGCAGAGGTTGGTTAATTAATTTATTGAGAGGTTTTTTTTGACCAATAGCTGACTATTTCTCCCTATCCTTAATAAAGAGATTTTTGCAACTACTTTTTTTCCTCTGTTCTCTCAAAAGAAGGAAGGCTTAAAATGATGGCAATTTTAGCTCAAAATTTGGGCCAGCTTCTTTTGGCCGATTATTGAGACAGGGTTGCTGTATTCTCTCATGAAGGGAGAATGATGTCTTTTTCACATGTACACTTCCCATGCTAAGTCAGCTTGAATTAAAGTTGTTGAATGTTCTGTGACAGAAAGAGCTTTGAACCTAAATTCGATTTTAGCTTTCCCTACTGCAGCCTGAGGATAGGAATAGGACATGAAGTGTTTTCACAGAATACGAGAAATCTTGTGGACATTTGGCCACCATCGTTTCCCTCTGTATTTGTGCATTAATATGGTAAAAAATACATTCATCAAACAAGGAAAAGGGAAAGTCAGAAGAAAAGGAAGGTTCCAATGAATGCTGTATGAAGGAATTCTTTCCCTCTTTCCATCTGTGTCCCTGGTTGCTCCTGGGGAGCTCCAGTGTGCTTTGCTGGTAGCGCTTGCTGCGCAATGGGTCAGTGCAGAGTGCACACCCACAGTGGGTGACTGACAGAGAAGGGCAAAGAGCAGAAGGTCAGGACAGGAAGGCACAAGGGGGCGAAGATGACCATGTCCCCTTCCTCCAAGAGCAGCTGTGCTGACAGGACTGCACGATGCAGCAGCAGCAGCAGCGGTTAGGAAGCTCCTCCATTGATCTTGAAGGGAAGTAAGAGGCAGATAGAGGGGGCCATTTGCTTCCTGTTTATTAACTGCTTGCAGAAAGTAAAGGGACACTCCCTGAAGTCAGGGGAGATTAATGTGCATGTGCATGTAGGCACTTAACACGATCCAGTTTCTAAGCCACAATATCTAACTATAGCTTATGTCTTTACAAGATATAGAGGAAAGTACATTTTCACTAAAGCTAGGGAAGATGTGATCTAGTATTCTCCTCATAAAATGTGATACTATTACTGGAGAGGGAAGGAGTGTGTGTAGGGAAATTAATGTTTAAATTAAAAATGTATATTACATTTCTATACATTCATTTTATGTTAATATTTACAAGACTAAAAATTTATCACATTAATTTTATGAGAACAGTGTCAGTAATTTTTGCCTGAGTCCAGTGGTAGCGTATGTGTGATTCACTTGACACATTTTGGCTCTGAAAATTTTAATGAGATTTCATCCTTTTCCAGTCAGTGAAACTTCATGTGCACCTAAATGTCTAGCTGGTACTTGACTTTTGAAAAAAATAATAATACATCAACCTGAATGAAGGAGAAAATTCTGGCAAAACTTAGGTGTTAGTCACCTGTATTAAGTTCAGGTTAATCTAAAAATAGCAGCCACTAATACTTTTATTTATTATTAAAAATAGTTATTGTGAGAAGTCAGTCTTAAAGCAACTGTTTGGGGTTTTCAAGGTGAGGTGCAGTTCCAGGCTGGGGCCTTTCAGCACAGGTCCCTCAGACTGGGGCTGTGCTTGAACTCAGAAGTTGCAGTTGCATGTGGGATTCATTTGTGCAGGTGCATTTAACAGCAAGTGTCTTTGGGCAGCTTCCTGGGTGAGATCATATGGAGGGGTAGCATGTGATTGCTCCTGACCATAAAGGCATCATTTCGTGTTATTTAAAAAAAAATTTAAAAAATCTACTCCCTCTTAATCAGTAGGCAAAAGAGAGTTAGATTATATTGCGTTTGCATGAGAATAAGTGAATGGTTTTGTAGAATCTACCAGAATTTTTTTGTTGTTGTTGTGATAGGCTATACTTTATTTCTTCACCAAAACAGTAAAAAAAAGAGAGTAAATTTTAATGGGCATTACAACATGTAAATGGATTGTTCATGTAATGCTACATGACACCTATCCTGGAAATGAAAGGACAGGGGTATATTTTCTAGCACTATATCCTTAATTCTGTCATTTATAATGATAGGAAAGGTAATGAAAACTACTTGTTTAAGACAGCTCACAAAAATGATAAGTGAGAGCAAATAGATGACACATTGGAAAGAAGAATTCCTGGTAGTTAGAGATGACAGAGGAGGTCTTATGTGCACTATCTATTGTGGTTCTGTGCCTGCCTCCTGGATAACTTTAGCAATTCAATTAACCGATATGAGCCTGTGTTTCATCATCTATAAAAGGTAGATTATACTTACCCACCTCACAGCATCTTTATAATTGATTTTTGTAAAGTGCTTTGGGATTCTCAGATGAAAGGCACTATACTAGTGTCAAGTATTATTATTATTGCTACTAGTAGTAGTAACAGTACTTGTCATTTATACTGCTCTTGCCTGTTCATGATGCTGTAAGTAATGCATTCCTGCAGTGCCTCTGTGAAGTAGGTACATGTGTGCTTTTAGAGATGAAGAAATTCAGCAATCATCATCTAGCTTTCCCATTTTCACAGTGTTCTTAAGATTTTGAAAAAAAAAAAAGTGAAAAAATCCTAAAGTACAAACATCTGTGTGATGCTTAGAGCACTTATGGGAAGCTGTAGATTAGGTTTGGGATTTGGTCAGTTAGAAGGACACAAAATGCACTGATCACAATTTCTGGCAAGTTTTTTAACCACTGAAGTCCATAAAAGCTTTCCTTATCTTCCTGTGTTTCTGAATGCCAAAGTGTAGTCATGTTTCAATGGCAGTCTGGATGGAACTCTGAGCAACCTGGTCTACTCAAAGGTGACCTTGTCCATGGCAGAGGCATTGGAACCAGATGGTCTTTAATGCTCCTTCTGACCCAGGCCATTCTGAGTCTATGAGTCTATGTTTCTGTGTGTTTATCGTGCTCCCACCAATCCTGAGTTTCCAGGCACTTTCCAGGCACCAGTGATGCCTGGTTTGGCAAACATGGGGAGCTCAGCCAAAGGGTCAGTGCTGGCTAACAGGGAATCCTGGGTGTGTTCAGAACTCTTGGCAATGCTCTTAGACAATCTTGAAGTTCAAACATATTTTTGGTATCTCCAGGCTTAAGACTGATCAGGAGATTTTGGACTGTCTTCTGGTTGAAAGGCTTAAAATTCACTGAATTCTGTTTAAGATACTTAATAGTTTGTGTAGGGTTGGAATTTTTGTTTTGTTTTGTTTTAACTTCACTAAATCTGTCTTTTAGTAATCATCTGAGATTTTAGATTTTTTTTTCCTAAATGTACACATTTATTTAATCTGTGATAACTTAGAAAACTAGATCAAATACCACAGTAAAAATACTTGCCCTTGTTCCATTGCTGCCTTTGGTGTGGGCTCAACAGCTACAGATGTCATTGCATCTGGACATGCTGTCTTCAAAAGCAGCTAATTTCTGAGGTGGCAAATGGTCTTTCATTCACAGCAGCAATGGGCTTTGAGGCTCAGGCATTCTTGCCATGTTCAGCAGGTGTCTAAATGTCACTTACTGGAATTGAGATGTAGCTGTTGCTGCACACATAGGCAGAGATGATATGAATGCATGGTGTGGACTCAGGCAGCAAGCCACAGTTTTAATGCATTTCAGATATAACTATAATCAAACATAAACCCTGTTCAGCTTATGTGGATATAGCATGATTATACTGACACACCATACAGGGTGCTGAGGTATTCTGGCCTGTGCAGAGACTCTTTTAAGCAAAGAATCAGGATATGTGATCTGCTCTTCAAAAGCTTTATCCTAAGGCTTCACAGGAGGAGAGCTGCAGTGTGATCACTGGCTACAGCTTATGGCTTTATCCCATGGTTTGCCTCTGAGGACTGCACTGAGCCATCCCTGCTATGGACATCCTCCAGTGAGTTTCTGCTTGAAACAGAATGAGGTACAAATAGTTTTCAATGCAAATAGCTTTCAGGGTTTGTTTGGGTTTTTTACAATCAAAAACTGAAATCAGATTTATCAAAAGAACTTGTTGGCCGCTGTGATGCAGGAGACCAGTTCCAGCTCAGGATCATGTATTTAGGATACATTTGGTTTGGGGAGTGGGGAAAACTTGGTTTTGAAAACAAAAGTTCAATAGTTATTTATATGCAGACAATCTCAATGAATGATTTATGTAGCACATTTGTAAATGACAGCTAAATGTGACTCAGTGGTTTGTGATGAAAAGCGTATACCCATTTCTTAAGTGTTGCATTCCCAGGTTGTCTCTAATTAGAGCTTTGGAAATCTGGAAGTAAATGTTTCTTCTTTGTGTCCTAAACCTTAAAGGTTATCAATAGCAGCAGGCTGCTGAAGTCAGCTTATATGGCAAGAATGCTTTTCATGGAAACAGTAATGGGTAAAAACAGACTGAGTTTGAAATTCAGTGCAGTCACGTGCTTCAGGCTTGTCTAAGAGGTAAGCTGTTTAGAGAGCTCTGTGCTGCTCATGATGGTGAAAAACTGGAAAATGACTAATCACAGAGCTGGTTAAATGTGCTGTACACGGGCTTGGGTTCTGTGTGTCTCTGAGACAGCCTTTTTGCTTTCTGCAGACTGGCAGGTGCAGGGTCCTGCTATCTCACACAGCAGAAGGAAGAGCACAAGAATTAATGAAGTATTATGCATAGAGATCATAATATAGACAAAACCAGCAAGACTGCCTTGTGCCCCATAAGGGCTCTGCATCTTCCTGCTTCCTTACTTCTGCTCACCATTGGAACAGCTCCATCCACTTCCACTGCCACAGGATTTGACTTTCTGCTTCAGAAAAGGGCATTTCTGTGACAGGTGATTGTCATATACTCTCTGTGCCTAGTTGTCAGGATACTATCCTACTCTAGTTTTTGAAAATAAGATTCAGCCTTGAAAACATTACCTGAATCAATAGCTTTACTGGCACAAATAAAAGTTAAATTATTACTTAGAAGCACATAGTCAATGCATGAAATCATTAGTTTTGATATAATCCTCATTTCTACTTACAGCATTTTCCATAATTTCTCTTTAAGGACTAATTATCTCGTGCTTTTAAATCAGATATATGCAAATATTTTTTCAAAACAAAGTCTGAAACATTTCTTTTGCATATAGCTTAAAATAAACCAAGTTATAAAATCACATGCAAGTGTTATAACTTAAATGCAATTTCACCTTCAAGCTTGTACACTAAGAGATTTAAAAATCTCCCATATATATGGACATACAATATCAAGTTGTGTCATTAAACTGCAGAAAATTGTATTTGATACTTTCTTGATGCCACAAAAGATGTTTTAAAACTTGTTTAATTATCTTAAACCTTCTTTCGGGTTTAAACTTTTGAGGACAATTTGGTGCATTAGATCCCATTTGGTGAAGTTAGGTGAAATGGAGCTGCACCAGGAGATATTTCTATGGCTATATTCTATGTTGGGTTTTATGTTTTTATTTTTAAATATGATTTCTTCTCCATATTACCTAAGGAAATTAAATTAAGGCACATATTTCTGAATAATTACTTTTTAAATGTACGCCATGAAGGAAATCTCACGCAGGCCATACTTTAATATATGAGTGTCAGTAGTCGTCTGAATGTTGAATTTTACATTTTTTGTTTTAACTTGCATATAGTTTTAGGGCAGCATTTTATTTCCTATATCATAAAAATAATTTGTCTTTTGTTTGTAATACAATTCCTTAGTTCATAATTTTTCTATAGCCTAACTAGCAATGTATCTGCCTTAATATTGATGAAGTCTGGATTATTCAGATGTGGTTGTGATGTTTTATATCTTTTCCCTTTCCAACAAGATTTGAAACAGGGAATCACTCATCACTTAAAACATAATTGATGAATATACAGAATGTTCAATGTTATGAATATGGAAAGTCCTTTGTGCTAAATGGTCTAGACACTTCAACATGTAATATTTGGTAGTCATTGGGTTCTTGGAAAAGAACTTATGTCTAGATAGAAAACACATGACCAGACTCTCATCTTGCTTCTTCCAGATTTATAACCTTGTAGCTCTATGGATATCACAGCTGTTTTTCAAGAATATTATGACTATCTCTTAAGTTTGGAGCATGTGGCTTGCACCCTACTGAGATAATTTACATCAGAGTATTATCACTGTCCTTTAATCTGGCATACTGGCACCTGCATAGCATGGGAAAGAATATGGGGTGCTGCTGCTGTGCCATCGTAGTGGGCATTTTTGCATTTTCATGCAGCTAATGTATATATGCAGAACATTCTGACTGTGCTGGTTTGGCTGGGGTAGAGTTTGTTTTTTTCACAGTGGCTAGTATGAGGAGGCATTTTGGGTGTGTGCTGAGGACAGTTGATCATCTGGGGCTGTTTTAGTTTTTGCTAAGTGGGGCTCGCACAGAGCCAAGGCCTTTCTGTCTCTCACCCCACCCCACCCCACGAGCGTGTGGGCTGGGGGCTCGTAGGAAGCTGGGAGGGGACAGAGCCAGGACAGCTGACCCCAGCTGACCAAAGGCATAGCCCAATTCCTCTATGTTCATTGTAGGTCACTACACTCCATCCTACCCAATTCCTCCAGACAGGCAATGGATGGTGCCTGAGAAAGGTTGTGTTCCATCCTGGCTTGCTGAGGGAAGTAATTGTTTATTTTGAGTAGAATAGTGCCTACACAAAAAGGAAAACAGATGCAGACACTACTGAGTGGAGTGGGAGATGCTGTTTGCTTTAAACCCAGAGGGTAGGGGTTTTAGGATGTGCAATCTCACAAGATCAACCTATTAATTTTTCTAGGAGTCTTTTTTAAAAATGCATTTTACAATGGAACAAATAAATAGTCTTGTTTTGCAGCACTGAAAAAAAAAAGTGAGCTCTTTTTTCTGTGTCTTTATGTGTTTTTCATGTATGGTAAATCCCATGATAATTATGAAATAAAATATTTTTCCAGTTAGGTATGTTGTGGGTTTTTTTTGTATTTCTTCCAACTGATTCTATTATATACTTGTAGGCAGAGTTGAGCTTTTTGTTATTTGCCATCAAACCAAGAAATTGAAGTGGGATGAAATCAGAATAACATGAGTTTAAAGTTTATGTATTAAAATAAATAGGAAACATTTTTCGTCTATTAGGCTGATGGCAGAAGTAAAATTAAATTCAGCCATAGAGTGCAGAAGAGCAAGATTAAATCTGTGATGCACTGTGGTTTGTGAGTGGAAAAGAATGATTCCTGCATATGTTTTACAACATCTGAGTGGAAACACTGATTCTGCAGCTTGGGATAGAAAATACAATCAGCGTAGCTGAAGCCAGGCATCTATTTATCTTAAATTAATCATTCTCCAAGTAGGCAGTTGATATCTTAGTGCTGTGCACCATCCTTTTTACATTCATGCAGCACACATTAAACCAAAGAGCTGTTATTGTGGAGCTGAAATATATTGCAGCACACAGATTGTAAATGTTTAAAAATACACTAACACTTCTGTATGTTCAGTTGGCAATTACACTGTATTAATATTTTTTCTTTTAATACTTAAAATTATTAGACACTTGGAAACAGATATACTTACAAATTTCTAACAGTTTTTGCAAGAATAAAAATTAGTTTGATGATCTTTAAATGGAGAAGAAAATCTATAGGTACATTTCAAGCTAGAATATTTTTTGTTTGTGCTTTTCAGTTCAATGAAATTTAGTTCTGATTTTCTCCAGTGTGTCAACAAACAAAAATCTGAGAGTTATTTCTAGTGTTTGAATTTACAAGGAATGGATTGAATAACAGGAGAACAATTTTTTTTCTGTTTCAGTTTGGATACATACAGTTTAATTCCAGAACTAAATAATTCAGTCAATAGCAATGTTAAAGAGAGACCTGCCTTTAAGGCACAATTTCTCCAAAGCATTTAAATTTTAATATCATTCTAGGACAGAGCCTGAGGTTTTGTTGGATTTGACCTCAAATGTCATAAGAGCAAATGAAATAAAATTATAATTTACCATGTCCTACTGCAGATGTAGTAATTAGAAGAAACTAAAGGGAATAGGAGACTCATCATTAGGCAAAAAAGCAGGAAATTAAGCAGACATTTTCTCTTAAAGCATCATTTTTTTTTCTCTTAAATATTGATGCTATCTGACAATAGTTGCCTGCCAACAAAATATTAGAACTGGAATCTTATTTTTGTTGATTCTTAAATCATCAAATCCTTTTTTAATCTTCCTCCTCCAAGTTTTCTTTGTTTTTGGTTTTAAATCAAAGCTACTTAGAAAAAAAAAAAAGAGTAGGATTTAGAAATCCTAAATGGCAATTTTTTAACATTGTTTTATCTTTTAATATTTTCAGCACCTTCTTATCTGTGCTATGCAGTATGTATGCAGACAAATTCTCATTTTACAGGGAAGTTTGTATTTGGGCTATATGAGCTCTCATAGATATTCACTCTCTTCCTATCCTGGCCACTCTTCAGACATGCCTCACTGTAACAGTTTTGAAGGACTCGCCATCCCCAGATTTTTAACTTTCCACAGGAGATTTTGACTGGACATTAGGAAGCATCTCTTTACTGAGAGGGTTGTCAAACACTGGGACAGTCATCCTAGAAAGCTGGTCCATGCCCCAAGCCTGTCAGTGTTTAAGGAGCATTTGCCCAATATCCTTAGCAACATGCTTCATATTGGTCAGCCCTTAAAGGTCAGGACTAGATGATTGTTGCAGGGCTTTCCAAGTCAAGAACATTCTATTCTATTCATTCTATTCTATTCTGTTCTGTTCTGTTCTGTTCTATTCTATTCTATTCTAGTCTAGTCTAGTCTAGTCTAGTCTAGTCTAGTCTAGTCTAGTCTAGTCTAGTCTATTCTGTTCTGTTCTGTTCTGTTCTGTTCTGTTCTGTTCCGTTCCGTTCCGTCCTGTCCTGTCCTACTCTATCCTACTCTATCCTATCCTACTCTATTGTAGTTTAGTATCCAGAGTTTGGAGCTATAAGTGGAACTACTCTATCTTCAAAGTATTTGAAAAAATAGGTTATTTAGAGTTCAATGAAAAACTCAATTAAGTGAGGGGGATGAGTGTCTTTATTTTGACTTGTGGATTTTTACATATATGAGGAGGTTGTTAAAAAAACCGAATATGGATTAAAGGACTACAAATTTCCATTTGTTAGAAAGATGTGCCAAGGAAGCCACCCTTTGGAAGAGGAAAAATCTACAATGGAATTTTATCATCCAGGTAACAAGGCAGGTCAATTGTGACTGAATGTGCAAAGTGGCTTAAAAGTCTGTTGTTCTGTAGCTGTTCATTGTTGTATTTCTTTTCTTATGCTGGAAGCTGCTGTCAGAAAAGGTAGCAAACTGCACCCCTCATTGGGCTGGTCTGCTCTGGTGCTGGTATCTATACAGAGACACCATACAGTTGACTGAGGCAGAGCAGAAAATGAAGATGTACTCAAATTAGTCGTGCAATGGCCAAGTACACTTAAAAGGAGATTAAAATGCAAGAGGTCTGATTTATGAAAATATATTTGCTTAAAAGAGAGCAATCATGAGAACCCTTTCACCAAACTTGAGACTTTTGAAAAGAGAGACTTAGATGGAAATGCTGACAGATTTAACTACAGCAGTCTTGAATAGACCTTCCGAGATATAAAGGATGTCAGAAGCCTGCAAAGCATTATTACTCACAGTGATGCAATGAAAAACTTTTAGTATCCAGCTCAAGGAAGCTCTTTATCCATTTTTAGAATGAAAATCACTTTGTTTTTCATGTGCTTAGAAGCGAAATTTGTTTTTGTGATGAAAATGTAGATTGAATGTATTTTGCCTACAAATGAAAGCAAAGGTAGCTATGTAGACATACTTGTAAGTAGCAAGAATACCCTTGGCTGGGAGTCTACTTGCACTGTATATAATGAAAGATTTATACCTGTGTGTTCTTTGGTGCATGCAGGACATAGTGGACATACAAGACTGGAGTATGTCAAAGCAAGACAAGGTTCTGCCAGACTAGGGAGCTTAGATAGCTCAGGTTAGAGTAACTGTATGGCCACAGTCAAGTCTTACATTTCCAGGGCAACTGCTTATAAAGTTTAGAATTCTTATAGTAATTGAAGACTTTTTCCTTATATATGAAGTATAAGTGAAGGCCTGTTCTGTGAACAGATGGAAATGAAAAGAAAGCTTGGACAAATTTAGTTCCTCAAGTTTTCATTTCAGCTGTAACACTCATCTGTAATTTTACACTCCAAAGGGAAGCAAGACAAGGTTTATTTTGAAAACACCGTATTTACTTTTTGTCCCCTACTATGTACCTTTCAGACAAGCACAAGTTAAGGCTTTATACATCCACAGCCTAATTTTCAGAATCAGTGAGTACCCTAGATTTTTATGACAACATCTGGAGCTGTGTGACTTAAAATCTCTGAAAAATCAAGCCTTCAGACATTATTGCTTCATTTCCCCAGGCAAATTGTCTCAGAGTACCTCACAAAATGAATCAGAAGCACAGAGTGCTGCAGTTCAATTTGTACTAACATTTATGTCTTTTGAATGTCAGGATGGCTTTTTAAATGTTTCCTCATAAAACTAAGTCCACTGTCAACAGTATTCCTCACTCTGATTAGAGGAAGTACTTTACAGCTTAATAAAAATCCTAAACCAAACAGAACTGCCAAAGTTTCAGAAGAAAATATGTGAAACCAGCCTTGGTTTTCTCTGAGCTATAGAAAAGTTATGGTGTGACTAAATGTGTCTGTTGGGTTTGTGAGGCAAGGTTTTGGTATCCAGGGGCCTACTGGGGTGGCTTCTATGAGAAGCTGTCAGAAGCTTCCCCCATGTCCAACAAAGCCAGTGCCAGCTGGCTCCAGACCAGACCCACTGCTGGCCAGGGCCAAACCCATCGGGGTGATGGAGGTGCCTTTGGTATTACACATGGAAGAAGGGGGGGAAACATTGCTGCACAACAGCAACTGCAGCCAGATGAGAGAGGAGTGAGAATATGCGAGAGAAAAAACAGCTCTTCAGACACCAAAGTCAGTGCAGAAAGAGGGTCAGGACATGCTCCAGGCTCCAGAGCAGGGATTCTTCTGCAGTCTGTGGTGCAGACTATGGGGAGTCAGGCTGTGTCCTGCAGTCCAGGGAGGTCCATGGTGGAGCAGAGATGCACCTGCAGCCCACAGTGGATCCCATGCCAGAGCTGGTGGAAGTCTGAAGGAGTTTGTCACCCCACAGGAAGCCCATGGTGGAGCAGACTCCCAGCAGGACATGGTGGACACGTGGATAGAGGAGCCCACTCTGGAGCAGGTTTTTTTCCCCTGTCCAGTGGAGGAGAGGGAGTACTAGAATGGGCTTGCTGGGCACCAGCTGTCCAGCCACAGTCAACCCACCACAGCATGTAGGTGAACACTATTCTGTCTTTCACCTTAATCTGCAAAACAGCTTTTCATGGTAGGCATGCATGTTTTCTTCTCTCACCCCCTGTGGACAAGAAAGGGTAGGTGAAGCTTCCTTAGATAAATTTTTGCAAGGCATTAGAGGAACACTTTATTACAATTTCCATTATTCCTCCTCCTATTTTGACCCCTTTGATATACCATGGTGTTTGGTTGGTTTTCTGTTTGTTTGGGTTTAGTTTTTTTTGGTTTTGTTGTTGTTGTTTTTTTTTTAATTTTGTTTCATTTTGTTTTTGTGGAATTTGTTGCATTTGTTTTGAAAAAAGAGTAAAGGAATTCTTTATGAATAATTGTTGCTGTGAAGTCTTCCTAAGCCACTGTTTTTTCAGGAGATCAAACTGTCTCCACAGAGTGTAAAATGCATGAGGAGGTGTCAGGCTTTCCAATCATCCTGAAGAATGAGAAGTTAAGATTTCTGTATCCTGCTCAAGTCAGAGCCATCCATGCAGTGACACATATAAACCCTCTCCTTTTTTTGTTAAGTGGAAAAGTAGCAGAAGTCCCAAAATGCCTGTAATATACATTTTTTTGATACAGGTTAAGGGTTGTTTATGCTTGCTTTGTCAGTGACTGTATTGCACAGCAAACCTTTTCTAGAGTAGCATTTACATTCTCGTGTCTGGTGGCTCAGATTTACTCCGAACAATATGTGAAATAATGGCTTTGGCATGATTGCTCCAAGTGTGGTTTTCTAAGTTTCTCCAAGTATATCAAAGCCTTTGGCACAGAAACTTGAATGTCATGATGTAAACATGCCCCTATTCTGGAATGGTCCACAGGAATATTGTATTGTGTAGGTTAGAGCCAGTCTGCTTTGGCTGAATGTTGTCTGGAAAACAACTTTCTCCACTAAATGATCAGTGTACTAGTTGTTTGCATTCTCTCCCTGTGGGGTTGCAGGATTTTATTTAAAAAGTTTTAGTATAGTTTAGTATAGTTTTTAGTTACCCCATATGGGCCCCTTGTCTTGGAGTTTTCTCTTATCATAAGTTGATAAGGGTTTCTATGCCTCTCTGGTCATTGCCCAGAGACTTTCCTGTTGGTCCTTTCCCTATGATGATCCCTGCCCATCCTCTCCTTCTTTCCCCTGTCCATCACTGAGTCCCTATCTCTAAGGTCCAGAACCTTCAAGGAGATTTGGACAGCAGTTGGCAGATTCCCCTGAGACCCCTCCCGAAAATTACCTTGATTTGTTAGTAGTTAGGTAATTCAGTTGGCATTTGTTGCTTTGCTTTGTTTTATTGGTCTGTAGTTTGTACCCACCCCTTGAACCTGTCCTGGACAAAACCCCCCTGCAGCCCAGGTCCGGGGTCTCTCCTGAGGCACCGGGCCTGAGGTAAGGGGTTCCCCTGTGACCCCCGAATAAACCTCTGTTCCCCAAACCTCCGAGAGTCCCCTCTTTCATTTACACCACGGCCGTGACAGCGAAAGTCGAGGTGCTGCTGAGCCAAGATCTCACAAATCAGTTCTGTTGTGGCGTGTCAGAGCCACCGGGTGGTCCAGCCAAGCAGCGGGCTGACCAAAGAGATACGCACCCCAACATCTCCCTTTCTTTTAAATGAGCACTTTCTGCCATTGAAAGTCTTTCACTTCTCATTCTGCAAGTTCCCTGTTCTCCTGCATGCTCCTGTCCAGAGCCCCTTTTGAGAATATTTACAGTGCTGGTATGAGCACTAGTAATGCTGACAGTGCCTCTGATATGCATTCTATACAGAATTTCAGGCTATCCAAGGTATTAGACCTAAAAGGTCCACAAGAAATCAGGGACAGTTTGGTGCTGTACAAATGATAACAGTCATTTGGTTCTGTTAAGTGTCTCTGTTTATTCCTTTTCCTATATGATATAGTTGCTTGAGCCCATAACAAAACTCTTGTGATTTAACACCTTCAGTTTATAATATACTTATTGTCAGGCTTGAATCCAGAAATATATTAATATTTGTATGTGATACCTGTATTGTCATATATATACACATAGACTATGCTATGGGTGGAGGGGGTACAGAGGGCAGAGCTCTAGAGAAATAGAGTGGAGATGAATATGCAGCTCTTGTTTATATGACTGAGCATAATGCACCCGAATATCTGAGGCTGTGATTCTCTGCTTGTGGTGGAGAATGTGTAGTGAATATAATGCAAATGTTGTGTGAAGGAAAAACTGTACAACAGTACAATGGTACAAGTCCTGTCCAACAGTAAGGAGCCACTGTATTGCAACTGAATAAAGCAGATTTACTGGTACATCAGTGCCTGTGCAAGGGCAAAATTAGCAGGGTTAGGAAGAGAGGGAGAAAGCTCACAGGTTTTGTGAGCTTCTCTGGCAAGATAAATAACCAGACTATGATTTCTCTTGTCCAAAAGGATAAAGATTCAGTCTAAATTACCAAAACTATAATGAAAGATCACATAAATTTAGGAGAATTAAAGAAACTNTATAATATAATATAATATAATATAATATAATATAATATAATATAATAATTGCTTGTACTACTGTAGAGCCCCAGTTTAGGCAAAAATATCGTCAAAAGGGATATAGACATAAAACTGAGATACCCACCTGTCAAGTCTCATGAGGTGTAATGGTTGTTGATAGTGCACAATGTGATGCCTTCAGGATCAATGGCTGCACAGGAAGATTTGGTCCCATGAAGTGGGCCTAGGAATATGTCTGGATGCACCAATGCCATTCCTCTGCCCAGATGGTCAAAAGGATTCCCATATTTTTTTTTCTTTTCTTCTCTGAGTTCTGTTAATGGAATTGAAATGTATTCTACAAAATGGCAGAATGGGGAAGATGGAAAGAGGACACATTCAAAGAGGGATTTAGAAAGATTGTCCAGATATGCAGGAGGATTTTAGGAAGAGCAACACTCAGCAGTGATTGAGGCTTGTCAAGGTATCAAGCAGAGCTTCTACCACTGTATTAGTAATACTAGCGAGGACTAAATGAGGAAAATGTGGGCCTATTGCTAAAAGGGTGGGAAAATTAGTGGCAGCAGACAGAGATACAGCTGAGGTGCTCACTGCTGTCTTGGCATCAGTCTTCACTGACTTGGTGCTAGTGAAATATAACTAATCCAACTTTGATGACTGAAAGCTCAGGATGCAGCTGATGTGGAGGTGTTTTCTAGTGTGAGGAAGCTCTTACTTTCAGAAGATGGTATCTCACACTCTTTAATAGTAGTGTTTTGGTGGATTATTTTTAAACAAGGTGTTGTCAGATCATGGGAATATCTTAATGCTTCAGAGCTGGTGCAGCTGTCAAGAAAGTACTTAAAGAAAAAAGCTTTGATTGTTGAAATATACTGTGATGCACTAAACAGAGTATTAACATACAAAATACATTTAATTTGAATGTTTGCTCTAATGCTGGCACAATGAAAGGGTCACAGCAACAGAGACAGCTGGGAGGTAAGTCACTGCTGTGCTGTGTATGTCCAACCAGCCTGCAAAATGCACTTCTTTCTGAAAACATTATTTTTTTTCCAATTAACCCTGTTCTACTTTGTGCTCAGCCTAATGCCCTACCCCACAGTCATACATTTCTTCAATAGAGATGTATTTCTGTTACTCTTTATGGAGTATGATAAGCAATGCAGTTGTTGTTTCAGTTGAAGAAGTACTTCTTCAAGACACCCATGCCGTGTGGAGTGTCTTCCAGATGCCTAACTGAATCTAGCCTAAGGACCAAGACTGTGGATTTGTCACAGGAATAGGTGTGGAATTAACTTAGTTTACAGACTTGTTACTCTCGTTCTTTATTGGGGGTGACTGCTTCAGCCCCAACTTTTCCTATCACAATGATTGCCTTTGCAAATACAGAGCAGAATAGACCCACGGAACCTGTGGGAATAAAATACAAGTGAATCAGCTTCAACAAATATAGCATATATATAGAGGGTTAAAATCTACCTCATACAAGTAGTATGCTCTCAGAAAAGGTTGGGTTGAAAAGAGATCATTTACAGGAGAAAAAAAGCATTTTCTTGTATAAGAAAATACTGGAAAATAGTCATTAAAGTCAAAGCTTAAGAATGAAACAGGAAAAGAATTAAGAATACGTAGGAATATAGAAGAAAGAACATAGAGGAAAGAAGATTTTGGAAGGTGCAGGGCTTCTGCAGGAAGCCAAGACATTCATCTCATATACATGCACACACCTTTTTCTCATTTGAATGGCTTGGTGAGCTTGGAGTTAAAAGTAAGAACAGCAGCAAAGGAAAGTTTAATCTGTTCATATGGATAAAGCTTTGAGGATCAATAGCTCAAAGAAGTCCTCTGAAAGGTGAATGAAGATCTTTTACAAGATGTGGGTCAAAATCTGTTTTAGAACTTGAAATCCCGAAATCTGCAGTAAGATGCAAACAAACATGGCAAAACACAGAAAAAAAATACAGTATCCTTTTTCTTTTCCTTTTTTTGTAATATGCAGCAAATTTTGCAATGCATTTTTTTTTCTAAAAAGTTTAAAGGGAGCCTACTCTTGTGATAGTTTTGTAGTTTGCATAAGAGTCATTAATAACTTATGCACCTTCCAGCCTAGCTTCTTTGTCTGACACCTATTGAGCCGTAACTATGAAAAATTACTTGCACACAAAAGCTTTTCAGTCCCTGGAAGTACAGACTGAAGTTGAAACCATTAATTTTTCAGGAAATTTAAACTGACTACTTGGCCATTGCCAGATGTATTTTGTAAGGAAGGTTTTTTTCATGAAAAGTCTAGTCTTGCTTGTTCCTTTTCTGCTGTTAGAGTGCTTTTTAACACCTACATTTGTGGGCCTATGCTAGAAAAGAAAAAAAAAGATTTTTTTTCCCCTCCACAAAGTATTTAAACAAAATATCTTATTCTGAATATGTCACATTCTTTCTCATAGTATTATTTGGCAGCAGATACTGGAAGCTATCTCCAAGGTCTGAACATTATTCTGAATCCATCTTGTCTTTAGGGTTGATCTAAACTATTACAAAACATGAAATGGTAAAAATACAACAGTATCAGCACTAATAAAATAATTTGTTCCATTCCTTTTATCTCTGGCAAAGAACTAAATGACAACATTACCCAGTTCAGGTCATGAAAAGGTCTGAAGCCTTGGTTTTGACTTCAAAATAATTTTCCTTGAAATGAATTTTGACTTCGTTATATTGTTGGTCAAGAAAGCCTTAAATTTAGAATTTGAGGCTGTAAAGCTAAAGTATCTCTGAAAGGGAAAGAACAGGATCATTTCAAAACCTATTGACCATGAGTAAGAAATACCTTAAAAAATAAACAAGGATATCCTTTCTCCTTTCTTTGATATGATTTACAAAGGTCTCCAGGAAACCTTTTTATTGCTCTCTCTGTATACTAAAGAAATGTTTTTTCTAGTAACAAGGTTTTTGTCTTATCCACTTTTTAAAGTTGCTTTCTAGTTCATAGGTTTTCCCAATTCACAATTAGTATTAGAATTAAAAAGTAAGATTATGAAAAATACTAATTTTTCAGGATTACTTCTTGAAAATTTTTCCTATATTAACTGTTTTGTCAAAACCTTAGTAAAGGGCTTAGTAAAAAGGGATTTAATGAACTTTGCACTGTCTGTAAGACTTGCTTAGCAAATTACTCTGTGTGGCATAATTTTACTTACTTATGTATTGATTTCAAAGTCTATGAAGTTGAATGGACTTAAAATGAGTGTTGATCTTTTGTAGTACTCTGTTGAATAGCGTCATACATTGTGTTCAGGCAGTTTGGTTCATAAGAGCCTAGAAATAAAACACTGCAGTAATCTCCAAAGTTAAGTAAGCACTGAATGACAGAGACTGAATTTAGTTTGGATTGAGAAAGTGTTAAAAAGCAGTGCTCAAAAGTTTCTCCATATTGTTGATCCTCATCATGTTCTTAAGAAACAGATATTACTTCTGCTTTTTATTTTAGGGCCCCCCCTTCCATTCTGTGTAGAGGGCAGTTTCCCTAGGATAAAAGAAAACCCTGGAAAAATGCCTTGGGAAATGCCATTCTCAGTGCCATAAGCAAAAGGCTTATTGACATGCTCTCTGTGCAAATGGTTACCTGTTGGAGTCCAGGGCATTCTTTGGTTGCCCTGGAAGGTCACAGACCTCGGCAGACCCAAGAAAGAGGGTTTGAAACTTGGACTGGGGGGTCTGTCCAGGGGGGTTGTCTGGCACAGAGCCCAGGAAGACACTGGCTTTGATTTTAGTCCATGGAAAAAGCTTCCAACATTGAGAGAAGAATTGCAAGTCACAAAGGTGTGACAGACAGTAGTGTAGCTAATCACCAGGTGGAAAATTTTGTAGTTTTGGGATTCTTAGAATGGAGGTGAATGGGGAATAAGATGGAGATTTTAGGGCAGTGCCCTGGGTTCTTCTTGTTCTCCCTTGGCCTCCATCTTCTGATGTGATGTGGGCACAAAGTAGGCTAAGGGGATTGAGTCAAAGTAGAAATGACCTTTCTAGTATAGGTGATAGGCATTGGCACGGAATTGTAAATAATAGACATGTAATTATCTGTATAAAGAGGTAGCGACCTCCCATCACGGGGGGAGTTGCCCTGTGTCTGAGCTGCTGTGAACATCTCGGCCGGGCACAGAGAAAATTTTAAGATAAGAAATAATAAACACGCGAGAAACCAAGAAACAACAAGACCTTGCAACTCAGAGGGCAAAAAAGACTCACTCAAACCACCACCCGAACCACCACCTGGATCTCGGGTCAGAAAGAAAACCTAAACCTGAGAGTTACCAGAAAATTCTCAGTTCTATGTGTTATCATAGGTTGGGTTTTGGTGCAAGAATTTTAATATTCCTAATTGTTGTCCCCCATTGCACCCTTCCCTCAGACCACACTTTAACTCCCCTCCCACACTGGGGTGTGTAATTAACCCTGTCTGACCCTGCCTTTGGCCAAAGACTCTGCCTTTGGCCTCATGCCTTTTTCCCCTTGTACTCCCTTGATGCAGTTCTCTCCAATACAGTGGAGAGCAGGCCTTACTGTTTGTTCTTTTTGTATTATTAAAAGTACTTTTCAGACAACAGATTGAAGCTGTCTCTCTCCATTTAAGTCGCCACTGGGCTGGGTCCTGAGGAAACTCAAAGGAGTCTGATAGTCTGGGCTCAGACTCCAAGAAATTTCAATTCTGACTTTTTGCTGCCTACGACCCTGTGTTGATAGTCAGAAGTAAAATAGTCCATTAAATATTATAAATTGTAGATTATATATTCAAGGCCAAGGTGATGTGGAGGTGTCTGTGTTGATTTTTTTTTCTATCTTTTCTTTTTTTTCCCTTTTTTTTTTTTTAATAAAATATTCTGAATTTTATGGAGAACACATAAAATCTTTTAATTTAAACATAGAGTATGACTTATACCCTTTCTCTAGTCTGTTGACGTTTCCCCCGACCAAGTCCTGTATTGTTTGTGTCAACCTCCACGCATATGGGATGGTGGCAGATTCAGAGAGATATGCCAGCTGAAGACAGCATAGCTGTGCTTGTCTTACTGTCCCTTGGAAAGACTTCTCTTACGTGTTAAACCAGACGAGCAGGCTGTGGGACTATTGCCTTAAGCCAGCTCAACTACCATCTCGACTTTATCAGGGATAAAGCTACTGAAATGCTACAATGGTACTACTCTCTATGTCCTGCTGAGATCTGAAAATGTGTGAGGAAAAACCTGTGGTCAAGGTTTCAAAAGCCAGGGAGAGTTCTGATAAATGGCCTGCATTAGTTCACTGCAAAAATGAGCCACTGACCAAAGGTATCTGAATGGTCTTTGAACCAGAGAGAGTTTTAAATCAGATCAGCTTGGCAGTGAAATCTCAAAATTGTAACTGCCTCAGAAATATTTCTAAATTGCTAGCAAAGTTGGTGCTTTAGTCTTTGTACCCATAGCTGGGCCTCATCCCCACTGGGCTTGCCATGGGCTGGAAACCACATCATCACCAGCCCCTAACAACTCTGCTGCCTTTCTGGGTGGCAGGACCACAGCTTAAGAGAGTAAGACAGGATGGCTGGCTCTTCAGTGCTTTCCATCACTTCTCACACAGGTCTCTAAATATTACATAGGCATTTTAGATAGGGATCTTTAATACAGAAAGTAATAAAACCAGGTTTCTAGCAGGAACACTGAGGCTGAAAAGGAAATGAACCAAAGTGTTTAGAATTAAGTATTTTGTCTGAGAGTTGTGGTTTTTTCTTAGCATGAGGGAAGAAGAAATAGAATACCTGTTTAAACTTTTAGAATGTAAATATTAAAAACCTCAATTGGTTGGAATAAACTTCATTTCAAAAATTATGAATAAATGTAACTACTGTGGAAGCTATAGTTCATGTAAAAAGTACTTGAAGTCTGCTGCATACATAAAACCAATTTGTCAAAATATTCAACCTGTGAAAAATGTCATATATGATTTTACTTGTCTAACGCCACTGTAATGTAATGTAATGAAATTATAAGAGGAAAATTCAGCAATGAAACACAATTTTTTCAGTAAGAATTTGTTTATATACAAACACCTGTGTTTATAAATATGAATTGTATGAATTTCAAGAAGTCTGGGTGACAATTCATGTAGTGTGATAGAGGAACTAGTGTAACCTGATTTACTGCTTTTACATGTTCTTTCTGTGGAATACCTACCCTGTCTACGTGGTTCTCAATATGGCCTTTAGTGACAAAATAAGTACCAAAATGAATGTGCCCCCCAGGACAGTGTTGTTCCTTATGTTGTATTGAAGAACATTTCGAGGCAGTGTTTACTGCCTTACGGTGAAAAACATCTTTACATTTTGACTCTCTTTCATGCACCTTTGAACATGACATCTCTGGTGGCATGTTAATTCCATCTGTAGCTTCTAAGCTGCTTTCCCAAAGCACCTCCATGGATGTGGCAGCATGCACCATGATCCTGTTATTAATTCTGTACGTAGCATGGCTTGTTGAGGCAGTACCAGGATGACCTTATCATGGGTTCTGTCTACTGGATATTATACAGACGCTTCCCTGATTTAGCCAATAGTTTGATTCCATTGCTAATGTTCATGGAAGAGCATCTATAGAAAGTAGGATTTGGGTGAAAGATAAGGATATCATACATTTCTTGGCAGATTGAGGAAATTATAGATTAATGGATTTTTAAGTACGTCCTTTATTTTTTGTACTTTAAGAGGCAAGACTATAAATGCATGTGATGTGTCCTTTTTGTGCCAGTTGCACAAATGTACTTCAATTAGAAGTTTTTCTAGTAATTTAAGTAAGTAAATAGAAACTTACATTTTCAGCTTAGTTCTGTCAGCAAGGCTGTCCATGCCATTATGCAAATTCAACATCAGTTCACTAAGTGATTTTCCTGGTTTAGTAACATGAGCTTATGCCATAATTTTATGGAAGCACAAAGTGAAGAATTGATATGAGGCCAAATATTAAAGACTACAATGAATGAGCTAAAAAATAAGCTTCTGGCAATGTGGAATTATTTAGTGCATTTTGTTGTATAACAAGGGCTCTAATTTTTGGTGTTGTCAAAATATGCAAAATCTTAAGTCCTTAGTAGTGAGTCAGAGTCATCCTACTAGTCAAAATCTTCCATTTGAAACAAAAAACCTGTAAGTTCAAGATACGTTAGAAACTAGCAAAAGCATCTTAAAATACTGAAATGGATTCTAAATAAACTGTTTTGCATAGGAAAATTTTGTCAAAATTAAGTGCTTTCAGTGGAATCTCAAATGGTTATTGTTACGGGTTACATTAGGGATGATATATTTGATATATCCAATATGTTTTGGTTTACTGTGTAATATCTTTCTGCTCAATTGGTATATTAAGAATCATTGGATGTGGCATATCCTGTTACTCATACCTATGTTGAATTGTATTTAAAATTTATGCAATTTTTTTGTATTTTTTATATTATAAAACATTTATTTAAATTTATTTCTCTAACTTGCTGAGCACTTTCTGTCAGTTCATTTTTTTGACAAATTTTAAACATACAGAAAGAAAGCATCTTTAACAAGTTTGGAAGTTAGTACTAAATAATGACAAAAATTCCCCCCAAACCTATAAATATTTCAAATATGTGTAGCTATTTTATAATTCTGTTAAACATTCAAGCTTCACATCTAATGCTGTTCACTGGCTGGATGCATTTTCAACTTCTTGCATCAAGAAACGTGGTCATATTGTGTGTATTATACCAGTTGTGCTAAAGATTTTGCCAAAACTAAGGGAACTGAATTTCATTTCATATAATGAAATGATCAGGTAATTTTATATTGGGATACTAACCCCATTATACATGTTGTTTATAACAGGTATCATATACTGTCTCTTTATGCTATAAATGTCTCTGCCAGAATCTTTTCCCTCAAATAATTGGGTTTTAATATGTTTGGGTTTTGTTTCTTTGGTTTTTTCATATCTGCTCTTATCCACTAAGCTTATGATATGCAGATACTATTCTTTTTAGCAGAAGTACCAGCATACAATCTGATCTCTTGCTAACCTGAGTCAGCAGAACTGCAATAGTCATATGCTGTTTGTCATTCCTCAGAAGCAGGTAGTAGGGTGTCATCACGTGTAGTTTATTACCTTGCTGATAGCACTGTATCATGCACTGAAAACTTGCATTAAAGCAAGGCTTTTAAAATATAGAGAGAGCATAACACTAAAGGATCTTCCACTTCTAGCTTAGTAATTACCCACCAAGGCCATTTGTACTTCAGTTCAAATTTCAACACAGACATAAAAGTAGTTTTCTCTTCAAAGCTGCTGAAATAGCACCTTCTTAGATTTTTAACTCTTTTTACCTCTTCTCCACATTAAAAAAAATTGAAAGTTGTTCAAATTCTGGATGATGCTTTTCTTGCTCCTTTCTCCCTGTTTCTTAGATGTTGTTCCTGGCTTACTTTGTTCCATTGCATTCTGAAGTTCACAGTGACACAGTAAGCAAGTGTCCTAGTGTGACTATGATGCCTGTATCCCCACATCGTCTGTTCTGTGTTCTGTACCTTTAAGACTGGTTCTGAGAGTGAGCAGGGAAAGAAGAAGCGCGCAGTTTGTTTTGAGAAACAAACTCACTCCTCTGAATCTGCTCTCGTCCTTGGGACTGTGTGGTTTTTTTTTTTCCTTCGTTCAGATGCACGGAGGGCAGCCAGAGAGAGTTTTTTTTTTCCCTTTGTTAGTCTAGCTAGCTGAGGCAAAGAAGCTTTCCTGGACTGTTTTTTTCTTTTTTTTTTTTAATTTTTTTCTCTTTGGGACTGTTTAAATCTGCTCTGGACTGAAAAACCCAGAGGAGCATCGGGATCTTGCACCCGTGGCCCACCGGGCCAGGACTCGGCATTTTCCAGCACTGAAGCGACTGGGACTGATAAACAGACTCCTGGCACAGAACTCTCAGTTTTCCCATCTCTCTTCGGAGCAGCAAGAGGTTTTATTGTTTCATATTATTATTATTGTTATTATTATTACTATTCATTCTTTATGCTTGTGGGCATTTTGTTTGTTAAATAAACAGGGTTTTTTCCACTCTTCTCTGAGGGAGTTCTTTCCCCGGACCGGCTGGGGGAAGGGGCTGTTTGGATTTGCTTTTCAGAGGAACCCCATTCGGAGACTTCCTCCCAAATTTGCCCTAAACCAGGACAGCAAGGCTGACAATGACTTGAAGTATATGAGAGCATTAAACTACTTTAGATTTGTTTTCAGTTCAGGTTGGAAAAAACCTTTCTGTACCTTCTGCACAATTAGCCCTCATCCTTGCATACTGTGTTCATTAACATTGCTGATATTGAAACCTAATTGTTGTATTCATTTAGATCTAGAATTCTTTCTTCATAGAATCACAGAATCAACTAGATTGGAAAAGACTTTTGAGATCATAGATCAGCCTATGACATTGTCAGCTAGACCATGGCACTCAGTGCCACATCCAGTCTTTTCCTAAACACTTCCAGGGATGGTGCCTCCACCTGAGCAGCCCATTCAAGTCACCCTTTCTGTGAAGAAATTCCTCCTATTGTCCAGCCTAAACCTCCCGTGGCACAGCTTAAGGCTGTGTCCTCAAGTTCTATTGCAAGTTGCCTGGAGGAAGATACCTACCCTCACCTGGCTACAACCTTCTTTAAGGTTATTGTAGTGAGTGGTAAGTTCTCCCCCCTGAGCCTCCTCTTGTCCAGGCTAAGCATCCCCAGCTCCCTCAGCTACTCCTCGTGGGACTTGTGTTCCGGACCCTTCACTTGCTGCCTTTCTCTGGACACACTCCAGCAGCTCAATGTCCTTCCTAAGTTGAGAAGCCCAGAACTGGGCACAGCACTCGAAGTGTGGCCTCACCAGTGCCGAGTACAGGGGAAGAATGACCTCCCTGCTCCTGCTGGCCACACTGTTCCTGATCCAGGCCAGGATACCCTTGGCCTTTTGGCCATGTGGACACACAGTGGCTCAGGTTCAGCCATCTGTCAGTCAGCCCCTCCCAGGTCCCTTTCTGCCTGGCCTCTGTCCAACCACTCTGTCCCCAGACTGTAGTGCTGCAGGGGGTTGTTGTGGCCAAGTGCAGGACCTGGCACTTGGTTTTGTTGAATCTCGTATTGTTGGATTCAGCCTACCTTTCCAGCCTGTCCAGGTCCCTCTGCAGAGGCCTCCTTCCCTCCTGCAGATCAACATTTCCATCCCACTTGGTGTCATCTGCAAATTTGCTAATAGCAGATTCAATTCCCCCATCCAGATCATCAATAAAGATATTAAACAGGACTGAGCCCAAAACTGATCCAGGGGGACATCACTAGTTACTGGCTGCCAACTGGATGTCATGCCTTTTAATGTACTGTCATGTCAGTAAACTACAGTGCTATCTTACAGCATAATGTTTCTCTCCTTCATAAGAAAAGTGTGTCTTTCATCAATGGCACCTTTACACAATGCTTTTTAATACTGACAGGATTACCCTAATATTTGTATTATGCTTGCACTAGCTGCCTTGAGGTCTGTGTCAATAATTTTAACACCTCCATTTTGTTGCTTTTCCCTTTCAGCAGTTCAGTTACTTCCTTTTGGAACTAGCAAATCTACCTTCTTTTTGACTGTGCAGGCTAGGCCAGCTCATTCCTTTCATTATCTATGTTGATTGCATATTTACTGTTCTCGTCAACATTAATATTTTCCTTCTCCTTATTGCACTTTCAAATTTTCCCTGGTAATCATTCTTCTACTGTCTTATTCTTACTTACTCATTTTCCTCTTTCTGTAAACTACAGGCATGCACAGACCTACATCTGCTTTTAGAGCTTCATATGTTTTCCTTTTTCCCTCCACACTGAAAAACCAAGCTAATGCAAATAAGGCAGATCTCTTTCTAATTTTCCCCTGTACTCCTTAATTTAAAACTCATCTCATTAACCCAGCTATCATGCATTTCATCTTGATTCAACCTTTTCTATGGTTTCACATCCATGGAGAAGATACCCATTCAATCAGTACTCATTCTAATGTTTTCTGATCTATTACTATCATTTTTCCACAGCACTAAATCTTGATCTTCATTATTTTGTTGTGCTTCTTCCTTTGTTCGAGAAAAATCACAAGAATTTCAATTAAAATTGCCCAGGATTCCCAATCAGAGCCATCATCTGTAGCCGCTTGAACATGAGTTTTATGTTTTCAGCTTTGCTGATGTGGTGGATAGTCAGTGGGTTTTTCTGACTCTCATGAGAGTGGCAGATTCCCATCTTCCTCTCATGCCCTTGTTTGTGTAGACAACATGTCCCTCTTTCTTCCATGTGTGTTATAATGACAAAACCACTTCTTCCTCCTCATAAGAGCTACAGTAAACAAATTGGGAAGCCAGAAAACTGATTATTTTACTGTATTTTTTATCCAACCTCCTCATCTTTTCATAATACCATTCTTAACTTCCTGAAGCTCAAGGGGTCATTATTGTTACCACACACACACTTTGACCTTTCCAGTCCTATTTCCAAGGCGGGGATTTGTGCAGGAATGTGTAATAATGGCTGTTGGGTAAAACTTAGAAATGAATATTTTTAGTTTTTCTTCAAGACAAAGAAAGGAAAGGGTGGCATTTTTATGAAGTTCATTCAGTATGCAAACCAAATATGCTCCTAGAACCCCATGCCATGTTTATGTCATGGTCTTCACTGAGAGCCTCAGAAACCTTTGAAGGGAATGTGTTGTTTTCAAAAAAAACCTGAAGAGTTAAAAGAGATGTAAAATCCTCATCTTGATCAGCTTTATAAAAAGCTTCATATGCCACTGCAAATGCAGTAGCAGCTGGTTGATTAAAATATTATTTGAAGTTAAATAAATATTTTTACATTTTATAGACCTTTTTCTTTTTTATTTTTATTAGATAATTATTTTATTTATTGTTATTTTTTATTTCGTGCTTCCTCAATAACTGAACAAACAGTAAACATAACTTCTTCTGTACCTAATAATCCAGTATGGTAAATTGCAGCAAGCCAAGACCTTTTCTTTGGCATTTAGCAAACATACAAATCATACTAGGTTTAGTGGGAGGCTTAGATATATGTAAGAATCTTGATAAAAACACACTCATAGGAAAACTGGGACATGAAATATTTTTAAACCCAACGTTGCTTCCTTTATCAACCAAAAATTAAAAAAATTAAAACAGAATATTTTTTTGTGGTGAGGCAGACAGTGCAACAATGCAGAGATGTTTGTGTTTATACTCCAGCGTTGGTATCAATGTAATTCCCTCTCTGATGCTTTTTTGTTACATATGATGTTTAAGTGCATGATTGCATAAAAATTGTTCAGTTGTTGGTGTTTTTTTCAGTTTTGACATAAAAGGACTCATAACTTTTTCTCTTTTTTTCCCATTCTTTTAACTTGTTACATGTATTTGCATAAAACTTGTAGCTACAGCATGTAACAATTTCAAGACCCAGAAGCTGCTATGTAGCGTGTGCAGTATATGACATTATTCACTATACTGGTGGATGAAGAGTTTTCAATCTTCTTATCTCAAGAAAAATCTAGCAATTGATGATGCTGTTGAGGGGGTGATTTAGTGGAGGAACCACAGCTAATGTAGTATGAGTGTGATGAAGAGATTGTAGAGGAAGATTTCAAAGTGGCTGACCAAGTTAAGTGAAACAAACTGCAGGAGTAGTGTCCCTGGATTCCCAATTGTCAGAAAAACTTTATTCCTCTAAGGTATGGAGAATTTCTGCCATTTCATGCTCGGAATATTGCTTTGGGCTTGTTCTTCTGAAGTGTAATTTTTTTTTTTCATTTTTATCTGGTTGACTAGGCAGACAGCACAAAAATCCAATTTTCAATGGATGAAAGTAATTTTGTACAAGTGGGGAGTTATACCTGTTTCATTGGAGGAGTAAGGACTAAGTTTTTTTATTTGTATCCTTGGGGAGAGTCAGTCACATGGAGGGTGCTTCTAGTCCTTGGTTAGGGTCCTGTTCTTATTCAGGCTCCACTGGTAATCCATGGAGAGGTTTGTTGTTTGGGATGGAGGGAATGGCTGCCTCTGTCACTGAGGCTGTGCCTCCCTTCAGTAGTGCTTACACTTCTGAGCAGCCCCACACTGTGGAGAGGATTCTCAGATTTGGTGTCTAACTTAGTGGCTTTCCCTAAAACACCCATATCTGCTCTGGGGTGTGACAGCCTTGCGTTTTCTGCTGTATGCTTCAAAATGACTTTTGGGGTCAAGATAATCCTGCAAATGTGTCAGGATCCCAGGCTTAGTCTGTTTTTAACTTAATATAAAAAAAGCAGAGAGAAGGAGCTAGAGAATGTCATTATATATACGTTCAGGGCTTTTTATTTTACCTGAACACCAAGCAAACACACAGTAGAGACTCAACTGCTTTCTCATTTACTTATATTTATTTACCTTCTTCACATTATCAGCAAGTCAACAACTGTAATGACTGAAAAGGTGTTCTCACTCCATAAAAATGGTACCATCACTTATAGAAGGTATCAGATCACAAAGCTGGGATATTCTATAACATGCTGGTGAGAAGACTGCTGGAATATACACGTGCAGTCCCTTATCAGCTACAGGTGTTATTAAGAGGGTGGTCAGACAGAACTGAAAGAGAAAAGCAAAGCCTGTGTATGCTGAAGACAGCTGCATGAGGTTCAATAAGGTGACGTGCCATGTCCTGCCCCTGGCTCAGAACAATCCTGTGCAGTGCTCCAGGCTGGGGGAGGAGAGGCTTGAGATCTGCTCAGCAGAACGGGACTGGGGGTACTGGTTGGCAGCAGCTGAACACAAACCAGCAGTGTGCCCATGTGGCCAACAAGGCCAATGACATCTTGGCTTGTATCAAGAATAGTGTGGCCAGCAGGACTAAGAAAGCTATTATCCTTCAGTACTTGGCACTGGTGAAGGCTGCATTTTGAGTACTGGGTTTGGTTTTGGACCACCCACTTCAATCAGCACCTTGAGGGGCCGGAGCATGTCCAGAGAAGAGCAACTAAGCCGGCAAAAGGTCTAGGAAATATGTGCTATGAGAAACAGATGAATTAACTGGGATTGTTTAGTCTGGAAGAGGCTTAGGGAAGATCTTGTCAGTCTTTATAACTACTTAAAAAAAGGTTGTAGTGAGGTGGGGCTTGGACTCTTCTGCCATATCTCAAAGTAAAAGAACGAGGGGAAGTTTGTTTTATGTTTGTGAAAGTTTCAGATTAGATATTAGAAAAAAAATCCAGTGAAAGAGTGGTTAGACATTTCAATGAGTTCTCCAGAGAGGTAGTAGAGTCATCATTTCTGGAAGTGTTCAAGAGGCATTGAGGTGTGACACTTGGGGATTTGGTTTAGGGGTCATTATGGTGGGTTGACAGTTGGACTCAATGATTTTGAAGGTCTTTACCAACATTGATGATTCTGTGATTTTATGATTCTGTATAGTTTGTCTAAATAGTGAATAAAGGCACATAGAGAAACAGGAATTATGTGAGTAGTGGGAGGCAGCAAGAATGTGGTTAAATGATTTGCATTTATTAGGATAAGATTGTCTCTGTACTTACTGCATGTAAAATGTGCCAAAAGGAATGTGACTTGATGTAATGGGATATTATAATTTAGTGAAGAGACAGTTTAGATCAATAAAAAGACAACTACCTGACATGGAGATCTATACAATTGCCGAAGAGCTTTCGTAAAAAAAATTTAAAAGCTCCATCCTTTAAGATATTTAAAATTATACTAGGAAACATCAGGGAAAAATTCTATTTTGACAGGCAATGTCACTTTCTCCTTCTTTCTTTCTAAAGCACCCACAAGTATTGCTGTAATACCTGGGTACTTCAAGATGGACTAATGGGACTTTTGTCTATAATTCATATAATTTTCTCATATGGTTAGGCTTTTGAGTGGCCTGAGTATTCTTGTGATATAGCCTACTGATAATGGTTTTTCTCCACTGAGATAATGCCTCCTAAATAAACCCATTTTTGAAACTGTAGCACTATGTTTTCATAATTTTTATCAGTGTATTTTCTTGATAACATTTTTAGTTCATGTGTCGTCTATTTTTTTTGCCAGATATATTTTTGTAAGCACATCAGTTTTGCACTTACATGCATTGTGAAAAGCAGTAAAAACAGTAATCTTCCATTCTTTTTCCTTTTTCTTTCTTTTTTTTTCCTTTTTATATGTAGGAGTCTAGTACATGGAAACTAGTAATGTGTAAATATCAGCATGAGGTACTCTTTGATAGCAAGAGCTGAAATGTTCAGCATCTTGGTTTAGAAAGACAGGTATCTGCCAGGGAAAACTGGAGCTTCCCTTGGAATGGAGAATGTAAACCCCCTCCCTCCAAATTATTACAATTTTGTAATTAGGGGCTTTCAGGCAAAGATATGGGAATAGGAATAACAGTTCTTTACTAGGGATATCAAAAATACAAATGTAGTGGTAAAAAGAACACCCAACAACAACAACAACAACAAAAAAAACAAAACAAAACAAACAAAACAAAAAAAAAACAAAAAAACCCACAAAAAAACACCTAGAAACCCTGACAGAGTCAGAGATATGACCTGACATCCTTTTGGTTAGGGGGTTGGAAGCAGTCCAAATAAATCATCCTGGAGTAACAGATGATCCTGTAGAAAGGGTTCAGTGGTAGTGGTGGTGGTGGTGGTGGTGGTGGTGGTGGTGGTGGTGGTGGTGGTGGTGGTGGTGGTGGTGATGGGATGGATCTGATCTTCCACTGGAACGCAGTGGAAGGCTGCCCGGAAGGCTGCCCTGCTGTGCTGAGCTTCAGCTTTTACCTAGGTAGGAATGCTTGGCTCCTCCCACTGGGTGGAGCGTCTCACAATGGGATGATGTAATTTTATCAGTCATGTGCTGAGCCTTAATGGCCCATTAACATCAGATATCCCCCTGGAGGGAGGATGGGTTGTGAAAGAGATAAGAACACTTGCCCCACCTGGTTTTTAACAGCTGGCCCATTAACAGAAAGCACCTGCCCCCTCCAGTCCTGGAGTTAAAAGAAAAAAACACCTCTTCAACTGGTTTCTACAGATTGGGAATAGAATACATGCTCTTGGTTATATATTGCAACCCAAGACATTCAGTTATGAATATTAGGTTAATGGTCGGACTAGATGATTTTAAGGGTTAATTTCAGCCTAAATGATACTGTGATTCTGTGGAGAAGTGTGAGGAGGGATAATTTATGTTTATTTCCACTAGGTTTGAAGAAAATTAATAAGTTTATACCCAGAGGCTGGTATTTGTGTGTTTTCATGCAACAGTGACAAGTTGCCTTGCTTTTGAGGTAATTCTCATCTCCAGAAAATAAGAAGAAAATCAGAAGCAGACATAAAGAGAGCTTAAATGTGAGGACTGAAAGTACAGTGGGAAAGCAATGGCAGCACAAAGTGAGGGGCTTGGGATACCAAATGTTCAGGGGAAATTCATGCTTGTATTGATACATGCACAAAATGCAAACTGTTGCTTAATTACAGGATGTTTTTAATATAAATGAAAATATGTTAGTACTATGACTTCTACAAACCCTGGAAACTTCCACAGTACCAGGCTTAAACTGAGGATGGGCCATTCCAGCTTAGAAAACAAGGGCTGAATTTACCCCAGGGATATCTCCCCCAGTCTAAACTTCAGCAGTCAGGAGGGCTGCCTGCCTCCCTGCCAGCGCTTGGGTCTCACACCCCAGCAATCTGCTCACTCTCACCACACTGACAGTCATCCTCTAGTTGCTTATGTACTCAGCAACTTTTCCCTCCAGCTAGTCTTGCTCTTAGACCAGATGGTTATCACAGTAAATTGTTCCTCTGTCTCTCTTCCTTCTGTTCAGTCCCTGTCCAGTCTCTTCAGCCTATGAAAAGGGAGACAGAGTTTTGTTCTCTTCTTCAAAGATACATGGTGCCATTTATTTTTTCTTAAATACTGCCCAGATGATCAGAATAATGCAAGAATACTTTACATGGTGCTGAATCATATATATATACTTTTTCAAATATTCTTAAAATGATTAGATTTAGTTTGCTAACTTTTATTAAAGCTCTGAAGAAAAGATGGAGTGAGCTCACCAGTTTATGTACTGATTGTAAAATGTGTACTTGAGAAAAATACAGGTTTAAAAAATTAAATTTATGCATTTTGCTCCCTGCCTTTGTTAAAAAAATCTGAATTTTGCTGCTTGGGGTTTTTTTTTTGAGGTTTTTTTTTTTCTGGTTATTGTTTTTTCTTTGTTTTGTAGTTTTTCTTCTAGCATATACTTCATTACTTCATCTACTTTACTGCTATTTCAAGAGTAAAAGGAGAACCTATCTGCAATTTCTGAGTCTTAACCTTGAGTCCTAATATTGTTCTGCCTGGTTTGTGCAGCATTATTTCAAACATTGTAATAATCTTACTATGATTAGGTAATCAAAGAAACAGAGTGTACTTGACATACTGTGTTATTACTTTATGCAGTAACACTACCATATCTTCTGATTCACTGCTTCTTCCTGTAGAATCCAATTCGCCTTTGCTTTTGCCTTTATTTCTTGTTCTCATCTAAATATCCTAATGTTTTCTTCTAGCTGTGTGTATGTGTATCTTCCTGGATTTAAGATATATAATTTTCTATTGTTTTCTGTGTTTCTTTTCTTTGACTGAGGTTTTGTGTTCTGTCCTCCTTTAAGCTCTCTGCTGTGGGTACTCTGTAGCTTGCTTTAGATCTGAATGTGTTTCTGTTTCAGTAATATAGTATTTTTGCATTTTGATGCTAATGAAGTCTGCTGCAGATATTTTCTTCAGAATTGTTAATCTGGCCTCCCTGGTCTAAAGAGTTAATTCTGTCCTACAATAGGATGTTTAGAGAAAATCAGGATTTCCTAATTGTCATCTTGTTTAAATTTGGCACTATTAAGGCAGAATGCTGTTTATATACTATTAGTAAGTTATGTTTGGTTTTCAGTTGATAATAAATTATCAATCTAATTAGAAGCACAAATTGAAGAAAGGAGTTGAAACTTTATGACTCTTAATTGCAAGTCTGCAAATATTGATATACTTAGAAATGGAGAAACTTCAACTCTCATAATGCAAGTCAGGCCATGGGTTTGCATATTTGCTTCATAAGCTTTTATAAAAGCCATGTCAGTTGTTAACTCACAATTTTATATTTGGTTTAAACCCAAGGATTTACTAAACCATGGAGAAAACCTTCTGTTCTCCTCTTCTGTCTGTGAAATCTGGTGTGTTGTAAGGCAAAGTCCTGTGGAAGGATATACTGATAACTAGCAATGAGCAAAGCTCTGATCAGTTATTCCAGCTAAGATCTCCAGTAGAAAGCTTTTGTATCACACCTCTAAAAAGGAAGTGTGACACGGAAAGTACAGCTGAAAGTTTTTCTGCTTTCCTGTTTCTGTAGTACTTTCAAGGGACGACAAAGAACGAGAAGTGAAAATTCTGTCATAGACCCTGTATTTTTCCTCTCCTTTACCTAGAAAAACCTTTGCAGCTTCACAGTGAGAGCTGTTGAATGTAATTCATAGTATGTATTTTTATTACTTTTCAATAATACAATGCAAAAGATTTTTTAAAAATAAAACTGCCAGTACCCTTGTAATGTTTCAGTGGTTTATATCTATTTATGAAGTTCAAGCCTATCAAAATTGAATCATGGACAGCTTCTGAAAAACTCTGCTGAAGAGTTTTTTTCTCTTTGGTATGCTGTTTTTATAAAATGCAGTTTTAGTACATCGCCACTGTAACTAGGCATCACTAATATTGGTTGTAAAACTTTTCCCAACATTGTAAGGCTTGGAGATGCTTATTGATTTTAAGAGTTTTGGAGACTGTTGTGCAAGGAAAAATGTTTATTACACTTACTAAGGCTTTCAAAGGTATGGAAAATAATTTGTATCAACTCAGGCTAATTCACTGTCAGCTTTTTAAGTGTAAGGAACATGATTACTACATACAGCTTTCTGTGCTCTTTTCAGTGGGTGGATAATTTAGTCCCTAATAAACTATCAAAACAGGTACTAATATCTTTAAGGACACTGTCTATTTATATAGATAATTAGAGTATAGCTGAGCCAGTACTGGCAGAGGTTTTTAAAGAAAGAAACCAGAAAAACAAACCATGATCAAATTATAAAATTAATGGAGGAAAGGAATATAATAGATACAATATATTTACATTTAAATAGAACATTTGATGGTGTCTTTCTCAAAAGCTTATTTTGAAAGAGCTCATCTCAGGTTGCCACCTGCATTTAAACATAGGTGTATGGAAATATTTTGCGAGTTGTTAATGAGTTGAAGGGAAGTGGCTAGATAAGTGCAATGGAACCTTCTGTTGGGGTTTTTAACCTGCTGTCAGTATGGCTCTGAAAAATGGGAGAAGATGGTCTGGGAGGTGCTGACAGAGCACAGGTGGCTCCCCTTCTCCACTCTGCAGCTGGACAGGGAGTCTGTTCTGTGCTCCATGCAGGTGGTCCAGGGGATGCTGGTGTCTCCTGGCTGGCACAGAGCTGCTGTCTGCCTGACGAGCCAGGACAGGAAAATAAAGGAAACCAGAGTGCTTCAAGTTATGTCAGAGCAGTGCTGTGTATGAAGGTGAGTGGCAAGCTGAAAGCATGAACCTTAGGGCAGGCTTAGGAGGAAAGACAGGCCAGTGGCAACCTGAGCATTGTGTTTGCTCCCTGCAGAGGGAGCTTCCTGAACTCCAGACTTTTGCTGGCAGCAGTGGAAGGAGGATGCTGAGGTTCCTTGTGTATGCTTAGGCTCTGCTAGTGAGGCAGAGGAGGAAGGAGCTCCCTTGAGTGCAGTCTGTAAATGGGCCTGAGCTTAATGGAACAATAAATAAGCTATGTCAGAACCTTTATACATGGAAGATTAGCCTGGGGAAAAAAATCCCAGTGTATTATCTGAATCTCTGTGCTTATAAAAAGTTAGTAAAGGGCATATGTAATCAGTGTAGCCCTCAGGGTATGGTTTGCAGTCTCATTGTTGCCTGTGGTGAGTGTCCAGCATGCAGGAATTGTTTCATCCATATAATCAGATAGAGCAAGATGAGAAACATTGCACTTGATGGCAGATCTATAACTTAACTGGCCTCTAACTAGGGAAATGAGGGATCAGAAGATGAAACTAGGTATTAGAAAAATAATGCTAGTAAAACATGAATGTCTGATAACTAGTGCTGTAAAATCATAGAATAGAATCAACGAATATGGTGAGTTGGAATACACCATCAGGATCACTGAATCCAACTCCTGTCACTGCACACATCTAGAGTCACATCAGGTGCCTGAGAACACTTGTCCAAACACTTCTTGGAATTCTGCCAGGTTTGGTGGCATGACCACTTCCCCAGGCAGCCTGTTCCAGTGCCCAACCACCCTCCTGGTGAAAAATCTTTTTCTGAAATCCAACCTAAACCTCCCCGACACAAATTCAGGGTGTTGCCTTGAGCCTTGTCACTGGTCATGAGAGTGAAGAGATCAGTACCTGCCCCTCCACTTTCCCTCGTGAGGATGTTGAAGACTGTAGTGAGGTCTCCTCAGTCTTCTCCAGGCTGAACAGCCCAAGTGACCTCAGGCACTCCTCACTCAGCTTCCCCTCAAGGCCCTTCACCACCTTTGTGGCCTTCCTCTGGGTGCTCTCTAATAGCTTAGTGTCTTTCTTACATTGTGGCACCCTAAACTGCACACACTAATCAAGGTGAGGCCACCCCAGTGCAGAGCATAGTGGAACAATCCCTTCCTTTGCCTGGCTGGCCATGCTGTGCCTGATGAACCTCCCTCGTGGCTGCCAGGGCTGACTCATGTCCAGCTTGCCATGTACAGGGACCCCAAGTCCTTTTCCATAGTGCTACTTTCCAGCTTCTTGTTCACAGGTACTTCAGTAATCTCTTCATATTTTCCCAGGTTGCTGTTATCTCACATTTAAGTCTGAATCAATCACTGGTGTTGATTACCAGTGAAGATCAAAGTAGGGGAAACATACTTTGAGACCTATTTAAGATCAATGTGAAGTATTGCAGACCTTTCCCACAAAACTTCAGGTCAACATCAGCACCTGCGAGGAGTAAAGGATAAATTCAGAGATTTAAAGCTGAGGTGCCATATGCAGCTGAATAAACAGCCAAGCTGTGTCCTGTGACTTGGCCTGCCGTTGGCAAATGACAGAAAGCAGAGAGGCCATTTCAGAGAGACTTTTTAAAGTCATATGGAAATGACTTTAAAACAGATATCTGTTACTTACTCTTCTTCTCTGAGTACCAGTAAAATCAAATAGGATTAAAAATCCCTGGAATATTCATTAATACACGTGGCAGCTGGAACCTGTGGTATGGACATGAACTAATCATCATATATGTTGCTCCTTTCCTTTGGTCCATCAAAAAAGAGGAAGACCGGAAACATCAAACTTCTGACACATGGAGAACAAAACACACAGAGGAAGTCAGGATTTCCAGACAGCTGTCTTTTCCTAACTGAATTCAAGTTTAAAATTTGATAAGATTGAATGTAATAAAAGATCCTTTTCTAAAATTTGATTTCTCCTGCAGTCTATCACTTTTAAATTCTTGGCTATTTTTCAAAGAGCCAGCAGCTGTGTGTAGTGTACATAGACTTTATAATTGCACTGATTTGCTGATAAAGCTTCAGGGGTGTTTTTTGGCAAAGCTGGACATGTAATTACTTTTGGAAAACTGACCTCAACTACATTGTCCATATTTTATGAAAGACAGAAAATGCAGAATATGGCCTAAAGCAAAAAGTGGAATTGAAATGATGGCTATTTTATGAAAATGATGTGGAAAGACTGTATTGTTGTTTTTTGGTTTTGGTTTTTTTTTAATGTAAAACCACAGAAGAATTTTAATAATGAACAACTCAAATTAACTGTATATAATATAAAGTTTTTGCTTGTAACATTCATCAAGTATTTCTGAAATAAACTAGTAGAAATAAACAGTTCAGAAAAATCTTCAAGTGTGAAGTGTGAAAGGAAAGAAAAAGGATTCAAAAAGCTCTGCAGGGTTTATTGCAAGGCATCTTTGACGTAGACATCTACCAACTGAGCTCATCATCTTGGCTTGCCTTTTTGGTTACTGGAATGAAAGAACAAGGGCCGAAATCCACTTCTTTAACTCCTACATGAAATGCATTTCATCTTAGGTAACATGACTGTATTCACTAGGCCTTCAATGACTACAGTGGATCCCTTGGTGTGAAAGAACAATATATATGTCTGGATTGTAGAAACCTTTTTTGGTTTGATAGATTCCACCCCAGTCTTTCAGTCTTCTTTTTTACAAGTTGCTTTAATGTTTCTTTAATCTGTCTCCTTACCTGTCGTGGTTCTGTGAGGCTGAACTACAAGAAACCTGGTTCTTCTCTGACCCTCTGCAGTGAAGGGTCTGCACTTGGGTGTTACTTATAGAGTTTGTTCAAAACCTTTAAAAACCCAATGTTTAAAATAAATTGCAGGTTATGATAGAAGTAAACAGATTCCAGGCAAACCTGATTTACTTCACATCTGCAACTAAAAAGTTGCTGTTAAAGTCTAAAGAGACACAAGCATGTAAAAATGGAATACATAGGCAGAGGCTCATGCATCATTCAATGAAATAATCTGATTTTGACTCCTAGTGTGTAGGTTCCTGTTTGTGCATTTCCTGAAAATGACAGCAAAACTAAACTTGAATACATTAACAACTACTTCATGTGGTCCCCAGTTCTCATGGTCAAAGAGAAAGCCTGAAAGTTCCCACTAGAGCTACTCACTTATTAATACAGGTGTCATATAGACACTTCCCATTACCCCAGCATGTGTCTCAATGTACTTGGCCAGCTGTAAGGTACTCTGACTGTTTCCAGTGCTCTGGGTAAGGACAATATCAATAACATCCTAGTGGGTTTTTTTCTGTGTTTTATGCTACACTGCTGAGGTTAATATTGAATGTAGACACTTGTTTGCAGCTGTGATTGCACATTATAGATATCCTAACCATTTTCTGTACTAAATTTGGGTAAGCAGAAGAGTTTCATTTACTGTGTTGCAATTTTAGTAAATTGCTTTACTGTTGTCATTTTAGTAGGCTTATGTTTTGGGATCTGCTCACACAAATGTGTAAAATTGGTTAAATATGCTTTTAATTTTTTTTTAAAGGTTATTATTTTCTCCATTTAAAACTGTATTATATACATCTTTTGAGTCCTTGAACACCAGTTTTCTGCCAAAGGCCAGATTTTATGGTGAAGTTGTAATATGCTGAAATGAGAGAGTATAATGGAAATGTATATGCATTCTTTTCAGTTTAGCTAGAGGATGCACACTTGATTAATTATTAACAAGCCATGTAAAAAATAAATAAGGTCACTGACTAAATGACATCCAATTTATCTAACTGAGCCCTGTTGCATATTGCTAGCTGAGCTGGTCACTTGTTAAACTGGCTGTATTATTCCTTGGATTGGGAATTGTACAGAGCCCCTTGGCTTAGTTGTTTAAAAAATATATCTGGATGAGTTAGCTTGTGGAAAGCACACATTTGATAAATACAGGTAGGTGAAATTAATTCTGATTTTCTAAATATGGTTGGAAGTTAGTGATGAAATTTGAACACTAACATTTGTTTAGGATCTTTTTATTTGAAGACTGGTCAAATATGAGAGTTGAAAATAAACTGTACTTTAAGTAGTAATTGCTACAAATTTGTTTCACTATCTTACAATATTTGTGTCTAAAATAATTTATGTAAAAGCCCTGACTGTCTTTGACATGTAAATGCCATATAGCAAGTGTCCACTTGCAAAACCAAGACATACAAAAGAGCAGGCAGCAGTTCTGTGTAAGAATTTCTATTCCACCCCCAATTGGAGACAGTCTAAGAGGAGTAATGACTGTGTGTATTTTCCTGAGAAAAATTTTCTCTTTCCCAACAGAACTCTCTTCCTCCATTCTCCTCCTTTTCCTCCCCTTTATCCTGTCCTTCTTCTTCCTGATCCCCATTCCTCCACCTGCAGCATCCCAGGTGACAATATAGATGAAAAACTCTGAAAACTCTGAACTATATTTCTCCTGGCCACAAAGTGTGGAAATGCACAGATCCTGGAAAAGACAGCACAGTACCACTTTTGCTCACTGTCTTTCCCTCCAAGTAATGTCCACACTGAGCTTGCAGCACTAATTCCATGAGGGAAGGGGCTAGCACTACAGATGGGGCATTGACCTTCCTGCCCTGCAGGGGACAAGCCACTCTAGTATTTGTTGTATCTGCTGGTGCTGCATGCTAAGTGCATACCAGAGTATTTCCTAATGGCCATGCTGCCACAGGAGTTACTCCAGTAGAGATGTGTATAATTGAGTCATATATGATGATGAAATTATGCAGAGGCAGTATTTGTTCATGGGAAGATGCAGTGTTTTTCCTTGAAAGAGCCCATCTGGTTACATCTCCGAGGATTTGTGGTAGGTGGACAGTGGGTAAAAAATCAGCTGTGTACCACATTCTGTGTTACATGCTTTCACAATATCACAGACCAATACTCAGTGTTTCTCCTAGAACTCCAGCTATGAAATCTGATTATATTCTGAGAAGCCAAGCTTCCTTGGAAAATAAATAACCTTTGCTATTGTGGAAAGAGAAGAATTGTAAGCTCTTTCATGGGAAGATAAGGGATAGTGTTGATTCTTATCTTTAAATCTCATGATTTTTAGGCCTATATTTTAGGGGCTGGAGAGACTTGATAATATTATTGCACATGGGACTGGCAGTGTAGCAGTCCTTTGATTTTGAAGGGTCTCTTGAGGTCCGTAGAGAGATAATATTGTATTACTTCTGCAGAAACTGTATGGGGTTTTAAGCCCTGTATCATAATCCATGTTGATATTTGAGGTTTAGTGATATATATTGTTGTGTTGCTGTACAAGATTATTGGTAGCTATTCTGTGAAGCCCACTCTTCCCCTGTCTAATGTGTAGCACAAAATACAGTTACTTCAAATGTCACAAATGAACCTGTATGCTGTTGTTCTGGGAATATTTAGCATTATATATTATTCAGAGGGTTTATTAATTGCCTATCAACAATAAAGCATAAATGAGTAACTACTTCCTAAAATAGGAAGATTTTTCAAGAAAGCTAGATATCTGTCACTTGTGGTTTTAATAATGAGATTTTTTGCTGAGATTATTGTTCCATTGGATAAATAGAAATAAGAAAGAAAGTTCACTATTCTTCTTTTTGACTACTTAAAATTTTTCACACTGTTTTCCAGATGTATTGGTAAAAGAAAAACTACTTTTCACTAAAGAAGTAATGCACAGGAATAAGTGGTCTGACTAGTTTTAACAGTTCAGATGTCACAGAAGAACCTGCTTATCTGTCTGCAGTAATTGGCTGCTGAAAGTGAAGTGTAAACCTCATATTTTCATACTCTGAAATAGAAATAACTGTTCAAGTTAACTTACTTTTACCTTGCTTTACCTCAGAGATGAAACTCTGACCAGTGGTATGTTTCATGATGAAATTATCAGTAGCAATGACAATGTTAGGAGCAAATTAGGTATAAATTATTTATGTAATTGCTAATTTTTTAGCTGCGCTAACAAATTTTAAATATGCTTTGATTGGCCTAAGAAGGAGGAGTAAATGGGAACAGGGTAGGCGGAAAGATGCGGTGGAGTAGAGGTTTGCACTAGAAAGAAATGTTTCAACTTGTAGTAGTAGAGTCTTTAACCAGCATAACAGCCCCATACATCAGTCTCACCAAAGAGTCTGCTGTGTGCCCTCAGCTTTTTAAGGCTGAATGTGACATGTTTGTAGTATAACTAAGTATGCATCCCTTTTACACCCTGTGCACAGGTAGTGGTGGTGTCCTGCTCAGCTCTTGGTATAGTGTTGTATATCAATATCCTGCTTTGTGTAGGCTTACTATATAAGAATTTGAGGACATTCTGATAACTTTATTTGGACTTCCCATATTTCTTCCTCCAAGGTGGAAGGGAAATATATTTTTCTTGAAAGATCTGTGGAATTTCATCTGGGGTATTTAAGAGTGGTTTCTAAAGCCAGTCCCTTTTCTCCCCATTCTCTGTAGGTTTAAGCTGCTTGCCCATCCTAAACTCAGTCTGTGCTGCTAGCTTCATATTTGTTATCTGAAATTTTTACTCTCCTTACCCACTTGACCCTCCAAAACTCTTGTGAGTGATTTATACGAGCATCATGGTTAGGTCTTGGGAAGGGTAGAGAAACTGGTTGTCCCTCTATGGTGCTGTTTGTATTCTAAAGAGCAGATATTTTGCTGGCACAGGCATTCTTATGATTGAGTTGTTCTGTGCTATGGACCTCTTGTAAAGACTGATCGACCTCCCTAATCTCTTGCCACTGCTGCTGCTGCTGCTGCTGCTGGAGTCACATTTATATTTTTACAAGACCGGTGAATAACTTCCACAGACTCTGCCCAACTTCTGTGCTGCTGCTTCCTGGGCAAGATTGTACAATCCCTAGAACAATGAATTTTGAAGGTTTGCACACCTTTGCAGAGAATTGGAGCTGAAATCAAGATTGTATTGGACCTGGTCCTGAGCAGTACTGCCAGATGTCAGTGTATTAACTTTTCCACCCAGGTAGATACAGCAAGTCAGCTGCTAGTTTTGGAATGCTTCAACCTTATTTTTATACTCTGGCCTACTGGTTATTTGACTGTGCATGGTTCATGTGCACTTCTGAAGCCTTTTGAATCCCTTCGTCCCTGATCATTTTGTGTATCAGCAAAAACATTCATCTGTGTGTGCACCAAATCCTGCCAGGTGAGCACTAAATGTACTTAAACTAGTCTTGAGCAAGCTCTAGTCATTTAAGATTCTACCCCAGTACCTACTGATCATCTACATGATATATAAATCACAGTAAAAATAGGCCTGATATTTAAAAGGTCAGACTTGCAAGCATGCATGCAAAAATGTATGTGAATTTGCTTTTGTAACTTAATGATATTTTGCTAAGGAACTCCTATACCAATGATCAGTTTGATAAATTAATGGTTGGTGACTCTAATCATGGTCATTGTGTATGCAGAGTAAATGTGTAAATATGTACACAATTTCTGTCTGTGCATTTTCTGCCAAACCTGAAGGAAACCAGACAGTTTTATTTCTCTCATATTCAGATTTCTATTTCTGGTCTTGAAGCAGTTTCTCCTTTGCAATTCAAGACACTTATAAAGGAAGTAATAAAATTTTAAAGAACATAAAACTCCTAATAGAATGATGTGAAATAAAATTAGAACAATTGATTGAAAAAGCTATTTTCTTATGTTTTCTACTTCACCATTACCAGAAATATTTGAATTCTTCATTAAAAAGGGACAAAGATTGTTATGCATCTTTAAACAGTGGAAAAGAGGCTCTGAATCTTACTTGTTTTTATTATCACGAGAAGGTCTGACTACAGATTGGTGTGTAGGTTTCTCTGAACTAGCTTTCTTCTTTTGTAATAATGTAGGTTAGTGAATAAAACAAATTCTAAGAGATTAGCAAAGTTTAATGTTCTGTAGATTGTAATAGGATTTTTTTTTTAATTAAAAATCATGATCAAGTAATGTTGATCTCTCAGCAATGGCATTTCTGTTAGACTGCAAGTGTTTCTTACTTTCCTCATTCCATGTTTCTTTTTCAGTAGGATAGTATGTACATCAGATGTAGATCTTCAGAGAATTTTTAGAATAATGTAGACTAAACTCTAGACATTGTATGTGCTCCAGTGTATATTTTGAAGAATGAATCAGATTTGCATATTTGCTTAAATATTGTTTCCGGTAGTTAGTGATCCTGTAGGAATATGTCTAGACTTCCTGAAGTGTAGGAATTATTTACATAATACATATATTTGAATATATTTGCATACTGTCAAAGCACATAGGGTCATGGTATCTGGCACAATTTTTCATGCAGTACATCTCTGTAAACTGAAGTCAGTAAAAAGAAATCAGGATAAAGTCCTTTTTTTTCCTATGTCATAATTAAAAAAAAAAAGTGATTAAAACTGGAGAGATTTTTTCAGTGCTGAGGAAATGCAAACAAACAAAAATTACATAATTACCTAGATTATTCTAAACATGAAGCAAGGCACTTTACCTGTGTCAAATGAAATTTTGTAGGTTTACCCCTAAACAATTTTTACTGAATGAAGAGTATTTTATTTAGGAAAGCTTGAGAGATATATGTTTTGATTAAACAGAAACTAAATTTTACCTAACTTTTTTTTCACAAGTGAATGAGAAGATTATTGTTTACTATTGCCATTTTTTGGCTTCTTTTCCTCTTCCAGTTACTGCAGGTAAACCAGACCAGAAAACCCTCATAAAATGCTTAACAGAGTTTTAAAATCTGGAGTCTACTTCTTCACTTTTTTTGCCTAGCCAAGGTATGTCACTCTGTATACATCCTTACCAGCTTTTAAAATTTTTACATAGCAAAAGTGATCGAATAATTTGACTCAATAAACATGTAGGAGTCAAATGTATGATAAGCAGCAATGGTCCACAGCATAAAAAATGTCTTTTTTTGTAGTGAGGGGACCCAAACTAGTACTTGAGGTGTGGCTTCACTGGTGCTCAGTACAGGGGGACAGTCACTGCCCTGCTCCTGCTGGCCACACCATTGCTGACACAGGCCAGGATGCTTTTGGACTTCTAGGCCACCTGGGTCATGTTCAGCCACTGTCAGCCAGCACCCACAGGTCCTTTTTAGCTGGGCCATATTCCAGCTGCTCTTCCCAAAGCCTGTAGCACTGCACGAGGCTGTTGGGACCCAAGGGCAGGACCTGGCACTTCACCTTGTTGAATCCCTTGTAAGTGGCCTTGGTACATCGATCCAGTCTGTCCAGATCCCTCTGCAAGGGAGGGTGGGCCTGCCCTCCAATAGATGGACATTCTCACCCAGCTTGGTGTGTCTACAAACTGACTGAGGGTGCACTGGATCCCCTTATCAAAATCATTGATAACGATATTAAACAGGACTGGCCCAAATAATGAGCCTTGGGCAGCCCCACTAGTGAGCCTGGACATCCAGACACTTTGTAACCCACTGAAGAGTGCACATGTCCAAGCCATGGGCTGCCAGCTTCACCAGGAAAATGATGTGGGAAGCAGCATTGAAGATTTCAGTAAAGTCCAGGTAGACACATCCACAGTTTCCTTCATCCACTAGGCAGGTTACCTGGTTATAAAAAAAGATCAGTTGGAAGCAGGACCTGCATTTCCTAAAGCCATGCTGGCTAAGCCTGATCCCCTTGTTTTCAACCCTCTGGAAGTCCAAGGTAGAGGTTTTGTTCACCCTCTTCCTTACTTCACTGAGAACTGAAAACTGTAATTTTGTGGTGGCTATGCCCAGGACAACCTCCCACCACCACCTCTCCCACCAGCTCTTCTCTGTTCATAAACAGCAGTCAACCACTCCAGGAAGGCTCCTTTGTCAGCTATGTGAGAGAGGTTTCACAGAATATGCTGAGTTGGAATACACCATCAGGATCATTGAGTCCAACTCCTGGCCCTGCACAGGATCCCGCAAGAGTCACACACCGTGTGCCCTGAGAGTGCTTGTCCAAACACTTCTTGACTCTGCCAGGCTTGGTGCTGTGACCACTTTTCTGGGTTTTGTCTGTTCCAGTGCTCAACCACCCTCTGGTTTTTCAAACCTTTTCCTGATACCCAAGCTAAATTTTCATGCCATTTCCTCAAGTCCTGTCACTGGTCACAAGAGTGATGAAATAAGTGCCTGCCCCTTCACTTCCCCTCATGAGGAAGTTGTAACTGCAGTGAGGTCTCTCCTCAGTCTCCTCCAGGCTGAACAGACCAAGTGAACCTCAGCTGCTCCTCTTAAGACTTCCCCTCAAGGCTGTTCACTATCTTCACAGCTCTCCTTTGGACACTCTCTAATAGTTTCATGTCTTTTTAATATTGCAGTGCTCAGAACTGCACACAGGACTCATGGTGATATCTCCACAAAGTAATAAAAACCATTTGCATAGTCTGATACAATGTGGCAGTTTTCCTTTCTTCTTCATATTTTTGGTTTGTGGAGCTATGAACAATTGAAGCTGCTTTGAAAAATCAAGAGATAGGAGCAGATGGTGAACATCACTGGGGTGGTTGGCCAGATCGCATAAAGTACAGAGTCTTGTCATTTGAAGTGAAGAAATAATAAGCATTTGAAAACAATTAAGAGTCTTAAGTCTTGTGACGTATGCTTAGGAATTTAACCTCAGTGAGCTGGTGAAGTTCTCAGATTTCTATAACAGATGATGAAAAGGTTTGTATAATTTAAGTCAAGTTTCTTTGAGCTAGCTGTATTTGCAACTTTGATCAATAGAATTATAATTGTTCTTCTGTAATAAAGGTAATTATGTATGCAGCTGTCTTGATCCACTCTGAACAATAAATTCCACTGGACTGGGCCTCATATAGTGGTCTTGTTGAGGAAAAACTGGATCTTCAGGAAGTATTGTGTGATCAGTCCACAGATGCCAATCTTTATGTAGAAACGTGCAAGAAAAGGACATAACACAGTTGTGTCAAATGAAATGGGTGGTGATGAAATCAGTTTTTGGATGCATCGATGATTGTGTTTATATGAATACATGATTCAATTAGTATATTTTATATATATATATAATTAGACACCATGAATAAAGTTGGCCTAGAATTTCAGTTTTCTTTACTTCAGAGCTTCTTAGCTTTTGGCTTGTGACATTTTCCAATTATCAGTATTCTTTCTGAAAATAATCTTAGGCATTTGGCTGCTAAAGTTAATGCTGAATGCTTAGGCATTTGGCTTTTATCTTTAAAATTTTAAATTTAAGGTGTTAAAATTGTTTGTTTATTGGGTCTGAAAATTATTGCAATAATAAATATTGTCTTCATTGTTTGATATATTTAGGTATGCTGTTATGTGATAAACACATATCTTAAGAGCTTTTTAAGTTTTGCCCTGATCATCAAGTGGGTGAAACTATAACTTACAACTTCTGAGCAGAATATTACCAAAGAAAGTAACTGGCTCTTTTTCAGATCCTGGCTCATGACTTAAAATTAATCCCCTGCTATAATCAATTGCTTTATCAAGCTACAAATCCTGTAATTACATACTCTAATCTAGATGCAGTTTCCCAGGATGCTTCTTCCTCTTCAATTTGTTGTTTGCTCTCTGTTCAGATATTCTTCTGTTTTGTTTGCTTTTGAAGCTTTTAACGTTGTCCGCTCTCTGCATCTCAATTTGATTTTTCAAATCAGTTTCATGAGCATATTTATCTCAAAGGCATATTTCCTCTTGCTACTCATACATCAACATTTACTTATATTATGTATATTAAATTAATAAATAAAGATAATATAGTCATCCCTTCCTCATTACTATTTCTGGATCTTTTGTGCTATGTTTCTCACCTGCTTGGTTCTCAGTAGTTTCGCTGGTTGCAAACATAAATATTCAAGTGTATTTTCTCTCTATCTGCAGACCACTGAGTGTACATACTATTTTTTCCTGTGTCAGTTTATAAGTTACCTATCAAATCCTTCAGTTAATTGGAAAGAAATCTAAAAAAGCAGTCAACAATTAAACCATCATGCACAAGTTAATCAAAGCCCCCCCGGTATTATAATATTATAATTAAAAATCTGTTAAATTTTTTTCTTATTATGAACATATGAAAGAACTGTTTTATCTTCATGAGGTAATAGCACAAACATGGAAGAGTTATCCTTTCAGACTTAAGGAAAAGGATTTATCAGTTCATAAGCTGTGAAATGCTAGGTCCTCTTTCTTCAATGTGGATGAAAGAGAAAAGCTATCAACTGTCAGGGCTCAGTTCACCTTCTTTGCTTTCAAGTTTTACTTCCATGTGAAAAAATTATGCTCTCAGTCCTTGGGTCTGAAAGCCAGCTATAAAGGGATAGAGCAACTCTTTTACCTTGTGTTTCCCTTCTCCAAATCAAACTTGCTCAAAATGTCAGTGCCTCCAAAGTAAACCAGTCTGTTCCTCATTCCTAAAAAGATATCCCATTCAAGGGATGATCAGTTCACCTGAATCCTCAAGATAAGAAGATGTTTCAGGAATTTGAGATTTAGCATTTAAGATTTATATGAGAACCAACCTTAACAAGTCCCAGAAAATCACCAATAATATTGGAAAATTATGTGCTCTTCATATATTTTCAATTACAACATTTTAATTAACATTAAATAAGTGTTGTAAACATTTATTTACAACATAAGATTAGAGTAAGTGAACTGCTAAAGACAGTTTTTCCATATACTTTCTACTCAAGGCTAGATTGAATGATGATTGTTTCTGTATATGAACTATTTTTTTATTATTTCAATATTAGATTTTCCTGAGTAAAAAATACCTGAGTCTGGGATAATTGGATTGTACTACTGCCACCCTTGAATGTGCCAGTTTCAGACATACAAAGGATGAGGCAGACAGCAGAAGGTCTGACAGGAAAGCTTCTATTTTAATTTTCTGACTCCATCTTTTATACATTTTGGCCAGAAAGCAAAAGATTGGCTACACAGGTTGCCACCTTCTTGACCTCATTGGTGAACATCACCATCAATCATATTTCTCCTCCCAGAGGAGAAATACATAAACAAAATAGATAAGTTCTAAATAAATACATAGTTTACATGAAGCTGCGTGAGAATCTCCACTACAAACTGCAAACATTGAAACGCAGGAAAATTCAGGGCAACACTTGAACAGCAAAAATCTCCTGACAGAAAACTATATTCACATGGAGTCTGTAATGTTTGCATTACATATGTAGTATACTGAAACTGCAAACAGAATGATACTGTATGGTAGTTGTAGTGATTTGAAGATGTCAAGTATCTAAGTTCAATGAGGGTTTTATGGAACATTAATTTTTAGACCTGTCTGCGTCTCAGTGAGAGAAAACACTAAAACAGGCTGTTGCACTGTTCAGATATCCTTTGCCCCATCAGAAGACCACAAAATAACTCCAGTGTATGGTGACCATCTTTTTTTAGTTTATGGTTGTGTTACTGTCTCTGACCTTCATGACGTTGTCAGAAGGGAGATGGTGGAAGAAATGCAATCCCTGAGCCCAGGCCCCTGAGTCCCCTAGGCGTTGTTCTTCTGCACCAGGGGGGAGTGGTGCCTGCTGAGCCCTGTCCTACCCCACACCTAACACAAGCCTTACTCAAACTGTTCATATAGTGCAATGCAGAGAGTGGCTGGAAGAACATCTTTGTAGAGGAGGATGAATGAGATTTTCCTTGACGCTTCTTAAAGCGTCTGACTTGAACTGCTGTAGTGCATCGGGTCCATATATGGTCATTTTTAATAATCTGATTTACTTGGGGTCTAATGTCTTCATACAGAGTCTCTTAGATTTCAGTTGATACAAATATGCAGTTATAACAGTGTTGCTACAATAATAATGGCTCTGGTGGCATGTGCTGGTCTTAACTGTGTATTTTTCAATACATTACTGTGACACTGTTCTTGTCTTTTCTACTTCCATCTCTCTTTCCATGACACTCGTAGGAAGTTTTGGCACCTTTACCATGGTGCCAATTTTTGTTAAGCTTGATCTGTGAGTTCAAATTCGTTGTTAAGAGACAAAAAGTGATATTAGATATGACAGTGTAAGTTTGTCTCCTGTAGCAAACCAAACTAAAAATCTGTATTGAAAATACATTCAGGCTGTAAAAAGATGCGCTCAGAGCAAGGACGTAGTGTTACTAAGGTTGTTGGGGGATCTGCAGAAAGGGCTGTATTTTTTCTTTAGTTGTTCAAATCTGTCCTCTTAATGTAATAATAGGATGAAGAAAATTGGATGCCTCACCAAAAGTCCTTCAAAGAGATAATGTCACAAGAAGAGCCATTTCAAATACAGTTCTGTGTCATTACTGTATCATATCTTTCAATAACTAAAATTCTTAAATATGTAGAAAGATTCTGAATTATGAGTCTGTTTTCCTGCAATTATTGTCTTTTCAATATCCATATTTTAATTAAAATTCCCATCTTTTGAGAAGAAAATATATATGTTCAACAATATATGTGTTTGCGGCAATTTATGTTATTATTTGGTGGATAATTTCCATGAACATTTTAGCAAAATTCAAACCAGAAAATGCATATTCAGAGACCATGTATTTAGTTGCCTGTATTTAATAGATTGTTCTATTTTTTGCTAAATGTTAGGCAAAAATGGGGAAGCATAAAATGAAAAATACTGCTTTCTTTTCAGTTTTTGCCTTGCATGGATTTCACCCCCTTTGAAGAGGCCAAAGTCTTCCCCTGGGAGGCTTGGAAAATAGAATGAGAAATGCTGTTTATTAACTGCAGCCTTCTGTCTTTTACATATGGTGCAAAAAATAATAATTGCACTTATAAGAGTTTTAGAAATGACTTCAGCTAAAAATTAACCTGTTAGCTTCAGACTGGATTTTTCTGTTTCACTGCAAAACTGTAATTTTCACTGAAATTGATTTTATTTTGACAGAGCATTTCTCCCAACATTAGACTGGATCCCCAGCATCACAAACTCTTGGCCAATATTTGATTTCACACCCATGAGTCCCATTATCTTGGAGGTCATCTGTGTGTGAACTTTAACATGCATAATTGTTTGCACTTCTATGTTTAAATGATTTTTTAGAAATAGTCTACTTTTAAAATATTTCTGCATTTTGCTTTGCCTCTGATTAATTTTTCAGTAAGTCCAAAGACTGCAAAATACAAAGTAGAGAAAGAAGATACTGGAGTTCAACTTTGCACCTGCAGCATGAAGTTACACCCGTTGTATTTAGTCTTTGTTGCAAATTTCTTTACTGTCATTGAAAGTTAATTTTCCTGGAGGAAGTTTTAAGGGAAATGAAATCTGTGGTGAAGGAAAAAGGTAATATGTTCTTTCAGAACTCCTAGGATTGTTGAAGGATTTGTGGGGATACCATGAAACACTTCCTACTGACTCCTTCATCCAAAGGTACCTACAAGAGGCTTTGACTCCTAGAGAAAGCTCTGTGAGCTCTAAGGAGCTCTGCCAGCCATCCCTCCCCAGAGTGGGTTTGGGGCTCTTGCTCCAGCTGCTTTCTGAAGTGGGGGGGTTGGAGGATCCTTGCAGTGGTGCTGGGGAGGGGCCAGTGTAAGAGCCAGGATTTGACCACAGCTCCCAGTACCCGGCTAAAGGATGCAGGAATTTGTGCAGGAGGGAGCCTGTGACTTCTGACAATGGACAATTCTTGGCTGCCTGTGGATCTGTATCTACAGAGCGATTCAGTGCCCTGGCTGCAGATGAGAGGCTGGGAGCTCTATGGGATCAGGAGAAAGTGGCAACAGATAGCTGTGAATAGTTCCCTGCTATGCAGGATGGAGGCCCAGGTTGTCTGGCTTCATCTGCTATCTAGAGAGTTTGTTGCTTGCTTGGAACTCAAATCCAGGACTTGGAGAGACTTCAGAGGCTTGTCTGGTCTTAGGGCTCTGGCAGCACTCTCTGCCAGAAGAGATCTGGAGTGTATAAAGCGTGACTACAGGGCTCTGAGGTGATCTCTCCTTGATCCTATTACGAGGACCAAGGGCTTCAGGAAGTCTTGAAATCTAACAACTGGCTGCACAACTGCTGCTGACACCAGATATTTGGGGTTGTATGGCCCTACAACCATCTTTGAGGATCAAGGACTGCTAGGAAATAAAGAACTCATAATCTCAGATGATCGTGATTGGGGGAGGCTTCTGGGGACTCAGAATGTAATTGTCATTCACTCAAGACAGGCAACAAGGAGGATTTGGGGCCTACAACATAGTCAGCCTCACTTGACCTCTGGGAAGCTGATGGAGCTGATGGAAGCTGGAAACCATTTCCAAACATATGAAAAAGGGGGAAGTGACCTGAAGTAGAGAGCATGGGTTTATGAAGGGCAAATCAAGTTTAACCAAACTGATAGTCTTCTATGGTGAGGTGATGGATGAAGGAAAACTAGGGGATGTTTTTATCTTGACTTCAGCTAGACTTTTATCATCCTCATAGACAAGCTGATGAAGTACAGACAAATGGATGGTATTTCTAGATACTTATAGTTTGGGTAAATACAAGTAGAAACACTGAGATACTTTGACAGTATTGAAATTGTATGTGTATAACCTGGATTTTCAGTGATCCTTCTGCAGGATCTTGTAGGATTTTATGTTATTTTCTTTGGAACAATCTATTCTCCTATTCTCAAGATGTTCCTTGCCTCAAGATGTGTCTGTGGGATATTGCTGAGTTTGGGCCTTATACAGGTCCAAGTATGGAGCAAATTTCTGCCCATGTCTGAAGACACACATTTGATGGCATGCGACAGCTTTGCCTACCTTATTTATGCTCTGCATCCTAAATTTATCTGATACGCTGACACTAGCTTTGATATTTCTGGCTGTATCTTAATAAGTTATGACTAGAAGAGACATGCTTCATCTTAATGGTCAGCTGTGGAAATAAGTATGCTTAACTATCCCATCCTGGTAAGAAGATGCCAGTATTTATGGTTTGGAGGACATAGAGATCCTCAGTTTATCTGGAGACAACTCACAGTCATATTCCAAGAAATGCCTTTTGTTCAGCCATAAAAGGTTGCATTACATTCTCATTGCTGGAGATATGGTGTTATTTTGGAAGTCTTTGAGGAAAATAGCAATTTTGGATTCTCTTCAAAGGTAACAGAGTTTTCTATTAGTATTACTATAATTTTACTGAAACTAGATTGACAATCACATTAGTCATGCTTGAAACCCTTATGTTGTTGATACGATGAATTCAGCCCTAGTATTTCAGCATAAAAGCTACTAATTCACACTCTAAACTCTGCCCTTAGCTTTTTTTTCTATTTGTGACCATTGAAAATCAAAAACTACATTCTGAATTACAAAACACATTTCCTTCTTGGCCTGGTTTGGCTCATTTAAATTAAGCCATCATCAGCTGGGACAGGGAGCTCTTCTTTCTGCATATTGGCAGAGGCCAATGAAGATACACATTTTTTAGTTTTCACAAAACATGGAACTTCCTTGCCCCTTAGTTTGCCATGACCCTAGTTGCTGTTTCCTTATCTACATTTGTTCCTTCAGATACCTATTGTATTGAAGGGATTTTTTTAATTCTTCAGAGAGAACATGGAGAGCCTCAGGTGGCCTCATTGAATCTCACTGATCTGCAAGATTGCCAGAATTTCCCCTCTCAGCTGGGCTGGAATATTTTTTTATACCAGTTTTGATGGTGGAACCTGCAGGGTTTTGGGTTTTCCGAGGTTTATTTTTCTTCTGCTTTTATTTTTTTTTCAGTATTAACATTTTGTTACTTGAAATCATAAGAGGCTTCATTCTCATATACTGCAATTTGAAATCTAGTGTTATTTTACTTAACAATAAGTCAAGACTCTTTCCCCAAAAGTATTTGGATGTATTGGTTGCTTTTGGGCTGACTTGAGTCCCTTGTTCATTTACATGTGTTCAAGTCTTGGTGCCTAAGAGTGTACTGGATTTTTTCAGAACTATCAGAATGATGCCTTCCTTTGGATTCTGCTGTGTTCAGAGCCAGAAATAATTTTATATTGCTTTTTTAAATATATTCATTAAATGCATAATTTGTATTATTTGATTCCTTGTATTTCTAATCTGGCTAACCATAGAAAGTTGTTTTGACAAAATAGGGAGGTTGCCTGCCTCTGTTCCAGGGTCCGTGTGCTAGGGTCCCTGTGTTCCAGGGTCATTTGGTGATGGTGGATAATTTCATCAGCAGCTGTCAAGTGTCCTACCCACTTGTGTATGTTATGATTTGCAGTGGGTGGTATCATCAATAATATTGAGTTCCTGGTCTGAGTTTATTGCTGTGGAAGACACTGAAATCTGAACTTTGTTGGTCTGCCTTTAATACAAGCTTCAAATACAAGCTTCCAATTCCTTTTGGTTGTCATTGTGCACTTGTAGCAGTCAGAAGACATAAGAGACTGTTCAGTTTGCTTTACACTGCTAGTGCCAGACTGGGCCACACGACAATTTATTGGCATTTGGATTGCTGACAGCTCAGTGGGTGTGTCCATGAGGAGATCCAGCTCCATCTTGTACGTTTGGTGAAACACCAGGGCTTCTTTAACCCAAATTTGTGCTCTGCCTGTCTTCTGCCTCTGAGTAGGATTTCCCCCTACTTTTAAGCTGGTCATTTGCTGAAACAAAAGTACTCAGATATGAGCTTGAACTGCTTGTCTGGTTCTAATTTTTTAATTTAGTGCCCTTGTGAGCAAATCTCTAAGTTGTAGGGGTCTCATTTGGATAAGCAGTCAGAAAGTTTGATGTTGTAGCCATGCTTTGAAGATTTATTTGATCTCTTCAACATGTTCTTCATGCTTTTAGCATTCCCAAATCCCCCTACTGACTTTGGACCTCAGTTTTTTCTTGTCCATTTTTACAGACAGTTTCTTACTTTTATCCAAGAGCAACGAGCTTTGATTATCTGGTCATAGAATTGCTCCCTTTGTTGGAGGCCAGATGTTCAGGGATCTCCTCCTTTTTCCTCTGGAGAAAACATTAGATGGTAGATGTTCTGTAGTTAAAAAACACGGCACTTAACCTAAAGGTCTTCAGAAGCCTTCACAACCAGCCTGCCTGCTGCCATGATGATGTGTAGCCTTTGGTCATACTTTATAGTCTCCTTTAGTTGTGTGGTTTGGGGGTTTTTTAGAGTCCAAAACCCTAGTTTTGGAAAAAGTGAAATTTATCACTCCAAGTCATAGTGGGGAATGTCATACTGGGTGGATGATTAGAGTAATTTTAGACTCTGTCCCTTGGGTATATTTAGAAATTATTTCAGGACTGGACTCTGTGACTTATTGTATGGAAGACAGCAGCCAGAGGATCATTCAGTGGCCTTTCTTAATCAGAATGTCAAGCCAGATCATCTAAGAATGCCTTCTGCATTTAAAATGAAAGAAGAGATTAACCTCTAGTAAAATGTAAAAAATTTATTTTAGACACCTCTCAAACCATTCTGTTTCAGTCCATACTTCTTTAATGCCACTGCAGTCAGTGAACAATGCTGGTGTAGTTTGAGAGAACAAAATTTGACCTCCCATTTATTGCTTTATAACTCAATTGTAATTCAATTACCACCCTTTGTGTATGGTCTCTGTCATGTTTAATGCTTTAGAGCTGCATGTGTTAAATTGGTATTCTAGAAATCATACCATTCTTGTTAGGTTTTTAAGCTAACCCCTTGCAGTAGAGCTCATTTTATATCAACAGGGCATCAGATTTAATAAGAAGTTCTGACATTGACTAATACTTTTTTTCTTCTTTTTTTTCACTAATTTGATGGAGAAAACTACTGTAGCCTTTTATAAACTTACTTAGCCTTAGCTGACTTTAAAGGTATGAATAAACTGTCGAGTTTGGAACCAGAAGGGGGTAGAGTTTTCATATTTGACTTGCAAATCAAGAAGACTGAAGAGTGCTTTGAATAAGTATCCAGAATCTCTGTGCAACAAAGAAATGGATAGGCAAGATAAAAAATTAATATCTACTCACAGCTGTGACTAGATTTCGTTGCTGGAAGCTGTAGAGAATGGGGATTGCAAAGAAGTCTGATGTAGCTGCTGGAGAGTCATTGAAACAGGCAGAGAAGGATTGTAAGCCTAGTTTCCTACCCAGCACCTACAGTCTTGGTTCATTTAGACAGGATCCTTTGAACTTCAGCAGTCTAGCAAGAGTCAAATGGCAAGAGTACAGGCTTACTGTAGGACTACAGTCCATTTAGAGGAAAAGCATTCTGTAGAGCACCTTTGAGTGAAAGAGTGAGGAGTGGGGCTAATGGTCCTACAGTGCTGAATAACTACACAGAATCATAGAATGGTTTTGTTTGGAAAAAACCTTAAAGATCATCTAGTTCCAACCCCCTCACCAAGGGCAAGGATGTCACTAGATCAGGATGCTCAAGGCCCCATCCAACCTGTCTGAATGCTTCCAGGGATGGGGAATATATATATATGGAATAGATGTTAAATTACAAGGTTTCATAAAATGCCCACACTTAAGTTGTGGCTTGGGTGGCAAGATGAAGTTTCTGAGTCTTACTGTGAGGATTTTCTTTTAACAGATAAGTTCACTATTTAAAAAAAGACCCTAAATACCAAGAGAACTTGTTAGCTGATTTAATTGGTAACAACTTCCACTGGCTATTTACAGAGTCCTAGTGCATTTTGGGTGGAATTATAACTCAAGATTACCGTTTTCTTTTTAATAGGTAGATAAGATACTAGATTAGTGGGATGGTGTTGATTCTCCTATGACTGCTTTATAAATAAGTGATTTTAAGAACTTTTCAGAGCATTGTAGCCTAGGCATTGTGATCTGGAGAATCCACCAGCCTTGTCTTTCCTCCAGATCATGTGTCCATCTTTTTGACGATTCTACTATTAGTGTCCAAAAAAATCAGTGACTTGATTCAGGTTAAAAATAACTTTTTTTTTTCTGACCAGATCTAATTCTACTCCTTGATCACAGCACAGCTTCACAATTTCTTGTGCCAACACAAAAAGGTGGGAGAACTGTGAATGAGGATGTAGGATCCTTGCAGGGGTGTTGCAGGCCTTGGAATCTCCAGGCATCCTTCTCATGTGAACCTCAAGCCACAGGCAGCTGGAAAAAATGCTTTAGTGGACTGGTTTGTTCCTATATGGCTATAGATTCGTCCAGATTCCTCACAGAAAGGGGGATGCTTTTCCATCCTTTCACAGGATGTCTCAGAACCTTGGCTTATAACCTCAAGTAAAGGAATTCACACTGCCCAGGTCTGAAGGCTCTGGAGATCACTAGGTGTCTAGAGCAGCCTAAAAGCTGTGATAAGTGGTGTCTCAAAGAACAATTTGCATTAAAAATAATATTGAGAGATATCCACATTACAAACATGATAAAGCAAATGGTCACAAAATTATTGGTATTGTAATGCTTCCATACATCAAAGTAGAACTGAGACTATATTCAGTTTTAGTTTGGGTGTTTTCTGACTGCAGGATTAAACTGTGTATGTTTACTGCACTTGGTATGCTACAGTCTGATTCATTACTACAGAAAAATTCCCAGGAGAAAGGATCAAATTAGTTTCTATTTTAATATCTATTTGCATTTTCCTGGAATGGAAATGAATACATGCAGATTCTCTGCCTTCTTTGATTAGAGCTTATACTGTCAGGAAATTGGTGTTATTGATTCTTGAGTATTGTCTCTAACAGTTTGTAATATGGAACATATTTTTAAAAATAGGTTTTCAATTATTTATCCATGAAAAACTAAAAGAAAAAGTCATTACGATAATTTGTGTTATTAAAATCCTTTCATTTCTAATTGTCTATGCAAGTATAGAATAGATATGAAAAAAAAGTCAATATGAAAGGTTTTTTCCAGATCTTTTGCTATTCAGCCACAGTGTAATAGCTCTTAAGTTGAATTATTGCATATAGCTTTTAGATAACTCTGGGATTTTATCAATGGTATCTGTTTATAACTAAGCTTTTTATCATGCCTTGAATTCTGAGCTCATGTAGGCCCTGTTGCAAACATAAGACTTTGTAGCAATGTATTTGACATAAGAATTTCTATTCATGTTATGGTTCTCATGGTCTAGCATCTGGCTGAAACAATAGTGTGAAACTCTTTTTAGAGATTAAGAAGTAGCTGATTGTAGTAGTAAGTGAGAGATGAAGTGAACCAGCCACAGCAAAAAGCAAGTATCATTTCAGTTTGCAATGGGATTTCTTATGTGGGTTGAGTGATGGCTGAGAAGCCATAAAGGTTTGCATGTGAAAGTGTAGCCATGATTAGAAATGCTCTTTTAAAAGATAGCAATAGCATATGAGCTTCAGGTTGTGCTTTCTCTGATACATCAGGTTTTGGTATAAAATCTTAGGTATTTTAACAGAGTGATTTGACACTAATGCAGCTGTGGTACACAGGAAATGACTGAGTGGCCAAATCCTTGAAAATGAAAATATTATGTACAGAAATGATGAAACTCTTTCAAGTTAGACGTCATGAAATGAAAATCGTTGCTATATCAACATTTTCTTCACTGACTTAAATATCTATTTAAAGAAGAATGGTCTTAAGCCATATATCATCTCAGGACATGTTAACCAAGATACTGTAAAACTATAAATGTATACTATACAGTTATAGTATAGAACACTTATTCTGATTATAGACAGAAATTCTGTGAGTTTGAAGTTAAATTTTCCAACACTGAAATGCATACACTATTCGTGAATTATCAAAAGGAAATAAGTGGTGGTGAACATGGTAATTTATAATATAATCAACCCTTCAAACCTGCATATGCAAGAAATTAAACATCTCCCCATTAAAAGGGAATAAGCAACTCTATGCAATTAACCATACTCATGATCTAGTTAAGAAAACCCTGTAGGCCCATGTTTACATTTAATAGGTGTTTAGTTTCATAGTTATTTAGTAGAGAACAAAAATGTTCTTTAAAGTAAGCCTGTGGATAGTTTTTGTGGGTATTTTTCTCTGTGCAGACTTAAAAATTCTTCTGGAGTGCAGCTTCTAGGGAATGATTGCCATGACTGGACCTTCAAAGATCATGCACTGATGGGGTTGGAGACTGTGGGAGATAGGGTCAGGTGAGGAGCAAAATTAGATCCCTGAACTTCAAGAAAGCAAGCTTTCAGCTCTTCAAGGAGATGATCAATAGGATTCCCTGGGAGACTTCCTTCAGGGACAAGGAATCAGAACAGAGCTGGCAGATCTTGAAGGAAGTCTTCCATGGAGGATAAAAGCTGGCAACCCCCAGGAACAAGAAATCAGTCAAGGAAGGTAAGAGATGGTCAAGTCTGAGTAGGAACCTGCTGGTCAAAGTAAAGGGAAAGGAGCAAATGCACAGTCAGTTCAAGCTGGTATAGGTGCCCTGGGGAGAGTATAGAGAAGAAGTTTGGTTGTGTAACGATGGGGTGAGGAAGGTCAAGGCAAAGCTGGAACTAATCCTGGCAAGGGACACAAAGGAAAGGTTTCTATAGATATATTAACAGGAAAAGGAAGGTCAGAGAAGGTTTACCTCCCAGTAATGGACACTAGTAAACTGATAACAATGGATAAGAAATCTGCCTCAGTCTTCATTGGCAAACTCTCTTCCCACACCAAGTGGGTGGACAGCAGGATGGGGACTGAGGGAGCAAAGTTCCCCACACCGTAAGTAAAGATCAGGTTCATGACCACCTGAACAACCTGAACAAACATGCCCATGGGAGCCCATGAGATGCATCCCATGAGAGAATTGGTTGCTGGAGTTGCCAAGCCATTCTCCACGATACTTGAGAAGTCATGGCAGTCAGGTGAACTTCCAGGTGATTGGTAAAAGGGAAAAGTTGCCGTCTTCAAAAAGGGTAGAAAGGAGGATTCTGGGAATTACTAACTTGTCAACCTCACCTTTGTGCCTGATAAAATCATGTAACAAATCCTCCCAGAAGCTATGCTCAGGCACATGGGACAAGGAGGTGATCCAAGACAGCAACTCTTGCAGTCCAAGACAACGTTTTGCACTTGTGGGATCCCACCTGGAGCACTGCATCCAGCTCTGGGTTGCTCAGCACAGGAAGGACATGAACCTGTTAAAACGAATCCATAGGAGACCACCAAGATGGTCACAGGGATAAATCCCCTCTCATTTGAAAAAAGGCTGAGAGAATTGGGATTGTTCAGGTTGGAAAAGAAAAGGCAATGGGGTTATCTGATTGTCTTCTTCCAGGACCTGAGGGGAGCTTACAAGAGAGATGGAGGAAGTCTATTTGCAAGAGGAAATGACAGGACAGGGGGGAGTGGATTTAAACTGAAAGACAATAGGTTTAAATTAGATATTAGGAAGAAATTCTTTTCAGTGTGGGTGGTGAGGCACCGGATCAGAGGAGTTGGAACTAGATGATATTTAAATTTCCTTGCAACCCAAACCATTCTGCGATTCTATGATTAAAAATCATCTGGTCCAACTACCCCTCCATGGACAGGGACATCTTTCAGCTGACCAGGCTGCTCAGAGTCCCATCCCAACTAGCCTTGAACAGAAATTATTTCTCTGGGCAACCTGATCCAGTGTCTCATCACCTTCATGGTAAAGAATTTCTTTTCTATGTCTAACATAAATTTACCCTCTTTCAGTTCAAAACCACTGCCCATTGTCACAGCTTTTTTTTTCTGCTTTATTTTATTCTTCTGGCTGGACTTAAAAAGGACTCCAGTCATGAAGGAGTGCACTAACTGTTCTTGCTTCCATGTACTTTCTTTCTGTACAAGTTCCCTATATCTCAGGGACTCTGCTTTTCCAAGTCTAGGCTAAAACACCTGTCTGCTTTTGAGAGGGATTTCAAACCCTATGGGTTTCAATCACTGGCATCAAAGTTGGGCAAATCTAACCTCAGTTACAAAGTGATCATGTTATTGTCTTAAGCTATTCCCATTTGAATGGATAATCATTAATATTTAACAGACTTCCCTGATCCCAACCCTTGAAGATATATGACACTGACATGTGACTGACATGTGCAATGAGGCACTAAGTGACACACTTTCTTTGTGAGAACAACTAGAATTCAGAAGGTGTATGAAGAAAATGTTTCAAATCATGATAGAAATCTGAGACCTAGTATTTCAGGCAAAAAAATTCTAGTAGGAAGAAAACCCATAAAAATCAGGTCAAATGAAAAATGGCTTTTTTTTTTTGTGTAACCACTAACGAGAAATTGAAGAGGAGGTATTAAATGTAGCACATACTAAATTCCAATTAAGACACCAATGTTGTGACACATAGGGTGAAAATAATTGATTAAATGAAAACTAGGAAAAAAACATATCTCAGGAACAAATAGGTTCATAAAAAGAAGACCACACGTACCTGCTTATTACTTGTCTCATGGTATTGCTAAATGCTTAGGTCTTGAGTTAGTGATGAACACTCTATGAAATAATGAAGAAAAATAGTTTAAGTCCTCAGATATTTATATCTGTTGATTTCCAGTGTGTCTCAGTCACCATTATTTCATGTGACTGATGCCTTATTACATATCTTCTTTTGATCACAGTTCTCTTGTTGTTCGGCTACATGTAAGAATATAGCAGTATCACATATAACTACTTGTGTATATGTATATTTGTATGTATGTACATGTGTAACAGAATATTTCTCGTTGCCAAAAGGGAAAAAACCTTTAAGGAGAAAGAAAATATGGAGAGTAAAGAAGAGCTATTGATGAGGCAGAGGAACTTGAAATGCAGAATAAAGATAAAGAGACAGTTAACACTTAAAACATTTAAATTTTACTTGGAAGACGCAAGTTTTACTTGCTGTAGATCAAGTTTTCTTGTGCTTCTGTTTCCCAATTTGTAAACTGGAAATATTTAGTGACAACTTTGGTGCAGGCCTTTGAATATTACTTAATAAAAAAAAAAAAAAAGAACAAATTTGTAATGCCTTGTTAATAAAAAAACATTTTCTCCAAGAGGAGAAATTGTCAGAGCACAGGGCATGTAGAGAGATGGCTAATGAATTAGGTGGGTAAGAATATAGAAATGCTGTTAGAGAGACATGGAGAACAAGATCATAAAACAGTCAAGGGAAAGAGGAAAATAAGAAAAATAAAAGAAAATGAGATAAGAGAAACAGAAACAGATAAATGATGCAGAAAAGGAGATTGAACACAAAAAACGAAGGAGTAGGGAAAGGTCAAAACACATCTTTGTAGCTGGCTTATTTTATTTAGAGTATTCACATTTTTTCCAAGGTGTCTTCCTAGTCTGCTTTCAGGAACTGATTTATTGTAAAGTGTGGTACTTCCAACAGTTTTTCTTTTCACTCTCCCAGCAGCAAATACTTCTAAAAATGTTTCACCTCTGAAGATTCACTGCACTAAAGGCTAGGCTTTTCCTCTGAAATGTGCCAGATCAGGACCCAGTAAAGCTGTAGAGAAAAATACTCACCCCTGTGGCCTGCTTGAGGCATGTTAGCTTGTAAAATTTGCATGTAACACAGAAACTGCAAGAATTTCATGTTCTTCTGTAATAGGAAGAGGGTTGTCAAAAAAAAATAAAGCATTAAATAAGTGAAAATTGTTTTGTTTTATCCTGTGAAAATTTTAGGTCAGTCAAAAATATTTGCCATTAATAAAAACTTCTTCGTACTTCTGTCAGTTCAAACTTCATGTTGGGTTGCACAGGATCTACCCTGTGGCATTTTCACTCTGTTAAGTATGTAGAAATGTCTCACTCTCAGCCTCCCTCTGTGCTATCACTTAGCCTTTATGAGGTTAGCAAATTCAGTCTTTCTTCATAAATTAATCCTGCTGGCTCTGTAAGGTCTTCTGGATGTTTATTGTCAACAACATTGTTGGAAGGGCATATTCAATTCCTGCCTTGCCACTTCATCTTCTCTGCCTCAAAATCTTTCTTAAAAGCTTTCTTTGGTGTGACATCACATTTCAGATTTAAATCTGAATCAATTTGATACTGTTTGATCTGTATATTGCATGGTTGCCTGTACAGTGTCATGATTCCTGTATCTCCCCTTTTGTCTTGTCTTTATGAAGTCTTTAAATTTTTACTATCATCAGAATTGGCTTTTTCAAAGCTCTACTTTTTAAAATGGGGATTCTTTTTCAGTGTTACCTCTTATTTACCCTGTCATATTAGGCCTCTCATCTCTAGATTTTTTTTCCTGAATCCCATTTTTTGTTATTCAGCCACAAGGCCCTCAAGCCTTCCCTCTTGTATCACAGACATATATTATTTCATTTATCATGCACCTCACACAAATATTGAAATTCCAATAAATTGCAGCCCTGTATTTAATCTGCTGCCTTTAACTTGTGCATGAAAGCCAGCTTAAAGTGTGTCAGGCAATATGTTGTCTGCACTCAGTTTGTAGTTCATTAAGACTCTCCTTTGTTCTTTAGATATGCTACTGCCACATGTTTTCATTGGGCATAAATGTCAAATTCATTTGTCTTTTCCTAATGAATTCTCAGTGTATTTTCATTGCAAATTTTTGAATCTCAGAGTTCTATGTATCTTAGACAGCCAGGCCAACTGCTTAAGAGCCAGACAGTCTCTTAGGAAGGGTCTAGTTCTACAAAAGAGCTGAGCATTATTAGGCTGTGCCTAATAATGATGCTGGGAACCATGGCTCTCAGGCCGCATGGACATACATGTTTCAGCATATCTCATGGAATATGCAATCTGTCAAATGTTGTAGAATGTTGACATGAGCTTCTAAACAACTTCTGATCAGTTAGATCAAATGTTTGACAACTTATTTTACTTGGTTGGAACATTGTAAATAGGTCATAGCTCAGTAGTTTGAGGCACAGCAGAAACCCTGAGCAAGCCTTGCTTGGATATCTGACAGGTGAAGATGGAGGTACAGAGGACCTTTGAGAAGCACCAGGAGGCAAGAGAGGATGGTGAGCAACATGAGAAACAGCAGCATGGGGAGGAAATCTCATCAGAAGTACAAAACGCATAATAACAAAGGGCAAACTAAACTACTGAGCAAAACTCTTCTGAGAAACACCTGATGCAAATAAGATGCAGCTCTCTCACAGGCAACTATTTTTTTTAGCATAATATCATGGAAAGATATAAACTGTAAAACCTATTTTAAAAAAAAAAGCCTTACATTTCTTCCACCGTAGTGGAGAGAAAAGATGCATGAGGAGGGAACACTTGGAAGCCCTTGCAAGTTTTGATTGGCAGCTAGCCAGTGAGAGGGAAACAGCAGACAGAGACTGCCTCTCTGTATCTCTGACAGACACAGACCTGTCTCATGTAAAGTTAACACACCCAAAATTTCATAAGGACCTTGCTGATTTAGATAGATGGATGAAAGAGCTTTTGTATATCTTTCCAAGATATACAATTCTTCTAAAGGCCAGGTGTGAGAAAGGGTGTATGTTGCCACACATGTAAAAAAAGTGATTGATATTCTTGTGAAATAGTATCTTGATGGCCAGTGGTATATTATGCAGTCATTTACCCATTGCCTTTTACAAATGCTGGAGGAAATTTCAGATTTTTTCCCTTTGTTCACCTAGAAATTTAATTTTGCATTGGAAACGTACAATCATGTTATTGTTCTCTACTTGCAAATGTTTCAAACTGGGGGAAAAGAAATATGATCAGGGATTTGCATTTTTTAAGGTCACCTTTTCTGTTCCAGACCTGTAATTGTTCATCATTCCTAATTACAGACTGTAAATTATATGAGTAACTGCCTATTTTATTCACAAAAACACATGTTCTGTTCAATTGAATTGCACATTTTTGGGACTGTAACCCCAAATCAATAAATGAATGCTAATTTTTCATGCTCAATATCTTGTTTCCCTTTTTGAGCTTTTGATTCTCCTCACGAAATATTCATGCAGTCTATACTGAAGCTTTTACTTCAGTGTGAGACATCCTCTATTACTGTGCAGAAGATTGAGAAGATACATTCCTTGAAAGACCTTTACCTTAAATTCCTGTATTTTGAGCTGCATGTAGGAATCAGAGACTTTTTTGCTGAAACTTCATCTAATATTGCAGCATTTTGAGATTTCTGATGGCACTTCAGATCAACAAGATATAGGTTTTAAAAATCCATTTAAGAGCAACAAGATTACCCTGAAAATTTGCTTTAGGTTTAAAGCTATAGCTTTCCCTTTGATCTCTTCTAAGTATGTGAGACTCAGTGTATGAGGGAACACAGATGCTGCTTGAATATTTTTAAAGTTAAATACTTAGTGGATGGGGGAACAAACCAAGTTGTGACACTAAAATTAACAGTGTAATGTACTTTTAAATAAACTGAGCTATCAAACTGCTTTTTTGTTAAATTGGGCTAGTCTAGGAAAAAATGAAACATCATACAGTTTTCATGGGGAAGCAATGAGGGAAAAGGCACATGTCTTTCCCTGGACAGTAGCTGTTAATTATTTTGCCTCTTTAAAGTATGTTTATCAAATGTACTCTGGGCAAATGCAAGCTCTCTTTGAGCTGACCTGAATTTGTGTAATTGCCAAGATAAATCTAATAATTTTTGGCAGGAGAGTTTATCTCAGTTTATTAGCTTGAGTTTGGACTTGCATTACAGTGTTTGCATGGGATTGTTTTGGCTCACAAGAAACTCAAATAAAGTAGTGGCTCTCTTGTTGGACATCAGATACCGTGGTGGTTATGTATACACCAAGAAATGTTTAAAATCACTGGAATAACATGTCCTACAGGAAAACCAAATTTATGACATTTTTGAATGCTGTGTTTACATGACTGAAATGCTGAATAAACATAATATGGTGAACATAACCTTAAGAGGGCATGTTCCTAAATTTAACCTTTCCTTTCCAAGAGCATTAGGTGGCCCTACAGGTAGCAGTCAGAGAGGAGCTATGGGTCACCTGATGTAACCCTTTTACATGTGTGCAGACATGGCTCACACAAAATATAGAGAACTGTGCTTTTTGAAAATCATTGCTTCTTGAAAACTTATGGGTTTGGTTACACTGCATTGATGACAGTTATGTCTCTCCAATATGTAAATACATCTAGATGTGTGCTTAAACCTTGCCCAGCTTTTAGGAAACTAGGATACACAAGATGTGGTTTAGGTCAAAGTTTTCACCGTGTTACAAAGAAAAGCATCACAATTCTTCAAATGACACACAGCTTTTGTCTGGAATTCATTGCACAAATCTGTCATATCTAACATTACCATTTGAAATTGATAGAATGAGTGGCTTTGGGTAATAAATGTTTTAAAGATATTGCTCTAATTATACTAGTAATTAGTGCTAACATATTTATTAAATAAATTCAGTAACTTAATGGTGATAAAAATTAAGAAAAATAATTATGATTGTTTTCATTTGTGTGACCTCATTTGCTTTCTCTAATGCTAAGGTCTAGAGAATGATACAGTGAATCTCACAATTAAACCCACACAGAAATGGTGACAGAATTTTATCTACAATTATTTCATTTTTGAAGCATTGAATCCACTATCAGTGAGAAAATAATATAAAATTTAGCATTCTGACATTATTTGCTGTGGCAAACAGCCACTGTTCCACATTTGTATATCTGTAATGCTGAAATGTCAGCTTAGATGTTTTTTCTTCTGCCCTATGTTCCTTGAATAATAAAAATATTGGTATTAATATACTGGTCTCACTAAAAGTGCCGTATCTTTCAGCTAAAATGATTCACTGACTTTTATACACTGGACATCATATAGCTCTAGAGATCAATTTATATGACAAATTAGCTGTCATTCAAGTAAAAATAAATCTTGCCAGAAATGCCTTCCATGCTCTTGACCATGTTGACAAGTAATATGACAGAGATGACAGATAATGTGGGCTCCCATTAGATTTGGATGATGTAGTTGTATCTTATCTTTCAACTTTCTTCAGTAATTTTATCCTGTATTCAAATCAGGTTTTACTGTCTCCTCAATATCCACAGCTGCCTGGCTTCAGTCCCTGAAGTAAGTCCAAGAGTTACTGTCTGAAGTCAAGAATTACTGGCAACTCCAAGCTGAATCCTAACCTTCATAGTAGAATTGCACCTGGCTTTACCCACAACATGGGAAGAGAAGCCCTGAGCTCCCATGGCTACTCCCATGAGTACAAAGATAGGCACTTTGTGTGGGAAAATTGCAGTAAGATGGTACTACTGTTGGTGAAAGGAATGTTGAGGTGTGGCTACAGCTGCCCCACAGTGTCTGGACTCTTTTCAGAGAATAGAGCTTTGCTGGACATCCTTGTTTGGATTGTATTTGTCTTTTCATAGTAAATTTCACTCAACAACGTTAAATGGTGTCAGAGTGAGAACACTGGGTGGGAAAAGTATGTTCTTTACCAGTCAGAAATCATTGGTCAGATAGCAAGATACCCTCTCTAGCAGCATGGTACAGGAATCAGCAGAGAGCAGACCTGTCTCTAGCAGTGGTAGACAATCTAATATCAGAGTTTTCCATTATGATGATACAGTTGAAGCATGGCCATAAATTTCTCAAACCTGGCTGTGATCAATCTGGTTTACCTGGATAGTAGAAGATAAGGCCAGGACTCAATTTGAAAATTAACAGCTTATCTGAAGTGGTATGAAACATCAATTACAACTATTTATCTTTAAGAAAGATGAACAAAATATCAACTCTTGTAAAGCATAGGCCAGAAGAAGTAGTCAAAGTACCAGAACAAACAATGAAGTGGACAGTCTGCAAGTTTTTAAAAGAGATTAATGCAGAAAGGCAGTATGGGTTCATAAAAATAAATCATGTCAAGCTAAGTTGATTTCTGCCTTTGATGAGATAATAAACTTCATAGAAAAGAGGAATAAAGAGGACATATCTCTTGACTTCAGCAGAGCATTTGACATTACTCCACATCAGAAAAAAAGCAATGTGGTTAATGCTTTTGAAATTGTTAGACAGATGGCTGACTAACCACAATTGAAGAGCAATTATTAATGCAGTTCAGGAAAACTGCAAAGTGCATTCAAGGATTGGTGCTTTATCTAGCATTAAACAGATACAGATATTCACCATATCCACACAAAAATGGCTGTAGAGTATGCTAGTACCAACCAGAGGTTTTATGTCACACTGTATGCCCAGTTTCAATCTGTCCAGCACTGTGCTACTCAAGATGGCAGATTTTAACAGTGATAGTAGCAGACAGGTGGTGAGGCAGAACTGATTAATTATTAATGTAATTGCTAAACAGTCTTTTCTAAGCTGTGGGAAACTACATTACTGTAGTCTTCCTAGAAGCAGTTTTAAATCAGTCTTCTGGTTTGCCTATCAACTCACTTTAGTCTGCTCTTCTGCTTTGTCCATTATCTCAGACCTATGAGTTCCCATGATTTCTTCTTTTCTTGCTGTATCACCATTTATTGTCCTTCATTCCTGATCTTTCAATAATGTACTATATTCTTCTTTCCTGATTCTGTTTTCACTTGGTCCCCTCAAAGTTCTTCTGTCCCATGAATTCATGGCATTAGTGGTAGGCAAGCCTTCTGCTGCTCCAGCATGCCCTTGTGCTCCTGCCTTTCCAGCTGCCTTCACAGCATCATCTGTGGAACTCCTGAACCTCCTCCAGGGGTTCAGTCCCCACAGAGCTCCAGCAAGCCTCCCAAGTCAGCTCCACAGCCACACACTGCAATGCTTTGGATTAGAGGACTAGATGCTCAGAGGTGCTGATCTGCTTGTTCAGCTGCAGTATCTCTGCTCTGAGGCTCGTCCATGGCTTGAAAAATGCTTTGTCCAACTAAAGCAATAGAAATGTAAAAGTGTGGTTTTTTGCTGTATTGGGTTATATTGCTGAGGGTGTCAAAGGATACAGAGCTGGTTTCCACAGCTGAGGCATGGGTCAGTGCCTTGCACTGTCCAGCAATGTTTCTTTTTCATTTCAGTGCGATCACTTTATGTTGTGATCTCCACTGTTACCTCTCATAAGCCTTCAGGGCCAGGACAGCTATTCCTCTGGTACCTCATGTATTTTTCATTGTAGGTCAATTCGCCTTTTTTTTCTCATGCAACTTGCTACTTTTCCACTGTCACTCATTAAACATCTCTGGCAGTTAAAGGGTAACAAATTTTAATCCTTGTCAATAGACACTTTTCTCTAGAAAAACACGAAATAAGGTCAGACATCAAAGGTTGATGCCATAACCCTCTCTTTGTTGTTCGTTTTGTATGTCACGCATTGTAGTTAAATATTTTTCCTCAGTAATACCACACTGCAATATTGTTTTACTTTTTTTTTTCTCCTTAAACTTTTGTTATTTCCTGCATCTCAGCTGTAAATTCATTTAAATGACTGGCTGTACAGAGAAATAATTTTGTACTTTTTTCCCCTAAGGCATCTTTTTTGTGTTATTGCCCCCCCCAAAGATCCAATTTACATGTTTAAGGTACAGCATTTGATTTTGATTGAAACAATTGATTCACGTGAATTCTGAGATAAATAGGTAACAGCCTGAGTTGGAGAAAGACATTGAAGAATTCAAGTGCAATCAAACCCAGTGTAGCTTTACATGTATGCAGATACCAGAGATGTCTGCAGGAATGATGTGATGCTCAGCAGATACACTAAACAGCTGCTCTGCAGACATGAAGGGGGAAAATACTTCCTACATGTGTCTGTGAACTGAAGACATCAGAGATTTAAACATAATCTATACATTTAAGACAAGCCTGTAGGCACAATGTCCTTCTGGTATGGAACCAGAACTTGTATTCTGATAATGTCAAATATGGATTTTTTTATTCCTGGTATCACTTGAAGAAATATTTGTCTCTTGGATAAGATTTGAGAAGAAAACTTTTTTAGATGTGTTAAAAATCAAAAGTCTTCCCATGTTCTGTTAGAATATTGCCCTATAATCAACAACATGATGATTTTTATATAATGAATTATTTAATGGCTTTTATTTCAAGATTATTTCCAGTACTCTGTGCAAGTGTGTTTTCATTGATTGATGGAATTTCATTAGGTTTTGTCAAGAAAATGCTCATTATTGAATGTTGATTCTTCTGCCTGCAATGCCTTTGAGATTCTGCCCCCTGAAAAAGATTTATGAAATTATATTGAACTATAGAACTTGGTCTGTGCACTAGCTAGTTTAAACTATTTTAAACTGAATTTTGGGATTGAAGAGGGGTGAAAATTTCATATAGTATTATTGTGTTCATTTTTTCCCTTCACTTTTCCAGAATTTACAGGCCTCTATTCTCTTGCCTGAAGCACCCATCTTCTATCTGGTATTTACTGTATCATTCTGTTGAGCAGTTACCTTAACCAAGCATTTGATACAATTCACAATTTTTTGTCTTTTAATGATGAAATCTTTCCCAGATAAGGAAATCTTTTTAGGTAAATGCTAAATATTCCATCAGCTGTGCTGGCATCACTCAAGAAAAGCTTTTGTTGCCTGAACCAAATTCAACTATCTAGATGAGGTGCTGAAGTAAAGAATTGCTTCCTGGGATATTGGTTGATTACCACTTTGAGAATTTGTCATTTGTAGCTTGATTGACAGACCTAATATTTAAATAGCACTTAAACATATTATGTCCAAAATTATGCAATGTTCACATATCAAATTGCTGTATACCAAAGTATCACTTTATCTTTTCACTTTGTACTTAGGATCATATTGTTGATTTTTATTTAATTTCACACTGACTGTCTTGTAGCAAATAAAGAATGGGAATTTTAATGTAGTAAGAACTGTGTTTTAAATGTTTCTTGAAAGTTTAATTCACCTTAACTCAAATTCATTTATTGAAGTCTGGGAATGCTCAGACCTTTTAAATAGACTGAACTGTCATTCATGTGGTAGTTGGAGGTGAACTTCACATTTTATGCTCACAAGCAAGTAACAACTGAATGAACAACATTATTTTGTGATGAAAGAATAATTCCAGTATTATGAAGGAACACGAAATTGTTGTTATATTAAATGTTAAAATATTTCTTGAAATAATCTGTAATTTCAAAGATGCAAGATAAAAGGTATAAAATTTGTTGTAACAGGATAAATAAGAACATGGAAACTTAAATGAGGTTATTACTTAGATTAATACAACCAATTTGATAATGTCTGCTTGATAAACTCTGGTGAGAAAGACTTAATATTAAAGGCTCTTTGCAAAATAGGCCATATATGACCATTCCTATTAGGAAAGTTCATAAAATTTTTGCTTTAATTGTTATAGTTTATTTTAAACTGTTAGTCTTATATATAGCTTTTTTGCATATAACGACTCAGTAAACCATACTAAGAAAGAGACAGCAAAAAAGTAGTATGTGTTTCATCTCAGAAAAAGGAGAGGTGGCTTTTTTCTGTAATACATTTATCCAGGTAGTGACAATACTGTAGTGTTGCCAACATCCCTGTGAGCTAATTCCCTCTCTTTGTTTGAAATGAGAAGTGAAAGGAGCAGAACTTCTAATTCAGGTATCACATCTCGGTGGGCTTTTAGGGAAGAGTGGGAGCTGAGGGTGCAGAGGCTCCCTTTGACTCATCCCACCAAACTGCAGTGGCACTCTCTGAAGCAGGAACAGAGCAGCCACCTGCAACTTCAGAAATGGATTGCAGCCTTTGCCTCCTGGACTGCACACGAAAACTGATGGACATTTGAGGGATGCTGAAAGGGAAGCCTGGCCAGAGAGAAGACTGAGAAAGTGGAGAAGGTGCTGAGGGACTTACTCAAGAGAGGCGTGGGTTTGCTGGCCACAGGTCTCAGCTAGTGGGAGCAGAGCCAGCAATTTAAACTCTTTCTTACAGTGCCTCCTTCCTATACCAACCTCTCCTCTACAGCTTCTCCAGAGCCTTCCCTCCTGCCTGGACCTTCCCTCCTCGCTTCTTCTTTTGTTGTAGACAGGACAGAATAGGGACTCTTGGACCACTTGAGAAGCATGATTTTATTTCTATTTTCTTACATTTCCCAACTCTGGTTTAAAGAAAAACCTTCATGGCCATCACTGGCTATGATTTGAGCTTGTTCATCTCTCTCAGTAGTAGAGAAATGGGTGAAACATCCTAGGGAACATTTCATTTTTTTTTCTTTTCAACTGTGAATACATTAATTTCATATTTTCATCTGATTTAGTTCCATGCTCCTTAATGCCAAACTACACTGCCTGACCTGTACTGAGAAGTTGATCTCTTCCTTGGGTAATAAACTACACTTTGTATCATCCTTTTTGCAACATTCAATTTTGTTTGGTGACTGGTGCTTTTCCATCTTAGTCCCAGTACCTGTACTGCCATTTATTTTTATCACTTCTTGTTCCTCTGCAGGATGATGTATGTGGGTGATTTTGTTTTAATATCAAGTCAGAACACTGCAGTCACTGTTCAACAAACAAGTACCTTGCTTCCCTTTATTTGAAGAAATGAAAGTTGTTGAATGCAGATGTATGTGTTTGATAACATCTTTGCTCTCTGTACATACAGTTAGAAAAAAATCTGCTGCCTATGCTATTGTAATTTTTTATTTCCCAGTAATTGCATTCCAGATACATGTATTATGACCACAGCCAAAGCTGGAACCATTTTCATTAATCTCTCTTTTAACTGTGCATTATCTTAGCCTGGAGTAAATCAATTTCCTATATGTTTCCCTAAATCTTTGAAGAAATGGGACCTTTGCTTCCAGCTTTTGGGTTCTGCGCTGCAGTTTGCAGCACAGACAAGAGAAGAACTTTTAAATTATGAATAGTCAAAGCTATGAATATAAGGATTTGGGAGCAAAAACCATTTTTTAATATCCTTATGAGAATGGCAATGTGTGGTCCAATTTCATATATTGGGAAAGAAGATGGAAATATATAATCTTACAATTTCATCTGTCTGAGTTTCTAATTCCACAAGTGCATCCAGTCCTGGTTTCCAAAAGCGCCTCACATTCTGGCAATTTATTCTCGTGATAGAACACAGCCTCTACTGGAGAAAAAGCACAGGAAGTGAGAATATTGTGTCGTGAAGGTTTGAGAGCCAAGTTAAAACACACGAGGTCAGACCTTGCTTAAGGCTACCTTCGCTCTGTGAAGGTGAATCCTGTTTTCCAATAGGGGTTTAAGGGTCTAATCTAACATCTGCACAGCTGTACACTATGTCTACATCAGCAAGTAGTGAAACCAATGGGAGTGGATTAGTAGATTAAAGCTACTGGTACTACAGACACAATATCCATACTACAAAAATTTCAGGAATTTTAAAGGAAGAAAGCCGTAATCTGGTCCAGTGGGCATGTTCATCCACTAGAGGCTGGGGTACAATGCAGGCACTCCTGCAGGGTGTCTTCAAGCCCATGTGCTTTGAGACTATCACGTGAACCAAAGCTCATTCAGTGACCAGGAGATCTGTTTCAAAAGTGCATTCCTGAACGGAATGAAATCTCTAATGCAGATGCACAGTATGAAATCTTCTACTAGGTCATGAACCTCATAAAGTTTGAGGGCTAATGACATCCTGCTATTTGGGGTTGAAGGTGTAGTCTATAATATAGAAGAAATTGAGAGTATACCTTAAATCATGCCACCTCTTGAGTTTCAAGAGCACTTTAGAAGCTGTACAGTTCATAAGATGCATTTTGTATTGTGCTATATTTTAAGGCCTCCTCCATTTCTCCATGGGTGATTTTTAAGCAGGAACACTAATTATGCTAAAGTGCTAGACAAGCATTTGAATCACACAGTAGACATTTTCATGTTTTTATGCAAATACAGATCACAGCCTATTTCTATAATTTAGAAAACTTTTCTTTGCCGTAGTGGTTTGGAAATCTGTGACTCCTAATGGTACATTTTTTCTGTAATTTGCATTGAGTGTATATGGCATCTTCAGATTGAAGAAAAAAGGAAGCACAACACTGAGGCTACCTGAAAAGCTGCTTATTTGTACATATATTCACATCAGAATTGTGTCCATCTCTGGTAGGTGAAGGCATAGAGCTCAATCCTCTCACCCAGGAGCTAACACCATTATGGCTCTAGTATTGTCTTGTTTAGAGTGCAAATGTGTTGTATTTACAGGTCTACATGGAGATCTCTCACCATTCATATCAAGTAGCTTTCATTTCCAAAGTGGTCTGTAAGAAACTGGCAGGGAACTACTCTTTCCTTGCACCTGCGCCACTCACACAGGCAGTATTTGGATTTTCTTTTATTTGCCCTAAAGGGGTCAGAATGATGGAAGGTCAGTGATGTAGTTCAGTCATGCTAAAGTCTGTGAAATGCACAATTTAAAGGTGGGAGCAAGGTTGGGAGGACATAGGGTTTTTCAGACCTGTAAGGCACACAGAGGGGATGTGTCAGTTCACCCATTCAGTAGCCACAGCAAGTGCTTGGTCCTGTGGCCCCATGCTCAGTGCTAACTCAGGTAGTAGCTTGAATCCCTGTGACAAAGACAAGTTGCGTAGGGTCCTGGAAGAAATGCTGGGGGGCACATGTGTCAGGTATTAAGAACAGTTCTCCCTTGGACCCATTTAATCTAAAACATTTGGGGTGGATCATGTGATGTTTTGGGAAGCTGGTAAGCCTGGGTCTGTAGGGTCCAGTTTAGGTTCTGCACTGCACATGCTATGATGAAGATGAGGAAAATGAAGCGTACTTTGAGCAGACACTTTAGTTTCATGGTAGATGTGTGAGAGGTGCTAATGAATAGTCTTTGGGCCCATGTCAATTTTAAGAATTCTCTTCTGGACAGTGCCAGGTTTTAGATGAATTTAGGGGTGTTTCCCCCTACTCCTCAGTGAGTTGGTAGCACTGTGATGCATTTGCTCTTTTACTCCAGAGCATTTTTATCCCTACTATGAAAAGTTTGAGTGGGGGAGGGCTTGGAATAGGAAACCCTATTCCAGTTTCATATCCAATTATGGACATTTGCACTTGGGGTGCAGGGTGAGCTATGGTCCTTTATATTTCAGTCTTGTGATTGTTGATGAAAATGCATTCTACCTTACACTTGGGATTCCTGTCTTTCCTCACACTGTAACCCAGTGCTGCTGGATGGTTTCTGCCTTTTTTCATTTATAGCTAAAAATAATAATAATATGAGTGTTTTCTGTCAAATATTAATGTTGCACAATTCCATCCAATAACTGCAAATTTAGATATGGTTGAATGTTAACTTGGGTGCTTTAGATATTCATATTCTTGAACCTCCAAAGTTGCAGGGTTTTTTTCACTCATGACCTTGACGTTTGAAAGGATGTTGAGAATATTTTTCTTGCTGTCAGGAGAAGGTTTTCTGAAGATAGGTTATTTTCAAGTTTTTTATGCCAGGTTACTTTTTGGAAGCCTTGTCTACACCGACCAGTCTGACTGTTTAGTTCCAGCATTGATCTGTTACAGAATAAGGCACAGACAAACTTGATAAGTTTTTCCAGCTTTAAAGTTTTATTTTGCAACCTGTGTCTTCTGCATGATTGGTTGATTTCACATGTCTTGATCACTATTTCCAGACACTTCCGAAGTAGAATAATTGAAACTAGACTGAATAATTTTAATTCATACATGCCTTTGCAAAATAGACTTTTGGTTCGTGTCTGGTACACTCTGGATAATGTTTACTAATTTTCATGTTGTTTAGCTGTGTTGAGCAGATTAAGGCTTGGTAAAATGTATGTACAAATATAAAAGGCTTTTAAATTCTTAGGCTAAAATCTGTAGAAGAGTAGCCCACTTTGATGATAAAAGTGACCACTGAGGTAGCTCCAGGTTCTTTTACAATGTTATTTCCAAAGATGATATTCAGCTTCTAAGGTGACCAAATAATGTTAGAAAACCCTTAAGAAAATTATTTTGGAATTTTCTCTTTTGTGGTCACATTATGCAGTGAAAAGGCAAGGCTCTTTCTTCTCTCTTCTGGAGAAATAATAATGATAATTGATGGTCCTTAATTATATCCCTTCATTCTGCAATGTAGTTTTTAAATAGAGAAAACAATCCTATTCCAGTTCATTTGATTTTCTGCCTTTTCAGATTCAGTCCTAAAATAAATGTAAAGGATGATGTAGTGAATAGGACTGTGTAGAGTGTACATAACTTGACACTTTTTTTTTCCCAGGTATTCAGATTTGGGTCATGCAAAATGTTTTCAAAATGTACACTTTTGCAAGTTATTTGGATTTGAAAAACCCAAGTATTTTATAAATGTATTTTCTATAATAAAATGTTTGAAGTATATTGTTAAGAAATAATTTATACTTTAAAAGTAGCTGCTGAATAATGTTAACATGCAACAGAATGCATAAACATAAAAATATGCAGTGGTTTGGGTAGAGAAAAATATTTCCTTTGGATTGGTTATATTTTAAAATTATCGGCTAATCAAAATTATATTCATTGGTCAATCAGAAACAATATTTTGTTATTTTCCCTCTGTTATTTAAAGGACAGTTCAATTCCTGTTTAAAGAATAGACTTGAGTGTGTTTGAACAAGACATATAATTTATTTTCATTACTTTTTTCTTTATTTTTTAAGAGGGAAAATATCAAGAATCTGTAACTGCCAAGAGTCTTGAACACTGTTAATTCTGTTAATATTTGAAGATTCTTGGCTAGTAAATTGAACAGTAGTATATAATACCTAAGAAATGCTTTACTCTGCTAACTACCATCCATGCTATCTAAGTGGGGTAAGGAAAACAAGAAAAACTTACTTATTTGGTTTTCATTCAGATTAGGAGAAATGGAGCTGCAGACTGATATGCAAAGAGAAGAAATGTGGAAGTAATGCACAGGTACATTCTTTTAATGTCTGAAAGCCCTCCCACACTCTTCCTCCCAGAGCAGATTTTCAAGTGCTTTCTTTCACAACCAATACAGTGCCTGATATTGTTCTTATCTGAAGTACTTTTTATTAGATGAGATAAAGATAATCCAGAAGATTATGACTCCATCTGATGACTCCTGCTCACCCTTTGGCATTGCTGCTCTCCCATTTCTTCTGTTCTTCCTTTCCCAGTACCAAGAAGAGGCACTGAAACCACCTGAGAAAGAAAGTAGTGGAAGTTGTGATCAGGGTGAGAAGTGTCCTCAGAGGCTGCCACTCATCCTTGGTTATGTCTCAGATACTTCAGCACCACCCTCAAAACATGTCAGATTTTCTCTGGCTTTTGTAGAATATTAATATGCTTCCAAAGGGCCTCTTTTGTTAATGTATTCAGGGAGTACACATGACTTATTTTGAAGAGCATTTTTCTTTTGCTTTTAGTTGTGTCAAGCAGTAAAATCAATGAGCCTTATTGCTCCCAAAATCAATGAATGCTGGCTCCTACTGCTTTTTTGGGACCCTAATGTTGTTGCTGTTATTGCTGCCCTTGTGACTTCAGGAGCTCTCTACCAGCAGGTTATTGACTGCCCTTCCTAGTGTCAAGGGCAGGAGACCTTTCCTAATTAGATCTGGAAGTTTATTCTGGAAGCTTATTCTGGAAAATATTCTGTTGATGAAAAATATATATATTTTTTTTTCATTTCTCTGTCTAGGCTTTTTTCCACTGGAAGAAGCATTATCTTTAAAGTTCTTCTGTCTTCCACCACCCTTGTTTTGCCCTACTTTCATTAAATAAAGCAAAATTTATATTTTTGAGGTGAAGGTTTTGTTTTCACGAAAGCCCCTTTTTAACTTTTTCATTCTCAAGCTTTCTTCGCTACTGGAAAAATAACAGAAATAAGACTTTCAACACACTGTAATTTAATTGGCATTGAGTTCTCAGCACTGAGAAATTCTTGTGAGTCGGTAACATAGCAAATGAGGGAGTTGGGTCCATTCCCTGTCCATCACAGGTAACTGTACAAGAGGTCCAGATATGTTGTTGGGCATGTGCCATCAGCACTACACTTGAAGGGAATGGTGGTGATATAAACCCACCCTATAAACATGGTCCAGGTTTTTAGGTCACTTTTAGTAAAGAGATGTAAAAAAAAGATCTCAGTGTTTCCATGAAGAAAAGGAAAATGATTTTAAGATTTATTTCCTGAATAATTTCAAAGGAATTGTTTTTTTTCTTGTTGTCAGGCTTCTGTGGAATTTGCTTTTGGTTTGCTTCAAAGTTATCATGATCTAGCTTGAGCTACAGCAGCGCTGTGCAAACTGAGCAGGGTTTAAAGCACTTTGAGCCTCATGTAAGGGCCTTTCCCATGTGTACCATAAGAACATGAGGTCTGGGTAAACAGCTGGATTACTTGGGTAGTGAGGATAGCAGAGCAGTTACAGTCTTTCCAAGGCTGAGTGGTGACAGCAGGGAAGGGAATAAGGATTCTGTCCCCATTAGTCAGAAGGCAGAAGTCGTGAGATAAATTATGACTGCAAGGAAAAAATATGTACTTGCAATGTAAACTGCAGAGACTGTATCCTGGTGGGAAATGTGAAAGCCATTATAATGCCACCTCCTGTACATAATACATAAATTAATGGATTAATTTAATTATTTATCTTTCAACATTTTCTCACCTACCAGAATGGAAATACTGGTAGTAGCTTTGATAAGCATAAAAAATTCTATGCTATTCTTTCTTTATTAATGACTTTTAGTCACTGGAAAGTCTCAGACTATTAAGATATACAGAGCTATCTTTATAAGAGACAAGAAAAAAACAGATGGGATTGTTATACATTCATTGATTCAGTCCAAGGCTGATACACAGTCTCACATTAAATTCCTTCTAATGTTCTAATTCTTCTAAGCTCTTTGAGATTTCTAGGAATGTTGCTACAATTTTTTTTTTCTTCACACTGTTTTTGAAAATTGCCCACTACCAGAAATAACCAGTAGCTGAAGAAAAATCAGCTTTGTCCCAACAAAGGCCTTATTGTTCTGTTCACTTTTTGGAGGTTTTGATTGCTGTTTTTCAGTTACTCATTCTCCCACTGCATAGCCCAAATCTTGGAGTCATCGTTCTGTCATTCACTCCTCCACAGGTTCCTAATGGGATAACTAGCTGGTGTAGACTCTGAACACAAACTAACCTGGATGGGGAGCTGGAGCATGTGTGGTCATACTGTGTCAAACTGATAATGCTCTCTTGTCACTTCTCAGGTCTACTCTGAAGGTTTCAACCAGAGTTAAAATCTAGAGGGTATTTTTCTTCAATTTTTTTGCATCACCATGACTCTGCTAATATTCTATGCAGTATGCAATATCCTATAACTGTCTGGGACTGTATAAATAATAGGAGGAATTTGCATGCTGACCTGCAATTGTGTCTGTTTAGAGCAGACAGTGAACTTGCTTGGCTTGTTAATATTCTAGTTCCCTTGCCATCAATCTGCATTGATATTTATGTGACCCAATAAAGTTTATTTTTCTTGGGTTTTAAATTATGTTGTTGCATCTCTGTTTATATCTTTAGAATGTAGTCTGGCTTGATTTCCATTTGGATCATAAAATGTGGATATCATGCCTTCACCTTGCCCCAGTAGTTGCTTGCCTGTATGGGCATGGAGGCCTTACTTTGCTTGCCTGGGCACCTTGGACATGGTTAATCATTGTACAATTGCAATCTGTTGACCTGCATGTATCCCTTGTGTTTATCTTTCTCAGGATGCTTTCTCCCTTCTTTTGTGTTTATGTAATTTAATGCATGGAAATTAACATTTTGATATAAAAATGCTGCTGTTATGAACAAATACCTCAGCTACTATCAAACAAACAGATAAAAAAAATAAACATACTGAGTCAGTGGATGCTGATAAAGTGCAGACAGTGCCTTAGGCTATCTCTGCACAGTGCAGGCTTAACCCACCCATCTGATTTATCTCTTTTTTTTTTTTTTTTTTTTATGAGGTCACTAAAGACTTTCTCTGTTTCTAAAAGTAATTTTCGGTCACTGGTAATAAGCCGAGTAATCTTTCCCAATATTTCTGGTAGTTTGGAAATTTAGCTGGAGGTGGTGGGATATGAACAGACCAGACCTGCTCCTGCTCCCAGAGAGGCAAACTGCTGACTCTGCACCACCTGCAAGCTTACAAGCAGGAGAAGAGGATCTCTTTCCAGACCCTAAACTTTTAATGGCTCTGGGAGGTGCTTGAGTAACTGTCTTCCTGTCTGTTAGATGAGATGAATGCTGTGTTTATCTCATTGAAATGTCATATTAGTTTACAATAAATATTTAAACATGCCAACAATTTTGAAGAATAGTTGGTGAGATGTACTGTCTGTGATGCAAAAAACGTTTGTATCATAATAAATGCATCTTATTAAGTGCTTTAGAGGATGATGACAGGTTGAAAATCGTCCCCCTCTGCCAGTCTGAGGCCTGTGTAATCTCCTCTTGTACTGTGTAATGCTCCTCTTGCACATTCCCTGCAGTGACAGACCCAGCCTTCTCAGGGGTGCCTGTAGCAGTCACACTGGGGCTTGGAATGGGAAGGTCCTGGGTTTGATCCAGCCTCAGACTTTTTGGCCTTATTCTCTTTGTTCATAACTCTCTAGGCAGTGGATTAAGTGACAAGAGAGACACCTGTACAGCAGGGCCATGGTGGGAACACACATCTGGGTTGGGCACTCCTTGGAGCTCCTGCCTCAGTGCAACTAGCAGCTGCTGCCCTGCATGCCTGGCAAGGCTGGCCACAGGCTGAGAGGCAGCTACCCTGAAAACGTGTGACACTGACGAGCTGGTGACCCAGAGGTGCGATGGAAATGGGCATCCCAGCAGCATGAGGAAAGTGCATTCGTGTAAGGGACATGACAGGTCTGCAGTTCTTCACAATGCTTATGTCATTTTCCAGGGTCCTCCCAGCTTCCTGTGTATTAGCTCCTACTGGTTCACCTGTGAAACTTCAGCAGGAAAACAGTTACAGCCTTTCTGGATCTTGCTCTCCCCTTTTCCAGGCATGTGTTGCAAACTGGAAACATAAATGGCATTGATGGACTGTTTCTGTCTTAACTTCAAAAGAAACAGAGTTTTCTAAAGTTGTTTTGATCTGTTTGGGGCAGCATCAGGACAAATTATTCACCTAGAGGTATGCATCAGGCCTTCTTTCAGAGATTCTCTGCTTCCCATATATTTTTGAACCCCTTTTTTAGCTGTAGAATGACTGAACTGTAATTTAAACTAATGGAAAGTTCCTGAAGCAGGTCAGTAGAGCAAGGTGCAATCCTTAGCATCTATTGAAAGACCACAGAGATCACTGATGTCAACAGAAATCCTCTTACTTGCATTGCTGAGCTCCTAAACCCCCTCTGGAGAGGAAGGACAGAACACTCAGCTAATGCATTTGTAACCGGGTTAGGGAAGGAAAGCTTGTCATGGCATTGCAGTTTTTCCTCTTTTTCATGCAGACTCATTAATTTGCTAAACCAGATGCTTCTGAGCCTGGCATATCTATTAATCTGTATATTTTCCAGTTTGCCAAACACTAAATTACCAGAAAAGTAAATGGAAGCTCTCATTTACTTCTAGTACTTAAAATCTCCTAACATGATCTAAAAGTGCTTCAAGCAAGAAACAAAAGGGAATAACCAAAGCCTACAACATCCTTGAGGTTCCATTCATCTCCCCATAAGGGAGCAGCCTTCCTCTTCTGGAGGAGCTCTGTGCACACGTATTAGAGTAATTTCCTCTGACAGTTCTCCTGATAGAGAGGAATATTCCTCCAGTTATCATATCTCCAGAGGCATTCCTGCATAAAAAGCCTGTCTGCACTATTAGAGGAATCACGTTAATGGGTCTAAAATGTTTCAGTCAGAGAACTGAAAAATTTAGTGAGGATATTACAGTATAGAAGCATTTTGTTGTTGGGATATGTCCACATGTGAGCTATTGACTCATCTGTATTTAACTTCTCACAGCCTTTGACATGAACTTTCACTTGACTCCCTCTCCTGTCATTTTCTTGGAATGAAAAATTTTACCCTTTCACTTGACCTGTGTGGACTCATAAATTCTGCTTGCTCACACATGTAATCACAAAGCAAACAAAAAGCAGCTGGAAAAAAGCTCCTGCAGTAGGAATGGAGGTTTTTACAGTGCAGAGAGAAGAGACCACGCAACATCCTGTTCCCCTCCAGCCAAGTTTGGTTTCTCTGTCACAAACATCCTTCCACATCTCACCCTATGTGCTGTGTTAGATATAGCTTGAAACAGGCCATGATCTCCCAGTAACCTTGCCAACACATGAGTGTGTCACAGTTTAGCCACCTCAGCAAGTATTTCTGGGAGAGCTGCTGGGCATTCATTCATCTCGTGGGGCCTCTTCTAGACAATACCCTAGATAAAAACCCTGGAGCATCACCCCTTAAGAAGACATTAGTGTGTGTGGTATCTCCTTATTGCTTAAATTAAAAGATGTCCTTTTATTCTGAGTTAATTTTTCCTACTGATTGAATTTTTATACATTCAGGAGTAAAAAAAAAAACCAAACCAAAAATGTGAGTAAAGTACTCACAAAAGTTTGGAAACAACTGTTAGAAATGCTTTTTAGGTTTTCTTCTGATTGGGAAATTCAGCTGGATAGGCCTATTTCAGTCACTCTTATCTTCTAGACAAGGAGGGGTTTAAAATTCAAGACTTGTAATTATGGTACACCTATGACCTTTGAACTCACTGGAAGCTTATAGATAAAAAGAAATTCCAAGAAGTGTTTGTAGCTATCTGTCTACTTTCTAAGGGCTTTTTATAATCCTTTTAACTGACAGTTTGAGACTTGTTTCTGCACCTACCAAAGTGATTATTTTTAAATTAACACTTGAGACAGGTGAAAAGGGAAGGATTGGTATATTCAGACCATAAAATAGTTCATATCCAAAATTTAAAAAAAATCCCCTTCTCTTTTGAAAAAAGAAAAGAAAAGAAAAGAAAAGAAAAGAAAAGAAAAGAAAAGAAAAAAGAAAAGAAAAGCTAATGCACTCTACATTCTTGTGTCTTTGCTGTCCAAAGTAATAGCTATAATCACACTAAGCTTTGTACATTGATTTTCCTGAACTTGCTTAGCAAGGATGGAAACTTAGGATTCATATAAGAACAATACTGCTTCTGGGTCCGTCATTCATATTATGTGGTTGATGTTTGCTCTATAAAACCGGAAGTCTCGTGAATTCTGCAGTTTTGGTCAGAAAAATTATGGCAAAGCTGCCTTGACTGCCTAGTGGTAGTGAAGTGAATGAGGAGACAGAGAAATTCAGTTTAGCATGCACCTTTCTCTTTTTCTGAGTGAGGCTGCTGGTAAGGACAAGAACATTAATATTTGGCTGTGACTGTCTAAAATATGTAGATGCAGAAGCCTTAACTTACCGTGGGCATTACTAGTTAATTAAGGGGATTCATTGATTTATTCTTGGCAAAGGACTGTTAGCCAATGTTCACTGCTAGGGAATTATTGAATTTAGATAGAGCATAAGATAGGTCAGAAGGAATACTTTTCTTCGCTGGAATAATGTTTCTGTCTGGTTCTCAAAATAGCAATTATATAGCCTTTAAATTGTTAAATTATTATAATTAATAAATTATTTTAATATTTAAATAAATGCCTGTACTTTTATGGCAAAATATTAACATGTTTAATAAAGTGTTTATCATTATTCAACAAAATATTACAGGGTTGGAAGTAAGAAGTACAAAGACACAAGTCATCTTGCCTCAGGAATTATTTTTGAACCAATGCCTGACACACATTTGACAGCTCACAATTAAATGTATGCTTTCGAGTGATCTGCTGATGTACAGGCCTTCAGATTGCATTGTAGCAATGCATGTGCCTGGAACCCTCATCCTCATGATGTAATGATTCAAAAATAGGATCAGTGCTATTTGTACTTCCTATTTGGCTATGCATGAAATTGTATTGAATAAAAGGCTTGTGTAGAAATCTCTTTCATATTTTCATAGCAAATAATGAGCATACATTAAGAACAAATTATACATATCCAAACTTAATGGGTGAGTTGACCCAGGATTTTACAAATGAATACTAATGGAAGAAAGCTGTAATATATATTAAACATTTAATTAACTTTTTGAGCAAGACTGTCAGTGCATGACAGAGTAGGAGCCCATGTAAGAAAAGCAAACAAATAAATAAGACCCAAGCCTGTACTTACAGGTACCAATCCAGAATAGGAAGCAAGAGACATTTTAGCTTCTATTTTTCTGCAGAAAATCCTAATACCTCCCTGCTGCAACAGCTGGTACTTACACATGGAAGAAATCCACATGGGATTGTTCTCCTTTGGCTGCTGTGGTTCTTTTGTTTTCTTTTTCACTAGAACTGGAGACTATGACTGAGATGGCCATGGGTTTACTATGTTTACTATGAAGTGTTTGTCGTGGTGGCAGAGGATGGAGCAGTAACGTGCCTGGTTGGGGTCTCTATGTGTATAACTGTACAACCAGAGTCAACCTACATGCAGTGGCCCAAAGTTTTGTAAACCTGCACTGACTGCTGATATGTAGCTGATATTTTCATCCTGTGCGTGTTGGTGTCACCTGTAAATGGCAGAGAACTGACGTTCTGTGTTTGCAATCCCACTAATTCTTTGTGAATATATTACATTATCACAGTAGGAAATGTATATCAAATACAACTCTGTCTGAAGCATTTGGCCTTCTGTAAAACCAGCCAGTATCTCAGTGAAAGCAGATGAACACCAGGAAACTAGGATATTTTCCCATGGCTAGGCTAACTTTTCATTATACAAGTAGTCCATAGCAAGGTTGACTATTTCAGTCTATGACAATTCAGCCTAAGAAATGTTTTGTTGTGTTGTGAGCAGCACATTAAGATATCATTAACTAGCATATCTATGACTAGTGATGCTAGAGATCCTTGTGGTCTCTAATAGGGTGCTAATAAACAGTTCTTAGCCAGTTCATTATCAAATAGAATGTTGTTTGTCATTCAAGAGAGTTTTTTTCACAGTCCATCCAATTTTGGGCTTAACTACCATTTTTAGAGTTTGTTGGTGCAATAGTGAAATAAACCCATGTGTTTCTAAGGAATTGTGATTATGTGAGAGGTATGTGAAATGCAGCTGAAAGACCAAATAGACTGATTACTTCATATCAAAGCTGAATTAATCCCCTGATGTTTAGTTGGTGTACAGCTGCGAGTTGATCAGCTGGGGAACTGCAAACAAATTATATATAAGACCTATTCCTATGAGCTAAATTTACTCTCTGTGTTGAATTTTGTGAGAAGGATTGCATTCTCCATTCGTAGCTGTCAATTCCAACTTGGCTCATTTTGTTGCATTTGGGAGTTCTGATTTGTGTCTCGGGAGAACAGTTACATTTTGTCAACTATTTCTGAGTGTATGGAATTTTGGTGTACAGTTTGATCTTAGAATATAGGGTAAACTTCCCATTAAGGGTGAGTGCAGGGTTTGTTGTTGCTGACTATTCATTTTTGCACAAAGAAATGTTGTTTTTTGGGGGCTGAAACCCTGTCATTTTTTGGCTGTGATGACTGTTTTACTGCTAATTCAACAGTAAGCTAAATATGTCTGCCTGTCCCCACTCCATGTCCTGTAGAAAAACTCTGGTGGTGTAGAGATAGGGAAGGAAGACTCTCTAGCCCCAGAGGTCCTGTGTCCTCTGAGGTGTCCTGGTACTTTGAGGATTTGCAGATTTTGGACTTCCAAACCTTTCCAGCCTGCTTAGGGCTGAGGGGAGGAAGTCATCTTTCTGCACTTGCCCCACTTTGCAAACACAAGCACAAATCCATGTGCAAATAAATGGACACCACCTCTCTTTCCAGCTGCTGCACAATAATTGTACCATGGACAAACTGCTCATAACAATCTGCTTTAACACCTGCATAAACCCTACCTATCCTTTTTTCTTGCACAAAGTGCAGTGACTTGTGTTTACTTTGTGATGTCTGGAGCTTGAACTAAACCTCAGGAAATGTTCACATTTACTGTTCACATACCTCAGACATAGCAGGTGCTGTAGTCACTGTGGGAAGCAACCTCCGCCCCCAGGGCAGCACTTTCTGCCAGAAATGTGGGTTTGGTTTTGACACGTTTGTGAGCCGGGGCACTTGCTGGTTCCCTGTTCTCATAACTCAGAAAAGGAAAAAGGGTTTACTTTCTGGCATTAACTAGAACAAGTCAGAGATAGGATAACACTCCTCAATTTTTTCTTAGGGTAGAGAAAGGATCTGGTAATTTGCTGAAAACAGTGCTGTTCTCAACATCAGTAGCAAGTTTGTAGATACTCATATGGGAATTGTCTCTCAACATTTTCCCATTAGCACATGAGTGTTTGGAGTGAGGCAGAAAGACAGATTCAGTGATTGCAATAGAAATGTTACAGTTGAAGGAGATCACAGCCTCACCACTTGAAATGTGAATTGCATCTTATGAGACTGGCAGAAAAGCCAGCAAATAGTAAGTTGCATCCCATTTTGTTTAGCTGGCAGGCAGTAAACAGTGGTCAGCCTCCTCCCTCATAGCAGTCACTTTTTGCAGAATCTGTGGTTTGACTACCTTTTATTACCACTGGCTTTTCTGCTGGTTTCATAAAATGTGATTTTTAAGAGCTTGTGTGAACTCCTTAATTCATCTTGCAGTGCTTTTGTGTTTCAGGGACTTCACTATGTATATGTGATCTAACTTGATCAAATACAATGAACTGTAGATGCTGTGACACTTGTGAAGTGGGAAGAAGGACAAATATTGAATAGAAAAAAGAAAGTAAATCAAGCCCCTACTAAGCTGACAAGGGAATACAGAAAGGGAAGAGAAGAAAAACAGTAAGAGGTTGCTTAAAGGGCAAAACTTGCATTTATGATACGCCACAGAGGTCAAGAGGGCAATTATATTTTGATGTGTGAAAATACTCATAAAATTATAGTAGAAGAGCTCATTTATTTTACAAAACCTCATGTAACATTAGCCAAGACAGAGGTAGGAGGACGATTTCTGTCAGCAAATCTGCCACTGCTGTCTGTGTGCAGAAGTCAGCACTGGGCCGTGAGAGAGATGAGTCCTGCTGGGCTGTGTGTGCTGCTGGAAATGGTGAGGAGTAGAGCCCAAAGCACCAAAATAAGCCCAGGGTTGTACACAATCTGTCTTCACTGGGAATTATATTGACTCCTGCTGCTAGGTTCAACTGTATCAAGGCTGCATTTTTCACTTCTCAAATTAAATATTCTTCATCTACAGGTATGCCAGATACTGGCTTAAAAATGTTCCAAAGAAAAAACACAGCAGAGATTAGAAGAGAAAGTGTAACAACACTTTAGAGAGAGAAAAAATAGGAAGTAATTGAGTTTTTCCTGTGTTTTGAAAGCTGTTTTTTCTTCCAATTCAACTCAGTTAGCTTATAATGAGATGCTTTTGGTTTTCTCCTTCACTATAAATGTAGAATCGAGTAATTTTTCTCTTCATATAAAAAGCATGCATTCAGATAAATTTCAGTGTGGCTTTGCAACATGACTTGTGACTTTCATGGGACACCCCTTAATTTGTGTAATCAAGGATTTTTTTACGAAGTATTTGCTTAAAATAGTTATGTCAAAGACATTAAGAAAACTTCATTTAATTCCAGCCAAAATATAAACCCAAACCAAATAATATCAAATCCACAACATTTTTACTTTAATGTGTTGAATCATTTAATGTAATATAATTATATTGTGTGTTGGTCTCCTGTAATCTTTATGTTCTAATAGGAAAACTTGGTATGAACTAAGAGGAAGTTGATAATGTCTGGCTTTTCAATTAGCATATTATGGAATTGGGTTGGAAGGGACCTTGAGAGGTGATCAAGTTACAACACCCTGCAATGAGCAAGGACACCTTGAGCATCTTATTTCATGTTGATTTTTTTGTTTTTCTTCTTGGGACTTATTCTACTGTGTGAAAGTTTGGCATGAAATGACAAAATTATGAAGCTGATCAGATGTATTTTTCATATTTGAAGACTATTTTCAGCTGCACAAATAAAATGTCCTAGCCAATAGGAGCTATGGTGTAGTGTAGTGAACAGTCTTGGAAAACAAGTGTTAATTTAGGATGTGGATGGTGGTGGAAATCTGGTTAAATGAAAGAATCATCAGGAGGAAGCTGTTGCTGTTGCTGACAAGGTCCCGTCTATGGAACAGAGCTTTTCATAACACACTACGCCTATCACTGACAGCCACTTATAAATCATGGAAATAATGATGGATGGGGCACCCTCAAAACAGCCTTCACAAGCTGGACTTTATAAGCTTTACTCCAGACAGGCGGGTGCAACTTGGCAGTCAGAAGAGCAGCAGCAGAGAAGGGGTGGCTTTGTGCCCTCAACCAAAGGGTGCCTGATGATCCCCAAGGCCCTGCCCTTCCTATAGCTCATGGTGCTCTGAACTCCCCAAGAGACTCTTCCACAGTTTTAGGTGCTCACCCTGCATCCTCAGGAACACATCCTGCCACTTGTGCTGCTCTCTACGCCTCTGATTCAGCACTTAATCTGGTGGTTTGAAACAGAGTTGTGCATGTCTTATCTTAAAATTTCTGGGAGAAGCTTTATTTTCCATTTCAATAATGGAGCTAAAGATAGTTACAACCTATAAGTCATGAAGATGAGATTCTCAGAAGTGCTTGGTATTGGTTTATCCATAACTACGGAAATCAATATGCACTTAATGTTTTCACTAAACAATGGTGAAGATTTGGGCTAACCCTGAACATCTTTGAAAATCTCAGACATTTTGTGGGACATCCCATGTTTACAGCTTATACCTAAGGTTAGATTCAAAAGTAATTATTAAGAAAATTTAACAAAACTGGCTGGACTTTTCCAAGTCATTGTAAACCCATTCATTGTAGGGGTTGTGAAACCCTGTAAGGTGAAACCCTATACATAAAAAACAGAACCCTAATTTTGGGAAACAAGATTTGAAGAATATTGTCTCACATTTGTGCACTAAAACAGAAAAGCACTTGTTCCAGTAATCTTTGATCTATTCCAAACCATCTTTGAAAAATGTGGCAATAAAATAATCAAAAATAACTCTGGCCATGAGGTTAAATTCTGCACAACAAATAAAACTGGACATACTATTGTTCAAGAAAATGGTGCAAAAATTCTTGTCCAATTAATAGAGGGTGTATCTTGAAGACCTTCTTTCACAGCTTGAAACTAATTTGCCAGTTAACAAACCATAACAGCTGGGCCCTTCTGCAAAATGTGGCCTTTCTGCACCACATTTTGAACAAATCAAGTTGCTACAGAACGCCTGAGATCTTGTGAGATTCTACTGTGTGGTGTAGCTAAGTTTTCAATTGTGTAGAAAGTGACTCCTAGATTTAAAATGCTAATCTGTAGCGTTTTATATCTGTCACAGGGTATCAAATTTGCCATATAAAAGGCACTCAAGTCCTTAGCAAGTTTTACCCTCATTTTGACAAATGCTCTTCTTCTACCTGCTGCTATTTCTGTGTGAAGAGGAAGGTGACAAAATGCTTCAAGTTAGATGACAAAAATATCTTTCCTACTGTTCAGTAACCTCCATGCACCTGGTCTCCATGGTGCTGTAGGATGGGGAGGCCAAGAGGCAGGCACTGCAGTTATCAGTCTCTTCAGCATGCCTTTCTGTGTGGAGACAGGGTAGGCAGAGGTTAAGCAGCAACATTTCTGCTGGCAGAGCAGCATCATTTCTAATAATGCTCTTGTGTGCAGGTACGACTGAAGAAACCTGCACACAAAATGATGTGTGCAAAATAATGAAAAAAACCCCAGCAAAATTGTAAAGGCCTTACCGTTCACTTGCAAAGACAGCAAAAGAATGCAATTTGTTCTGCAAAACGTTTATAAGAAGAGACAAATCTTAGAAAATTTCCTTTGTTTTTCATCCCTGTTTGTAGATTGACTGGAGTCCAGAGAACAGGGGATTCCTGTGCTTTTTTCTCCTTTTGAACAAACACATTGTCTATATACTCCTGCATCACACACTATGGCAAAAAGACCCTTGTCCTCGCTCCTGCATTGTCCCAGGGTCCAGAGCAGTACTTCAGGAGCAGCTGGAGCAGAGACTGAAGTTAGGACCACTTTGGAGGAAGCTGTAGTATCAACTGTGGTTATATGGTAGTAGTTGCTCAAAACAGAGCTTTCAGCTCACCATAAGCTACACTGTTCCACCCTTGTCCCCCAGTTCTTTGTAGTCAGAGACCTCAGCAATTTTAATGTGAGCTGCAGCTGGTCCTGGTCCCACATCTGTGATGCTAAGTGGTTGTCTTGCTTGGTGGCCACTTTCAGTGCTGGTTAACCTGGCAACAACAACATTTGTCCACTCTGCATTAAAGTTTTGTTTATTTTTCTGCTAAGGTTGGGGTTTTTTTCCCCCAAGGCCCTAATGGGCTGTTGTTATTCTAAAACAAAGAGCCTAATATTCACCATTCTAGGGGAAACAGATAGGGCTTATATGGAAGTCACTGTTCTTCAGAGGTACTTGTGGCCATGGATGATGCTGAGTCTCCACCTCTGATGGATCACAGCAGATGCATCAGTAGATAACACAGCTCTGCCAGTGCTAGCCACTGCTTTACTTCCAAAATCTAGACAGTGGCTTGGTAAATCAGCTGTGATGCTTATAATTCAGTAGAGTCTGTGCTCCCCTCTGCTGAGCCACTATATCAGGCAGATCTAACTTCCTTGGCTATTTTTTTTTTAAGAAAGTCAGTTGTCTTTATTCTGTAAACTACATCTACAGTACGAAGGACTCCCAACAGAAATTGTTTCCTTTATTGCATGGGTTATGCTACAAAGTTATTCCTGTCTTCTCAAATTAAACAGAAGGATTGTATGGCAGTTTCAGAGTGAGTAGAAAAACATAATTCTATTTTGTGTGGGTGAATTTTCATGGAAGGCAGCTTACTTTGCTTTGGGCCACATTTGGCAGCATGTCAGTGCCTGTATGGGGAACTTGGCATATATTACCTCTTTATTCACTGGATCTCATTTATAAAAGGGAAAGGCAAGTCCAAAAGCTAATTAAGTCAGACTGAAGTCACAGAGATTTTTTAGGTTATTTTAGAGAAGATTCTGTCACAAACTCACATTCCAGTTTGGGTTGACATAATATTGTTATATGTTTTCACCATATGTTTATAATTTTAAACAGCTTGGGGGAAAACAAACAAAAACTATGCCTCCTGCTAGAGGGACCTATTGGCAATATAATCCTGGGCAGAAAATTCAGATGGTGAATTGTGCCTCTCAGAACATCAATCAAAACTCATCTGTAAAGAATGAGCAATTATTTTATTAACCTGAATTCAGTCAATGATAGTGTCTTACTTTCTTAAAAGGAGGAATTCAAGAAACAAATTACCAGTTAAATTCCAAATTTTTTTCTCTAATGACACACTTTCTTACTACACTTTAAACTTCTAGTAAGGTGTTTTTTTTTAATGTATCATTTTTTACATTCCACACTTTTATGCAGTCCATAATGGAGAACTTATTTTAATTTAAAAATCTTTATGATATATATCACTCACCCAAGGAGAAAAAAGAAAATAATTTGTATTAGTACTTAGTAACAGAAATACAATGACCAACCTTTTCATCTTCAAACTCTGAATTATCACATGAGATTTCTCAGCTTAGAAATTATTATCCTGAGAAACACTAAGCTATTTTCAGCTGCAGTCTTACCTGCAGGTGGGATTCTTGGCCAGCTCATCTTATCTCACATGTCACTGCCTCTAACTTGTGTGCCTGGTCCTCACAGAGGTCATTGTGCTATGTTATACCTAGAATCACCAGGCAGGTAAACCTCACCTCTTAATTACTTTAAGGAAGCATTTCCAATATGAAAGTTTTGTGGTTTTGTTCTGATACTTTTAATGAAAAACTTGCTTGATTGAAATACACCTGTAACTTTCCATCAGCTCAGAATGATGAGGATAAGTTGCACTGATACAGAAGCATTCTTGTGAAGCTGGTGTTTCCAAATTTCCATTGTTTCCATTGTTTGCATTCCTCTGTGCTCACAAGAGCAGAAAAATTTAGAGCATTTTGTCATTGGTAATACCATCTAAATCTTGAGTTGGTACTAGAATAAGTAATAGAAGTTGCTTCTTTTGTGCACTATTCCACTTCCTGAAGGATGTTTCCTACAGTTGGAAAACAGAACTTTGAACGCAGTGTTGGTGCAGTGGGATCTCAGGCAGTGGGAAAAGAGAAAACCTTCTTGCAGGAGGGTTCCTACTAAGCTCAGATTAAATTTACATTCAGAGAGAGTGGGTTTGATCTAAGTTTCTCAGCCTCCCAGTTTGACATTATTCCCATCACCTTAGCATCCAGAAAACATGTCTGAAGAAAAACCATACATAATCAGGCTTTACCTGGGAAAGAACTAAAGGTCCAAGGCAGGATTTTAAATGCTTTGCAGAACTGGGTCCTTGCAGCAAAGTGCAAATATATATTATATATATAGATATATATGTACATATTATACAGCTGGAACTCTGGTACCTGAAACTAAACACTAATTAGCTACAATTATGTACACCTATATTTGGTAAACATACAAATATAAGATACATAATATAAGATGGTCTTGACTATTGACAGACTTTCAAATAATATCAGCTGCTCATATTAATGGAAATCAAATGTAATAATTAGTGATTCAGAGAAAATTGTGGGAAAAATCACAGTTACTCAGAGCATTTGTAGGGAAAGAATAAAGAACTAAGACGGAAAAATTGCATTTGATGAATGCCACACTTTCAATGCACCTTTGCTGGGCTAATAGCAATAAATGAGGCTCTGAGCTCAGTGAGCGATGATAATAACATCTCCCTTCTAATAACAGTAATTCCAAAATAGGAGGTGAGAATGAGTTTAGAAATAAAAATGTGGAATCAAAATACTCAGTCTGGTTGAAAGAAGTCTTTAAATTTTTTTTTAAATTTCTAACAAAAATGCCCCCCTGAACCAACCCTGAAGAATATACCTTTTTGCTGTATAACTTACCATTCTAAACTGTGATAAATTTTTTACCAAACCAAGCTTTGGAGGACTACAGACTTTGAATCAAACCTGACAGCAGATTTCAGGGTAATAAATCACTGAGGAAGGTGAGGATCACAGAGGTAGCACCCCTGGGAGTAGCAAAGGGGATTAAAAGCATTACCAGCATTTGGTAATCATCAGCAATGTTCTGGCTCTTGGGAATATTTACATCTAACTATCTATATGACCTGTACTATCTACATGCTGAGATTTAACAAGTTTTTAGGGAGTATCTCCCACATATGGGGCAATTTACAAACAGGTTTTTCCAGTTTAAGAATTCCTAGCTCAAATATTTATGTTCTGCCATTGTACCACAACTAATTTATCAGGAACTTTTGCACAGGTAATAAAGACATGGGGAGGACAGTAACATATTTCACCTAGCAATATGGTAAATAACTCATCTGCTTTTAGATACCTGTGGATGACTTTTTTCCTTAGGTATCTAGTAATTTAAATTGCTGAGTGTATAACATCTGTTCTGCTAGTAAAGGTAAATTTTCATCTGGCAGAAAATATTTACTATCATCACATATTTGAAACAAATAAAGCGATGAAAAGCTGGGGATCTGTGTAGTGGGAATGTGTGGCAGTTGCTGCTCTTCAGCTGCAAACACAGCACAGGACTGCCCAGACTCTCTCTGTGAAAAGACGAGGAGTTGTTATTTTGATCATCTCCTCTGCCTTTCTGCGTACTCCAGGCTTCTGAATTTCACATTTTGTTCTTTCAGCAAACCCACAATTTCCCATGGGGTCTGGAGCGTTGCTCCAGATTCAGACTTCAGGCTCACCCGGGGTTACCCAGTTTCCCTTATGCTGCTCACCTGGGGAATGCTGCTGCTCCCAGTTTGTGCCAGCTGGGGTGATGGGGTTTGTTCTGTGTGGAAAATTGTCGACAGAATCTACACCAGTACATACAGCTTATACAGTTCACAGATTTTGCTTTTGCTGAGTACAGTATCCTCTCTCTGACTTGGGTGAAGTTGTGCAGGACTCTTAAAAAAAGTTTTTCTTTTGTCCTTGTAAAAATCAACTTCTTCAGGAAAGTAAGTACACCATCTTCAGAAGATACTTCTTCAATGCTTTGCTTCTCCAACTGTTTGAAAGCGATGATTTACAAAGCCATAGTGGAACAGCAAATGTAGATAAGGAAACCAGCCTGCAAGGACTTGCCATCTGCATTTAACTGTAATATAAATGCCAATGAATGCAAATGATGACTATTTGTTAGATCTTAATACCTATCGGGACAATAACCCAAAAAAGTCAGATGGAACCACACTAAAACTACTTTTTATGTAAGATATAGTCCATTGCTAGCACAGAGGGACTTTCATTCAACAGCCTGGCTGTCTTCCAGGTTATGGTTCTGCAACTGTATTGAGACGAGATGGTTGTGAAGGAATAACAGGAGCTGCCAAGTGTGAAAATCTCACTGGTGGAAGGTTTTGGTGTAGGTTTCCCAGCTTGTTCCTCTTTGCTGTCTCTTGGGATGCAGCACACCTGAAAACACATGGCTGATGTCAAGAGGAGAATGGATGTGCTGCTCCAGATTTGATTTTTGTAGCAGGAGTTCACAGTCTTTCTGGCTAGCTCTCTGCAATAACTTTACCCATAGCCTTCTCCCAGTGCCTTTCCCTACAGAGATCCAGTAGTCTGAGAATGATGCAGAATATCTGGACTTGGGCTGCTGCAAACTCCCTCAGAAAAATACCTATTCTGTGTGTAATAGAAGTGCCTACATGGTTCAGCACTTCCTGGTCATGTCAGCAGGGGTTCTTCCAAATCAGAGTTACTGTCATCCAAAGGAAGCTGAGAGGGATCTGTCTCTGCAGCAGTGTGGCTACATTCCACTTTTGTCTAGTGGGCAATTTAAAGAAACAGCAAATGAGAAATTTGGATGCTGTCCTCTGTGCTCTCAAGGATGTTTTCTGTGTAATCTAGAAGCTCTGAGTATATGGCTTTGTCTCAGATACACAGGAAGGACAGTTAATTTAGATTACTAGAAAGAAAAGTGAGTTTATTGAATTAATTTGTTTAGGCCATATAGGTGCATTGTCATAGCTAAGCTTCTTTTCCAAAAAAAAAAAAAGAAAACCAGAAGTTTTTAACTTCTGGTTCTGGCTCCTTGTTTGAGCATGAAGCTATTCTTCTAGCTCGAAAATCCTCCCATTATAAACTTCCTCTCTTCCAGTCAGAAGTCTGAAGTAGAGCATCAGTCATGGGTATCTCCCATGTCTTCTGTAATCATGTCCATTTAAATTTTACATGCTAAAGTTAAGACATCAAACTCAGCCTGTGCAACAACCAGTGGTTAATGAGCTCCTAGTACAGAGTAAGCTGTAGGCACCTTATTTGCTTTTAACTGCTAACAGTTGCTGTGTCTCGCTCATGTTTGCTACACATGATGGAGCAGATTTGAAGCATTGGCAATGTTTTGTGGCCTGTCCTGTAGCACTCCCTTCATGCTGTCAAATGTGGCACGAAACCAGGCCTCTAGTTTCGGCTGGAAGAAGGAAAAGAAGCAGATATACCTAAAAGAGTGGCTTACTTGTTCTTTTTTCTTGTCTTTTGAGGACTGTGGTCACCCTTGACAACTGAGGCTGTATAGTGCATATGCTGTCGAAATTGTTCCAGCTTATTAACTCCAAAAACATCAGCACATATAGTTAAATGTACCCATTTAGAGATGCAGGTTTAATTACAACCTAACTGCATCACAAAAGTGAATGCAAATTGATGTTGCAGGAGGAGGCTGCAATGGCAGACAGACAGCTCATCTCCAACACTTGGCAGCTGTTCGGGAGGGAGCTCCAGGGACAGCAGAGTATTGTCACCAGGGTGTGCTGTGTTGCTGCTAACCCTTAGCCAGGTGGGCTTTGGTGACATGGTGCAGAGCCAGAGGCTCTTGGTTTGTACCAGCAAGCAACCCCCTCTGTGCATGAACCTGGGAGAGCTCCCAAACTTGCTGCAGGATAAAAGGCAAATTCAATTGTTTTACCCGGAGTCTGAGGAGAGGATGTGCAAGATCAAAGAAAAAAACATTGCCTTGAAGTTGTGCTTTCCTTGTAGATTTCCCTGACTTGCAGCTGAAGTTACTCCCATCCTAGACCTGTAAGAAATCTCAGAAATGGGGAGCTGCATCTGACTTTGCAATATTGAGAAGATAGAACTTGCTAAAACTTGCAGGTGTTCTTGGGGCCAGGGCACAGGGAAAACTGCTCTTTTCTCACTCACAGGCAGTGGCAGAAGAAACCTGCATGCCTTTCTGAATGGTGTTCTGACCCTGGGAACCCCAGCCACCAAGGCAGCTCCGTGCCACCTCCCCTCAGCCACGCAGGGCACGTGGGCATGGGGAGCTGTGGGGACACACACAGCTTTCATCTGCTGTCCCCTATGGTGTGAGCTGCCACCACTGTCCCAAGGCTGATTTTGACAACAGTGACATGTTTCATGAGAAAGACAGCAGATTTAGACATTTGCTTTACTTAGACATGGCAAAGACAATTAGCAATCACAACCTTGCATTCAATCACTCAGGAGGTTAAAAATCCAGTACAATAAGTTAGATTTTGTGAGAGATAAATAATACAACAAAGAATTCAACAGGTGTACAAAAAAAAGGAACAGTGAGTCTCTATAGAACATTTTTAGATGGCAATAAGTATCACGCCTTCATGGTTATTTTCTCACTTCTTTCAGTAACTAATATGTTTGGAGACAGCATGTATAACATGGCTTCCTATTCATCAACACATTAATGAGATTTATTTTTTTGCAAAATATGACTGCAAAAGATTAATACACTAATGACCATGATTTGCATGCTCCCTTTTTTAAAGTTTGTATTTGATACTGAACCTTGACACAAAAGCAAAAATTGTCAGCATTATGCATTTCACATATTTGTATTAAAGAAATCTGTGAGTTAATAGCATTGCAATAGGTTTATTTATGAGAATATGGGTTTTTAATTACAATAAGCCTGTGTTTTCTCTTAGCATGGTAAGAGTGCCTTTCTTTGTTCTGCACTGTCAGGAGAAAAATTGCCTGTTTTCTATCTCTCTCAAAGAATATATGCAAAAAAAAAAAAAGATTTTCATAATGATATCATGCTCAGTCCATAAAAAACATTTGGCCTATGTTACCAACTATTTATGAAAGGAATCTTGGACAAATGTTCTAAATATACTTTTCTGCTTTTCTATGCTACCTGTATTTTTTAAATAGCACTATTATCTTGCTCTGAAGATAAAACTTGCCTTTTCTGCCACACAAACATAAAAACTCAGGTAGATTAACCTTCTCAATGGATAATGGTAGGCTTTTTAATCTAGCAAGCTGCACAAAGTAAGCCAATACCTGGAAGCTGTGGCTTGTGAAATTCAAACTTTAAATAAGTATTTTTAGCACTTTTAAAGAAGAAAGATAAGTACTGGTTCCTCAGAGAAGTGCTAGATTTTTAACTGAAAATATGCTTCCAGTACAAAGAAATGTAATTCCAAGTGTTGGACTGTAGGTAGGAACTGCATAGGTTCTCTATGATCACAGTGTTATGCCTAGAGTTATGTGAAGAGAGCAGATGACAAATTATTGTGGTTATTTCTTTTGCACTCAAATCTATTAGTTTATTCTGAGTTCTCAAAATACCTCAAAATCCTTGTGGTTGTTGGTTCTGCTTTCCATTCTTCTTTCATATGAGCTCTCTAAAGTTGTTAGTTGATCTTTCTTTCCGGAATTTTCAGGATGCAGTGGACTAGACAGTATCCCCAGCAGAGTCAGCCTGGGCATTTTTGTAAGGCAGCTGTTCTTCAGTAGTCAGTGATTCTTCTATTTGGTTTACAACTTTATGCTCCTGTTTTATATTCTATAGGAGTAGGTCCACTCAAAGTTGAAGAACAGCTAGTACTTTTTCTTCAAAGCAGTCTGAATACCATTCTCTAGTGTGATCAGTGACAGTCTGAATGTCTGTGACTTGTTACATCAGAGGTGCCCAAGTACACACAGCAAGCCAAGGGAGCTGATCATGGCTACTTTGAGCTTGGAAAATAAAAACAAATCAGAAAAAAACAAGTGCTAGTTGAGCAACTGGGAAATTTACTATTTGGTTTGACATCCTTCAGTTCATTAAACATCTCAGGGTCTAATGTTGTATGTGAGATAAATAGTGTGCAGGCTCTTATTTTTTTTTCCCCATACATGGGCAATTTTATCATGTGCATCATAACAAGAAAGAATATGAATCACCAATAAATAACCTCCAATATAATCTAGGAATAAAGGATGCTTTAAAAGCTTAACAAAGCTAAACTGCCGTAACACCATAGTAGCATTTATTGTTTTCATTATATATCAAATTTTGTTTTTCTTGTGTTATTGCAGAGAATAACTGGTTGCGCTTGAAAAGTTGAAGAATTTTGAATCTCCTCATTGAGAGATAAAGTACACAGACATAGGTAAAAAAGGCAAGGTTGATTACTCAACCTTATAAAGGATGAATCTTTTCTCTACCATAAATTATAGCCCTTCTCTATAGCAGTTGTTGTCTCCAGGCCTGAATTGTGGCTGGGATTTGCAGCCTCTCTTGAAGACGGGATGAGGTCACATTGCTCGGTTAGTCCCAGGCCCAGGCATGCAGGATTTCAGCTCCTCCTCCTCCTGTGCTCCTGTGCCAGTGGTCCTCATGTCCCCCCACCAGCTCCCATCAGGGCTCTTTTGGGGTCACAGAGATGCTGGTCACAGCCAGAGCCCGTGGCAGCCTGGTTGTCTAAAATTCTGTCTCCTGGACAAAAGTCTGTTGGTGTGACTTCTGGGCACACCGAGGAGTGTCAAACCAGTATTTCTAAGGAAAATTATCTCATTTTTTTTCTGGGGGAAAAAAAAAAATTCTTCTAGTAGCAAACTTTAAACGCACATGCAACAGCAAGGCAGGAAAAACCCTCTAATAAGTGAAATCTGTGACTGGTTCTGATGATCTACTAGAAAGAGCTACTTACATGTTTTAAGAAATTTCAGTAGGTATTTCAATAGATCAGGTCTTGGCTGTCTGTGATTCCCTTTTATGCTGTTATATTCCTCCCTGTTATTCTTTTATGCAATATAGATTGCCAATAAATCACTGCATTTTCAGTGGCTGAGATTTCATGTGTGTGGAAATGTCAGATTCATAAAACACTATGCTAAACCTCCTTTCACAGATCAATCACAAAAGAGTTTCATTAAGCTCACAGCATTAAAGAAAGGCAAAAGCTTAAGAAGATCCATGAATAATGAAAAACTAATTGGAAAATATTTGTATGAAAAGTGGTTAAAAGCCACCAGTGTGTTTTCAAAATAGATTTTTAGAAAGCTGAGAAGTCCATAATTTCTTTTTATTTTTTTAAAGCCTCATCTAGAAAGCATCTATTTCTGTCTACAGCAGCATTCTTCATTTGTCAAAGTAGCCTGGGATAGCTGTTGGCAGAACTGAAAAAGGAGTTCAGGAAGAAAGTAGTGTGGTGTTATCTAGATTGTCATGGCTGCTGAAGTAAAAATTTTTCATTCTCCATTTGTACCACCTGCAAAGCAAAGGATGTTACAGAACAAATGCACTGTGAGATCTGTGTATCTCCCCAGCACTGATGTGAAAAATCACCATCAGAGACAAGGCTGTGCTTGAGGGTCTGCCAAGCTGTGTGAGCATGTAGCCTGTACTCTGGGAACATCTCAGGTTACAGGTTTCTTTTTACCAGTTCCTGTTGGCTATGTGGGAACAGCTGGACTTCACTGGTGTTGGCCTTTGTGTGAGCCCAGGGGGCTGCAGATTAGGTGTAGATGCCATGTGGCATCAGAGGTTCAAGTTGCTTTTCTCATCTTTGCTGAGGGCTTTCCCCCACCGAGCATCCTCAAGGCATTTGGATGAGTACCACTACCTCCTTGTAAGCTGTATCCTAGGCAGACCTGTCTCAGGGACCACAGCAGATCTTGAAAACTGGTCGCATGCTGATCCAGTGAAGGCTTCTCAGGAGGTGCTGCCCTTGGGCTGGGGAGATCATTACAGGAGAAAGTGCATACACAGTCCTTTGCCTGTGTGTGTAGTCAGCTGCTCTCCATGCTCCAGGTCTGCCTGTGAATTTGGCCCTGTAAAGATCTCTTTCTATATAATATATTTAATTTAGACTAATGCATTGTGATAATTTTTTCAGCTGTACAGGTAGAACCTGTTAATATAAATTTGTAGTTAAAATGATGCAAGTTGTTCACTCTGCAGGATGTACCAGATGACACAGTCCTGCCTTAGGAAGAGACAGACTCGCTGACCTTTTCTGGCTCTGTTATATCTGAGTTACATGGTTCTATTTTACTGCACCAAGGGGGGTAGGTTAGGGTCAGATTGTTATCTTGGCCGTGTCATCTACCTTCACTTACACAAAAGTAAGCAGGCCCAAGAAATTTTTGCCTGATATTATTATTCAATATTTCAAGGCATTTCACTGTAAGCAGCTCTGAATGTAGCAGTGACCCCTTTACTACTTTAAAAATGAAAGATCTCTCAAGCCATAGGTTTTTTAGAGAGGTACAGAGCTGAAATGAAATTCCCTAAGCAGAGCCAGTGTCTCCTGTGCTCCTTTGCACTATTTTCCATTTGAGGCACAAAATAAAAAGTGTATCTTGGCTGTGTATAATTAATGTCATGGAACTGTGATCCTGGCATGACATAAGCCATATCACTGAGAGCAGAAGGTAAGAAGAAATCATGATTGCTCAGCAATTTACACAGGAGGATGAAGGGGAAAGGCATTTTAAATTAATGATTCTAAGGCCTTGATGTTGCCCTGCCACATTTCATAAATCTTGTCTGAGCAATATCTCTTGTGAAAAGGACTTCACAGTCGCTTAGGGAATACCAAACAGGTACCCATTTCAGAAGGAAACTGTTTTTATATTTTTCTTCAAAATGCAACCCATGGAAAGAAGTAGCATCTTATAGAGTAGCACTAAATGTCTTCTGACAGCAAAGGAGAGTCCTGCTTCTCAAAGCCACTATCTTTGAAACAACACCTGTACCCTTTGATAAAAGGTTCTCCCTGCCGGGCTTGAGTGCTGCAACAGAGAGTTATCTGAAGGCTGGTCCTATTCCAGAAAGGTGGGAATATCCCTTGCTATCTCTCAGCTCAGCTGTGAGCTCAGACCCCAGCACTCCATGACCCTCACTCAAAACATGGCTCTGCCTTTACAGCAAACTCTGAAGTTCTGTGTGTCCTATAAGTCAGTTCCTTCATGCAAGCACCACAGCATACCTCAGCCTTCCTTTAAAACAACTGGGGAGCAGATGTGTGTACTTCAAAGGTTTGAGGAATATAGCAGGGGTGGGAAATCCCAATGGAAGGGATATATCCAGTGCTGAGCTTGCACCTGGAGTGCTTCAGCAGCAGCACTGTCTGGATGTGGGAAGTGATTCTCCATGGCATTTCTCACCCACCTAACCCCCTGCCCCAAAGCCCCCTTCCTCTGCCCACCCCAATGCTTTCTTTGTCTTCTATCTGGAGTAGATAGGAGGTAACTTTACATGTTATATATGTTCCTCTCAAAGACTTCAGTGATGTAGGAGATCAGTCTTCGTGTAAACAGATTACATTAATTGACATGTATAACACAGTAGCTAGTACATCGTGAGAGAAGGATGGATGACCTCCCTTAATATATTCAGTAGCTGTTATGTCCCTTATAGTATTGCATCCAATGCAAAAAAAAGCTTTTACCTCACACAGCCTGCTCCTGAGTGTAAAAACACTTGAGCAATAGCACAAGTGACTCCCTTACGACACTTATTTCCCAAAAATAATTCCTTATGCCTCCCTCATGACTGTCATTTGCTACAAAATCATTTCCACTATGATCTGTACAGAGCCACTAATGCATTTTGTGACTAAAAGCAACCACTGCTTAGCGCTGAAATCCTGAAAAGTTTGCAGAGGAAAAACAAGCAGGAAAAAAAGGGCACCATGTGTCCACAAGCAAAGACACAGTGAAGGGGTTGGAATTGGAGGGCAAACTTTCCCCTGAGCTGGCAGGGCTGGCAGCAGCTGTAAAGAGGGTCACAGTGCAGGGGCTAGGGGCTGCTGTGCCCTGATGGTCACAGCAGCCACAGCAGCCACTGCTCCTCAGGGACGTACATGGGAGTAGCAATATCATGCCCAGGGAGGGGAAGGGATGCTGAGAAGTTTAATTCGTGCTTTCCTGATAAGCCTGGGTGAAAATGGCATGTACCTAACCCTGTACAGCACACTTGAGGGAGAGCACAGCCCCATGTATAGGTCAGTGCTGCCTCCAGCCATGCCCAATAACTTCATTTCACCTTCCCATCCTGCTAGCTGAGCAGCTGGTCCAGCAGCTATGGCTCTCCAAATGTGTTTTCAGACACAATGGAAAAATGATTTAATTCTCACTTTATTTAATTGTAGATAAATAAGGTATTGGTTGAATAGTGGTCAATTTGCTCAGTGAATGTTTAATGCTTTCTATGTGATTGAATCTCCATATTATTTACCACCCCTATTTCTGTTCTTGTCAGGCAGCTTTCAGCAATGGCTACCAATCTTTCTGCATTTCAGCAGACTGCATAATAACAGTTTAAAGTAGAGCAATTTGTTACTTGGATAATGTACTAATTACGGGTGAAAATTAGGAAGCTTATTTGAGAAATGTGAAGACTATTAAAATGAAATGAACTCCCAAATGAGAACTGGGTTACACATAAAAAATACCCTTTCTTTAAGAGTCAGAATTTACAAAGATGTAGGGACTGTGGAATTTTGATATGAGAAGTGTGACTTTTACAAGCATGTGATATCAGCAGGACTAATTGGGGATGACTGATTGAGAATGCACTAATACCTGGAAAAAAATGAAGTGCAAAACTCCTAGTGCAGGGAATCCCAGGAAACCTTTATTTTTGCTTTAGTGCAAGGGACATTTTGAACCTATGTTGTCTCTAGTAATAACTTCAATGACAGCAGCTAAAAATAAGCACTATGCAAACACAATGGAATTCACCAGTGTGAGAAGACATTTGACTGCAGCACAGTCCCTGTAAATTGGGATTCTGATCTGCTACCAAAATAATTCCCCTCTCTGGTTAGAAATGCTGTCCCATACTGTAAAAGTCAAATAGATCCAGGGGGCCAGTCACTGCCTCTTCCTGAATCTTAACAAAAATGGTCTTAGCAAAAAAAGATCTACAAGGCTGTATAGTCAGATTTTAAGATCCTTCATTGAATAGGTAATATTTTGCCATCAGTATGAAGTTAAGGTTTAAAAATAACCCTTTTTTTTAAAAGTCGAAAATTGAACATGATTTGGGGATAAAACAAAAATGGAACAAGAAACATCTTGTGGGAAATACTGTCCAAAATCATAACCATCTAGCTGAGATAAAGTGACCATGCCAACACATCATGTGATGATGGTTTTTAACCTGTGACAACATTGTGCAAAGGGAAAATTTTAACAGAATCAGTGAAGCTGCTGATGGAAGTTACTCTGAAACTTGCTTTTGAAGGACAAATCTGAATGAAGATACAAATTTGGCTGCTCTAATTCCAGCTTCCTTCTCCCTGTTCAGTACTGGTTTTGCTGCTCTGGATCACTCTTCTGAAGCCTCTGCAGGTCCATTGGAGCTGGAGTGCACCAGCTATGTCACCTGGATCTGGTTACAGGGGTGCTTGTGACAGTGCAAGTCTAATGAGCAGGGCTTGAAAAGCTGTGTGGCCACAGCCAAAAAATGTCCTGCCTATGCATACTCCTGGCTTTGGAAAGGAGCTCTGAAACCCCATCAGGGTGTACAGCAATCAGTCCGGTGTAGAGGTGAGGGCAAATGTTCCTCATAGATACTGGAATGAAATGGAGGCAATTGTTTTAAAAAATGTGACCTCTAGAGGAAGCAACATAATTTTGAAGAATTTTATTCAATGCCTGTGATTTAAAGAAGCTTATGTGGAAAAGATGAAAGAGATCTTAAAAATTACTATAAAACATATAGGAAAATGGATTCTGTCTACATGCACCTTATTAGTAATTAGGAGTAGGAGACTTGGTTAGATCTTTAGATCTACCACTGTGCTATCTAAAAACAGGGTAATGGTTGATTTTTAAAAGTTTTTCTTTTAACCTCAGTAAAATGGAGACAATAATGTTCCTGTCATATCATATTTAGTTGGCTTTCTTTACTGCCTCAGCAGGAGAAGTATTTTTCTTAACTAATTGCTAGTAGCACAAGAACAGAAGCCCTCAGCACTAACACTGTGTTCAAATAATTTATAAAAATAATAGATCAGATGCTTCCTAACTTGCACAAAGTGAGTTAGTATAGTCTAACATGAAAAATAATAATGCTGAAAGGCAAGTCTCCAAAAAGAGTTGGCTGAATAATTAATACTTAAATTGAATCTGATACATTTTGCTTTTCTCTCCATTGACAGAAAGCCTGTATAAGTTGACTATTTCTGCAGATTTGTTCTGTTATTCTATGATTCATTTGCTCTATAGATCTCTTTTGGAGTATTGTCTGTATTGTTTAACAGTGATTGTTGCACAAGACACATGGTGTTTTTTCTCAATCTTGATAGTGAAGCACTAATGTTAACAACCAGGACTGATACTAATGTTTATAGAAAACAAACATAAAATCAACTTTCTATAAATATTTGAGCACAAAAAACTTAGTACTTGCTTTACATGAATATTGATAATAGTAAAATATGGTTTTATGGGTTTTCCAAATGTTCATGCAAAGTTAAACAAGGTCAAAAGCAGATTGTTTGAAAATGTGACTGAACATTCATGCTGTTTTTCCTAGTTTCAGAGCTCTGATAAAATTATAAGCTGTGCTCTTGTCAGCAAGATATTTTTCTTCTTTCTTATATGTTTCTTATATGTGAATGCTGGCATGGGTTTACAAATGGGAGACTCCACATATTAGCATTGATGGTGTAAGGTGTGTGCTAAGGGCACCCAAAACACTACAGCAACAGTTTAGTTCCCTTGGAGCTTATTTTGAGGAATGGCATGACATCCCTGATGGCAAACTTGCTGCCATATGTTCCCAGCACAAGCCTGCTGGCAGGTCAGTTTCCCAGTTGGAAGTGGACATGATCCCACAACCTTATTGGTATTTTAAGATAACCACTGGAATACCAGCAGTGAGTCATTGGAAAACACATTATGTCTGAGTTCACTCTGTCTGTCAGAGGCCTGGGAAGCCCAGCTAAGCTGTTTTTAAAATACCTTTATAAAACCAAATTTTTCTAAATCCCCAAATAGCAAAGCAATTTCAGGAATACAACGAGATAAACAAGGAGAAAAATATGAAAGCAAAACAGTAAGTGCAGGCTGGGTATTCTCTGAAAACACCATGTGTTAATCATAGACTGCAGCAAGGAAAGGGGAACATGGGAAAAATTCTGAATAGTGACATTTGGTAATTGCAAATGGTACAGTGAGTACCAATAACCTTCATCATACTCAGAAACCTTAGAAACCCTGTCTCTGAGTGATGCTTGAGAAAACGAGAAAAAACCCTTTTCCTGTAAAATAGAGTGCTTTTCCCTCTTGGTACTCAGCTTCTGCATGAATAGGCTGATGGTGGAGTAGATGCCTTTTGTGAATGTATTTTAGCTCCTGTGTTGCTGATATTATAGAGCAGCATGGTCCAGCTGGGAGCTTCAGGCCTCAATCTGACGTGCAGAACTCTGCAAGTCTCCCTTCTCACCAGGGCACCCAGAGATCAGCACTTCTGGTTTACCAGGTGCCCCTGCTACTGGTGCCCTCACCTGTAGATGGTGCTCAGAGCATGAACCTTTGTGCCTTTGTGGCTCTGTGTGTGTGTGCATGAGTGGTGCAGGGGACAGAGGAGCTTGGGAGACACGTGTTCACACATGTCTGCCTGGCATCACTAGGGCAACCACCTCCCCTTCATTAGTCTAGCCAAAATTGGAGTCTCCTCTCTCTAGATGCAAAAGTTAGAGCGCATTTGTTCACAAGTAGTATTTCCTCTCAGATGGAGAAAAAAAAGGTCTCTCTAGGTACTTTAAAAAATGAAATTAGCCTGCTTTTTTAATGTTTTGACCTACGTTATTGGATCAGTGGAGTTTTTGAGATGTTGTTTGTGGAAACAGAAATAGAAGGTGGAGGAGCTGACATTTCAAGGATGTCTTTTGTACACATAAGAAATCAACAGTAAATACATTGTGGATTCATGAATTTACATATTTGTATGGAGATATCTTTCTGATAGAAATATGAGAACAGCAGCTGTATGGATCCTTTGCTGGAATTCAAGATACAGTTTCTGCTGGTGAAGAGCACGTGCTTTATCCTGTCAAAGTACCTACAGCTTTAGTATGTATGAAATTATTGTTCATGTTCTGCTCTTAGGGTTTTTTTGGGGTTTTTTTAGGTTTTTTGGTTTTTTTTTTTTTTTTGGTGCAAAGGCAGTATGTATTTAAATTATCATTCTATTTTAATGAAATAATTCCCTGTTAATAATGACAGGGTTACTGGCTCCCTTCTCTAGTTACAGGAATTCTTCCACATTCAAGATAGAAGCTTTCCTCCTTGATATTAATACATCAATCTAATTATAAAAGCCTTAGATAAATGTGCAGAACAAATTAATTTAATTCTGCCCTGCCTTACAGTCACAAGAATATTTCTTTTCTGTTCACATATCTTTGCATTGCAGGTCATATATCTCGTAAACTTTTCAAATAAATCCTGATTATTACTAATTATATTCGCTCTCTCAGTGCCATCAAATTCATTTTCCACTATGACATTGTTACAAATATTCCATTTCGTTGCTAGCCCTGAACATCCTTAAGAAATCTTTGTCAACTTGTTATTAGAGTAACATGTGGCTTATAACAGGATGTCTTATATTCAGTTTTGACATGTTTAAATACCAAGTTGCTTTTACTTTGCCCTGTGTAAGAAACCACTGAATGTAAAGGAGAAGGTTAATGTAATAGGAAAAATAAATCAATTTCATTTTTCAACTAATAGCCTTAATAATTGGCTAAATCTCATCTAAGTTTTCTGTTTGAGGCTAATTTGATAGTGAGCCTAACATCCAGAAACAATTACTGGCTTAAAAGTAGCTCTTGTCCTTATGTCTCATTTTAAGACACATCAAATGAAAATTAGAAGTAGGGGAGATGATGTTATAGTTCATAGTAAATCCTAATCATGTGAGTTAAGTTCAATATGCTTGAATGGCTTGAGAAGTCAATGAAATGTAAGAGCTAGTACCTGCCCTTATTGCACTGTTTTTTAGTAATTACAGTTTATTGAAATTCATATGATTGTTTAGAGCAAGGATGCTGTTGGATCTCTGTGTGAGTGAATTTACTTTTACTTGTTTGAATGTTTTCACTACAACCATAGCTGCCAGCTCATGTCTTCTTAAATGGAGATTCAAAGCAAGAAGCTTGTCTAAAGTGAGATATAAGAATATCCCATTTTTGGCTTCATCATAAGGTTTGCTAGTGCTTCCTCCTGATGAGCATGGTCACCAATTCATGGATGCAGAGAATATTAATTATTTCACATATGAACAGATGAGTGTGTAAGAGGTATTGATTTTAACCAGGGTCTTGTGTCTCTTCAGACAGTCAGGTGACAGTCCCAGTTCCTAGTGCTGGGTGTTCTCTTTAATGATTTTTCAACTTGGTGTTAATTTTTTGCTAAAATGGGTTTTGGGATCTGAATAATGCATAAACAGGAACATAAACAGAGATATTTCATGATCCCTATAACTGGCATACCTTCCCTCTAAACATCTAGCTATGTGTGTGAAGTTAGGCACATCAAAATGTCCTTGTGCTGTCTTAAATTCTTAAATTCAAACTAAAATAATTCAAAAAATTTATTCAAAAGTTCAAAGCCTGGCCTCAGTTTGTTGACTACTTGTGTGCTGTGTCGTATCACTTGCCATACTCTGTCTAGACAGCAAATACATCTACTTGATGCAGATTTCAAAAAAGCATGATCAGAACTTTCCTTGATCCCAGTATTTGAATGGATAGTTTATACAGTACCATCCATACAACATATGCTTTTACTGGCACCAATGTGATGTTCTTGCAATAAATTTAACTGATATGATTTCCTGTACCATGGGCCCTGATAGGATGCATTCATGAGTACTGAGAGTTGGCAGACACCATGGTGAGGTCAGTCACAATCACAAGTGTCTGAGGACTGAGAGAAAGTAAAAGTCACTGCAGTCTTCAAAAAGGGGCAAAAAAAATATGACTCGTGTAACTACCATCCAATCAGCCTCACCTCAATCCCTGGAAAAGTGATGGAACACCTCATTCTGGAGGCCATCTCTATCCACGTGGGTGACAAGAAGGTGATCAGAAGTCAGCGCAGTACCACTAATGGTAAATCATGCTTGACCAACCTGATCATCTTCTACATCCAGGTACTTGGATGGATGAGGGAAAATCAATGGATATTGTTTACTTCAACTTCAGCAAGGTTTTCAATACTGTCTCTCATGACATCCTTCCATAAGCAAACTCATTGCCTTCCATAGGCAAACTCAGGAAGTGTGGACTGGCTGAGTTGATGGTGAGGTGGATTGAGAACTGGCTGAATGGCAGATCCCAGAGGGTTGTAATCAGTTTCACAGAGTTTAGTTGGGGGCCTGTTATTGGTGGTGTCCCCCAAGGTTCAATACTGGGCCCCGAATTGTTTAACTTGTTCATCAATTACTTGAATGAAGGGGCAGATGCCCCCTCAGCAAGTTCACTGAAGACACCAAACCAGGAGGAGTTGCTGATACACTGGAGTGCTGTGCAGCCCTTCAAAGGGACCTTGACAGGCTGGAGGGATTGGCAGAGCAGAACCTTTTGAAATTCAACAAAGACAAGTGCAGGGTCCTGTACATGGGGAAGAATAACCCCACACACCAGTACAGGCCAGGAACTGACCTGCTGGGAGGTAGCTCTGAGAAGAAGGACCTGTGGGTCCTGGTGGACAACAAGCTGTCCATGAGCGAGCAGGGCCCTCGTGGCCTTGCAGGCCAATGGAATCCTGAGGTGCTTTAGGAAGAGCATTGCCAACAGGCCCAGCAAGGTGATCTGCCCCTCCTCTCAGCCCTGGTGAGGCCACATCTGGACAGCTGTGTCCAGTTCTGGGCTCAGCAGTGCAAGGGAGAAATGGAGCTCCTGGGGTGGGTCCAGCAGAGGAGAACAAAGATGATTAAGGGACAGGAGCATCTCTCTTAGGAGGAAAGGCTGAGGGAACTGAGTCTGTTCAGCCTTGAGAAGAGACAACTGAGAGGGGACCTCATCCATGTCTGTCAGTCTCTGAAGGGAGGGTGTCAAGAGGATGGACCAGGCTCTTCTCAGTGGTTCCAAGTAATAGGACAAGAGGCAACAGGCAGAAACCAATGCACAGGAAGGTCCAACTAAATATGAGGAGGAACTTCTTTACTGTGCAGATGACCGAGCACTGGAACAGATTGTCCAGAGAGGGTGTGGGGTCCCTCACTGGAGATATTTAAGAATCATCTGAAGGCAAGCCCATACCATGTGTTCTAGGATGATCTGCTTGAGAAGGCAGGATGGACCAGGTGATCCCTTCCAACCTGAGCCATTCTGTGATTCTGTGACTTGGGCAAAGCATTTGTCACTGTGCCAAACATCCTTGTCTCTAAATTGGAGAAGGATGGATTTGATGGAAGGACCACTTGGTGGATAAGGAAATCAAAGGGTTGCACTCAACAGATCAATATTAAAGTGGAGACCAATGACGAATGTCTTTCCTCAGGGGTTAGTACTGGGAGCAGTGTTGTTTAACATATTTGTTGGCAGCATGGACAGTGAGATCAAGTGCACCCTCAGCAAGTTTGCCAGTGACACCAAGCTGTGCAATGCAGTTCACATGCTCAAGGGAAGGGGTGCAGTCAGGAAGGGTGCAGTCAAGGGCGACCTTGCCAGGCTGGAGAGGTGGACCTGTGGGAACCTCATCAAGTTCAGAAAGGCCAAATACAAGGTGCCACACCTGGACAGGGGCATTTCCAAGTACAAATACAGACTGGGTGGAGAATGGACTGAGAGCAGCCTTGTAGAGAATGATTTTGGGGTGTTGGACAAGAGGCTTGGCATGACCCAGCAATGTGAGCTTGCAACCCAGAAAATAAACTATATCCTGGGCTGCATCCAAAGCAGCGTGGCCAGCAAGGGAAGGGCAATCTGCCCCTCTGCTCTGCTCTGGTTAGACCCTACCTGGAGGTCCCAACATAAGAACATGTTGGAGCAAGTCCAGAGGAGGGTCATAAAGATGATCAGAAGGCTAGAACACCTCTGATATGAAGACAGGGTAAGAGAGTTAGGGCTGTTCAGCATGCTTAGAAGAGAAAGCTCTGGAGTGACCTTACTGCAACTTTTCAGTACCTAAAGGGCCCCTCAAGAATGATGGAGAGGGACTTTTAATCAGGGCCTGTAGGGATAGGACAAGGGGGAATGTCTTTAAACAGAAAGAGAATAGATTTAGATGGATATTAGGAGAAAACATTTTACTGTGAGGGTGGTAAGACTCTGGAATGAGTTGCCCAGGAAAGTTATGGATGCTCCATCACTGGAAGTGTTCAGTGTCAGGTTGGATGGGGCCCTGTGCAACCTGGTCTAGTGGAAAGTGTCCTTGCTCATGGCAGGGCAGCTAGGAATAGAGAATCTTTAAGGTCCCTTCCAACCCAAACTGTTCTACTATTCTGTATTTTAGCTTGACATATATAAAGTATGGAGCTTCTGGAGAATGACATGTCACTTTTTTTGACTTGAACTGTTCCATAACTGATGTGATGAGCCACTGACACTTTTTTTTTGAGATTTTGAAAAACATTCTTACTATGATAACCAAATTTGTGACCAGAATTGCTTTAAAATCTAAGTCCAGACTATTCAGCCACTATTTAAGACCTTGAAAAAAGCTGGAGGGATACAAATGAGGAAAAGGAAAAGCTAGTATAACTGCTGATCTTGAAAGCAAGAGAGAAATAGCATACTAAGTAAAAGAATCAAAATGAAAATGAGACTAATACAGGACGAAGATAGAAGCTGACTTGGAACTCGTGACAAGTATAATAGAGTCCTACTTATGTTGATAAATTTTTCCCAAAATGGTAAAGTTATTTCACTTCCCATAGGAAAAGGTGAGCATCAAGATACCGCTTTAAGAAATATCCTTTGAAAGTTTCTCTGGCATGAGTTAAGCAGCAGGTCACATTGGATGATGAACCTATCTGACCTTAAAATCTCCAATAAGTCAAAAAAAAGTAGTTAAAAATAATTGAGCAAATATGTGTAAGACAGTATTACTACACAGTTTTACACATTTTTCTTCAATTTAATTTTTAACAGTCTGTATTTCACCTCCATAACTGTCCCTCTAGGAGCATGATTCCAACATTTAGATAATGAAACTTCTCACCATTTGACCTTAGAAGTGCCTCAAATGTGTAGTGGTCTGTAACCCAGTACATCTGCAGGACACTGTGCAGTACTGCCCTGAAAGCAGTCAGACTCACGTGGAAGTTCTATTGCACCTGAACTAAACATACTGCAGGAGTTTTACAGTTGGCCTCATCAGTCCTGTCTCAAGGATTTCTGCACCATCTGTGCTACAGGTACTCATGAAATAAGATTTACTTGTTGCTGTTTTGGTGCTGCAGATGTGTGTGACTAAACCAGAAAAAGTTTAGAAGTGAGAGAGAGTTTAAATATTTCTTATATGGTATTTTTCTTTAGCTTTTGCTCTTCTTTTTGCTGTTTATTACCATTATTCATGATATACATCATCAAGGCCCATTTGTAAACTCTTAGCTTTAATTCTTACACCCAAATTTCAAGAGAAAGATTTGAGGGATGGAAACATTAAAAAAAAATAGAAATGAAAACTGCTTTTCCTTTCAGGACAGCTCAATAGTCTTGAGATCTATTTAAAACATTTTTATATAGTCACATACTTTCTGAGTTTGGATAAACAGAGAAATCTGGTGCATATTAAGAATAAATTTGAAAGCTTAGTAATTATCACCAGAAATCATCATTAAGCCTCCAGATAAACAATGAAATGTCACTTGGTTTCACAATACAATAGGAATAATTTCTACTAACTATTCCTGTGATGAATTTTGCTCATTATCTTTTACTAGAGGAAAAGGAAACTGAAAAATCAATATTTCAGCTCACTAGTTTTTTTCATCTGGGAATGCTAGTTATGTATTTTGCATGGTTATAATGGGAACCATGGTTATAATGGGAAAAGGGCAGTCAAGGAGACAAAGAAATATTAAACTTGGAACCAATAGTGATTAGCAATAAATGCAGCTGTCATCAGCATGCAAACAACTGCTGATTCAGAGGAAATTTCTGTCCCTTACAGTCTTTCTTTAGACATTCAGTTTTTCTTTTCCCTTGAAACAATCATCTCGATGTCTCTTTTGGATGGATTGTATAGATTAATTTCTGTGTACGTTCAGCATCTCTTCTTTCTTCTTTTGCTCATACTCTAACTGTAACACTTGTTTCTTCCCATATTTGCCATTTAACTTTGCACGTAGTTTGCCTTTTACAGTATAATCACTCAATCCCACCCCTGCTGATGTGAGATCTTTCCTTTGCTGCCTGAACACAGCTAGAAAAGCCAATGAAAAGTTTGCACGCAGACTATCTTAAGATGGGGAATGATTTTGTTGGGAACATTAGTCAACCAGGTTTTCAACTTATACTGAAATTTGATTAATTGTGATGCAAGAGAAGACGTCAGGATTGTGATCAGCTGCTTTATGGTCTTTAGGGCTCAATCTACAAGGCTCAGTCAAAACATCTACTCAAATGCATCTAGGATGCATTGCAATTAATGGAAAAAAAAATCAATGCTGTTGAAGACTAGAACTCAACAGAAATTTTCTGCTGGAATGTTTTGCCCTCTGAAGATCCCAATCTATCAGGAAGAAATATTCTTATGGAGTGTGGCACCAGGGGGAAGCCCAGGTTGTTCACCCCTGGGCACCTACCCCAACCTCAACCCCTCTGATGCTGCCTAGAACCCCACTTTTGAGCACATGAGGCTCTGAAACTTTGACCCTGAGGGGAAATTTGAGAAAGTAAAAGAATAGGATTGATTTTAGAGTATTTTGCTTGTCTAAAGAGAGTTGACTTAAAGTTATGCGTGACATTCTTTGTAGTTTTTGCACAAAATGGGTACACTAGAGAATAGTTTCATCTGTTCTTTTCTAGAGTACTTTTCTTCAGCAGAAAAGGATCATCCTTTGGGAATGACTGTTTCCTTCCATCTTTTAGAAAGCCCAAATTAGATTGCAATATAAAACCTTTAGACAGGAAAGCTGAGACAGAAGCCTTCTTCCCAAAATGACACATAAAGGCATATATATATGTATAATTACAGTTACGGTTGGGTGTACATATCATCAAATGCAAAGATATATACAGAGAGATGCATTGAAATTATGCAAGAGATTTTGATCATTGATTTTTCTTTTTTTTAAGGATATAGTTTTGAAATCTCAATTTCTTGCAAGTGGCAGTTACAGTTTTCATAGAATTCTGTGTAAAACAAATATTTTGCTTTGTCATTTCTGTAGATGAGGGAATCTGAAGTCTGCTAACCACAGATGTGAATGATGTAGCATTCTAACAGTTTCAGGGAAAACAGAGCATGAAATTCAGAGTATTCCTGCAGTTTTGATAGAAAAACAAAACCATTTTTCAATGTTTACAAATGTTATTTTCAAGAATCCTACCTGGCTATATTCAGATGCTCTTCATCAAAAGACTGCACATACATAGAATAAAAATATCTAAATGCAATGCATATTTTTCGGTCTACCAGTGTGGCTATGATATTACAAGACAAGATGTACACTAATTCACCATTGCTAGTTGAGCTTTTCAGTGTGACAATGAGTAATTGAACAATAGGTTTGGAAACAGATGTAAAGTGGCAGTGCAATGTTTCCAGTGGGGTTATTATAAAACACTTGCTTTCTTGGACAGCTTTGGACCATATAATCCATCAATAAAATTATTAACTAAATTAAATCCTGACTCAATTTAGAAATAAAATTTGATTTATGATATTTAGAAAACCTTTTTAGTGTATTTACTAAACACCTCACAAACTTCACAGTAGCCTCATTTGCATAGAAGTTGCAAACAGAAACCTCCTGAGTGAGTTTTTCATACTCATCAGAGAGTTCAGTGACAGAGTGGTGCTGAGTACTCAAGTCTACCTTCATACTAATGGTCTAACTACAAGTTCCTTTGTCTTTACTCCCAGTGGAACAAGTATAGCTGCATGCAACTTAAATTTATAAAGAAGTTTGATACAGAAAAGTGGAGGAGAGATAAAAGAATCGGTACATTCAAAAGTTGAGGCTTTATCTAGGCTGAATATCTTTATGACAGCAAAGAAAATAACTAGCTGTGAGCAGCTAAAGGACATTCTGCAGTTTCAGATATGCATGCTGCTCCAGTTCCCATTCCCAAGGTTGTTTACTACTATGGCACCATGGCTTGTGATATCAAGTCATCTCATGTAAGGCTACTGACATTTCAGTGCATGTCAAATACATTTTAGGGCTGGATGAAAGCATGAGATTTTTAAAAAACCTTTGTCTCCATGTATTCCATTGCATTTCAAGCATCAAGCAAGAGCAGCTTTGGAAATATATCTTTGCTACCTTTTAAGAAACAGAAGGCTGAATTCCATGGTTACACTCGGGCATCTGCAGAGTTTTCTCTGCAATTCTGAGCAAAGCTGGGAGCAAAATATTATAAATAATTTAGTGATAACTGGACAAAAATTATAATAATTTGGTCCTATTACTGGAGCATACAGTATGTTTAATTGTGTGAGTGACATTAGATGCAATTTCTTTCTATTTGTATGATTATAGCATGGGCAAAATATATGGCTAGTTAGAGAAAAGCATCTATATATCTGGTAGTATTGGTTTAGCACTTTTGTGCTTATTTACTTGGTTACAAGCTATGCAATATATAACAATAAAATATGTACACATGACCCACAAATCCATCTCCAATTGTTTAAGTTATGAGGGTCAGGTTAATTAAATTAAATTGTATTTTAATTTAATATCACAGAATCTCTAAAGCAAAAATCTGTGTAAAGAAGATGATTTTGATTTACCTGAAAATTGATATTTAAAGAGAATCGAAAGCAAAAGTGTTGTCTTGTTGTAATGGCAATGGAAAATCTATGTTTTTAATTGTTTGAATTGCATCCACTAGCAGTACTCAGAAAAATGTACAGAATGCAGAGTAGCATTAGATCCCAAAGAGCACATGTTACATATTTTATTTCAGAACATCAGTTATACTACTGAAGTAGGATATTGAAGTTACCAGCTTATCAGAAAATTATGCATAATTTAACATTTTTGGAGAATTTAATCTCAGGCTTCCTAGTTAGTTGTTCAGTGACTGAATTTTTAGATCACTGCCCAGGAGTTTGGTGCCTGGTTTCAGTACAGTGCCTTAGGAGACATAACTGCCAAATAATGAGATTTGCAAAATGTTCTGAGCTACTTAAGCTAGCCAGCAGGAACTGCTAGGAACAAAGGTGGGCTTAAGCTGTCCTCCAGTACTTACAACTTTAGTGCCAGTGGGACTCACAAAACTGAAACTCTACTACATAGGGAGCTGTTATTCATTTCTCATGAAATGCATCTGGAGAAGCCAGTGGTGATCCTCCCCTAACCTTTTATCCAATAAGTCATGATTAAAGTACTCACCCAGGTTGCAGGAAACACAGATTCAATTGTCTCCTGTACTTAATAGGATTCAACCCACTCCCCCATGTCCCAAAAGAGCATCATAATGGCCACACTGTAGGCTATTCTGAGTAAAGGCTTTCTCAGTCCCATGAAAGCTGTTTCATGCTGTCTGAAATAATTGAAACTAGTGCTAGTGCTTTTGCAGTTGTAGTGTTCTAAGAATAATAATGGAAGAAAAGCCTGATGGGGAAAGGTAATATCTCCTATAAGACCATCCAATGTGGCTAAAAGAAAAGGACAAACTCAGGGTCATCTAAGACATTCCCCAGATCTACAGTAGAAATTTATTTTCAAAATAATACATTTAATGTAAAGGATGTAAGGCTAAAGAGAGAATTTTTATGACACCTGGAAATGTGGACTTTGTCCCTACTCAGATAAGTACTTATCACCCATTAACACTAATCACCCATTATCACTTAACACCCATCACTTAATCAGGGGACAGGACTTGGCATTTAGTTAGCTGAGCTAGATGGCTCTAGCTCCATTGTTGTTATATCCATTCACTGTGTAAAAATGGATAAAACAGGACGTGCAGCTGGAAGCTGTAAACTATAATACTTTTTTTCTAGCACAATTATTAAATACTCTTCATCCCCGTCAGCACACATACCTTTATGTCCTGGTAGCTTGGGAAAGATGTCCTCATCAAAGGCAGTATGTCAGGTTTGTCAAACATATTTCAGTGAGTTATTTCAGATGTCTCACCTTTATTTTATGTGGAACACTGTCTCTTTCATGAAATTTCTCACACCAAGTAGCTTCTTTCAGCAGAAAAGATCTGTTTTTCGCCAGAGCTGCTTGAAAACAGTTTTCCATTCTGGGCTGGGTGCTCTGGGATCTGCCTTTCCAGGTACTCACTTCCATGTTGGACACCTGCAGGGTTCTGCTTGGGAAGCATACAGGCTGGGCACAGATGGAGCCCACCAATGTGTCTGCAGGGACAATGGGTGATGCTCACAGCTCTGTCTCCCAGCTCAGTTGTTCTGATGTCAGTTCAAAGTGGCAGCCATTATCTTCATCTCTCCTTTTTTTCTCCATTATTTTTTCACTGGAAAATTAAAAAAGCTCTTCTGTGAAGTCAGAGGTCATGTATGGTCTCTATGAGGGAATAACTCAGGAGGTATTAGTTAAAGTTTGGAGACTACATTTTTACTGTTTTTCAGAATTGCATGGAGAATGCCAGTTAAACAATGTCCAACAGCCGGGATAACATCCCAAGGTCTGCAAGTACAGCTGAACTCTTGTCCAGACTGCCAATCCCTCATATGCTGGTTACAACCTTGTCATTATTGTGAAAGAATTAACATTTTACTCTCCTTTATCTGGAAAAATTGAGTCCTGACAGCTGTAGCCCTTAAATTTTAGGGCAGGTCATAAAATCGAGATATTTCATTAATTTTTTGAAATACATTTTCTCTAGATTCTTTTACACTTTAGCCTTACTTTTAACTGGTGAAAAATAATTATATTTGAATTATACACTTCCTTTCTGACCTATTCTATTTTGCCTGTCATTGACAGAAACAGTTATATTATACAAAAAACATGGGAGGAGGGGAATAAAATACAGATATATGGATTAGGACAAAAATCAAAAATACTAATTCACATTCTTGATTAATCAGTACAAAAGTTTGGTTAAAAAATAAAGTCATCCCCATAGGGGATCTTTGGCTGGAAATTTTATGCTGTAGACCTTTAGTAATACACAGAAAGGATAAAATTCAATCACAGCGAGGCTTAAATCTAGTTTGAAAAAGAGTTAGCCTTGGAGATCTCAATTTGCTTGCTGCAATAATGTTTATTACGCAAATATTTGTCATTATTGGTAAGCACTAAAATCAGAATTAAAACTCCATGGATAGGTCAAAAGTTAGGGTAGTGTATGTTTATGCAAAGTCCGAGGAGGCAAAGACTGCATTTCTGCTTGGCATTGCAGTGAAATTAACAAGGTCAAGATTTTGCACGGAGCCCTCTCACTGCTGCTACCGGGCAGCTGTAAAGGAAGAACCAGTTGGTTGGCACTTAAGTTTCTAGAGTTGGAAACACTTAGACCACTGGAAGTCTTGTCCCATTCAATTCTCAAAATAATGATACTTCATAACAGGGTGTGATTTCCTGCTTACAGGGATGGCAGATGCAGAAGTATTGCCACAGCTTGTGGAAGTAGCTAGAGCACCAAAAATGGAGGTTTTTTGAGACGGCATCATCCAGATCAGGCAGCTGCCATCCACACAGCAAAAAGCCTTCTGTTAGCTGTACCAAAAAGTTTTTATACAGGGAAATGGGGAAACTTTGCACTTGAAAATACAGTTTTGTTTGCATTTTTTTATTTCTTATTTTGATAAAATTTTCAAACAACTGTTGAAACTAATGCTCTTTGTACTTCAGAATATGTATTAGAGAAAAAAAAATAATTTTGCTAAGACTCTTCAACTTAATATAGCTTTATTCTAGTTGCTATATTAGGAATGCTATATCATGTGTTTAGAGATGCTTTCATATTGACAGACCACATTATTCATCTCTATTATAATTTATGTTAATTTTTTTTCCAGTTCTATTTAAATGGTTTTAACTTTCTGAGATATTTTAACACGTGTGACAATTTGACATGATCAAAACAAACAGTTCAATATTTCTGATTCTATATTTCTGGTGGCTCCCACGCTGTGAAAATTGATGACACTTTGACCTTTCTTTCTGATTTAGAATGAAAACATATTTTTATTTGTAAAATTTTTTCATCTAAAGGAAACTCCATTTATGGATTGGACATTGTTGTGACTCTGATGGGGAGGCAGCTAGACATCACTCAGAAGAAGCAGGCACCTCCAGAAAATGTTTCTAAAATAGGTTTTTCACACTCCTGTGATAAATCATCAGCCAGAGATGGTAATTCCCCTGCACTGATTGGGAAATGTGTTACAGCAACCAGTTTAGACTTTGACAGAACATTTAGTTGTCTGAAGTCTCATTCAAAATGGACCCAAATTCAGAGACAATTTATTTATTACTACTGCAAGTAAGTGACTCTAAATAATTACAATCAAAAAGAATATCATGAGATGGTTTAAATTTGAGTAGATGGTGGGAAGGAAGCATTAATTTAATTTACACTATTTTAGAGTTTTCCAGAAGGGTTTCTATAATCGTTCTATTGCACTCCTGTTGCAGGCTAATATTTTAAAATATCTAAAACATTAGCTGCCCTGAATCTGTGTTTGCACCACTTCTGATTTTGTCCTAATGACTTTAGGTACATAAGTCAACAAATTACCTAAATCTAAGCAATTGCCTGACCTGCAGCAAACACAGAATGAAGAATCCTGATTAGCTGGTGAGGATGTTGCCTTTCCTTTTTTCTGGATGTTCTTTAAGAGTGCATTATGTTTTAAAAATAAACAAAGTTATGGGGAGACTTTCAGAAACATGTTTTCTGATCAATTACTCTTTTCCCAGGAGCCATATATGATGATGTAATTTTTCTTGAACTGCAAAATCTAAATACCTTTGTCCTTGTTCTACAGATTCCTCTATAATTCCATTCAGAATATACTCTGAGTATAACTGGGTCCCCTGATGCCACGCTATACTCCAAAGAATTACAGCAAGAACTAAACTCGTGATTTGTACTGTTCTGCATACAGACTGCATCATGAAGTGCTATTGTCAGACTAGGACAGAAAAACTTGGGGGTTTTGCCAATTATTTTCTTTACCAGTTAAGGCTCTTGAGTGGTCTGAGCTCTGCTGAATTAAAGAATCCTGGTGGTGACAGCAACTCAGCCCGTGGAAAGCAGTTCATTCTGCCTTTTTCATATGAGCAAAACCTCACAGCTCCATACGTCACAGGATTTCAAACCCTTACTTCAGGATGCCACTAAAATATTCTTCTTGATTCAGCCATGCCATCAGCAGTCTGTGCTTCATGGGAAAAGTGCATCCAGTATTTCATGTATTTTAGTTGACAACACCCAGGGAGAGCAGGAAACTTCTTTTATCCATGTTTTCACCAATGCTAACTGAAGTACAGAAAAGGTTAAAGCTTCCCTCTACAGAAAAAGCAGATATACAGATGCTTCAATCCTAGCCCTGAGCCAGGCACAGTCCCAAATCTGTATAGCTGCATTTCTGTGGCTGGGAGCCATCAGCAGGGCCCAGCTGAGAAGAGGATGTGTCTGGTAAAAGAGAATGTGTCTTGGTGTCTGATGACCAGACTGCAGCTGTGCCATGGCCCTCAGGGATGAAATATGGACAGAAAAAGACCTGCACTGGCTGTCCTTGGGTCAGCAGCATGCCCATCTGGGATTTCCCAACCACCCATGCAGTCTGTGGAGGATCTGGACCAACTCAAGCAAACCTTGTGCTTTGGAAGGTAGCAGTATGGCCATCTGCGTTCATTGAAAGTCTAGGGAAAATTACTTTAGAAACTACTCAGCAACTGTACAAGTCCTGAGAGCTGTTGCAGCATGCATTTCAGAAATATTCTGTTGATGCCCTGATTCATTATGTAAAGCTATAAAAAGCCAATAATACCAGATGCATGTCAAAGCTTTTAGGCATTATACAGTCCAAATAGAAATGTTTAGCACTGCTCATTAGTGGAGTCACCTGATATGAAAAAGACAATCCTGGGGTTTCTTCCTCAGTTTGCTTGCCTATGATAGCTTGCAAAATTGTTGCTTAAGTAAGCAATTAATTTGTTGTGTTTCCCAAGATGTGTTTCTAAAATTGAGGGTGTACCTGCAGAACAGTCAATCTCCTCCTGCATAGAGTGAAAACTCTCGAGTTTTCAAGTGGCACTGGGTGCCTTGTTGACTTGAAGAGCTTTAGTGTTTTGCCTTTTGTTTTTCCTTCCAAGACTTGCATTATGTGGGGATGTAACAGCTTTTCAATGCAGAGGATGACAGGACCATTGTGTTGTGATGGGGTGTGTATGTGTGTGTAACCATGGCTACTACTATTTTTCAGACCATTTTTTTCTTTTACATCGCTGCAGTCATACTTTTGGGGTTACATTATTTGGGTTTCATTTCTGAACAGGAGCCTTTGAAACAGAAGTCTTCTCTGATACAGTTTTCCACCATCTCCTGTCCTCCTGACTTTGTGAAAAGGGTTTAGAGTTGAATTATTTACAATTTGACTGAACCTTTTAAAAGTTGATCACTTCTAGGCAAGTCTCCAAGCTCACATCTACTGTTGACACTGAGAGCTGCTGCTCATGACACCCTTCAGGAAAAGCATCTTTCCTCGAGATAAAGCCCTGCAAAGCAACCTTCACACCTTTTATCACAGTGTGCAGGGGGAGCAGGTCCTGAGCCAAAGTCTGCCAACATCAGTTGAATCTTTTCATCTACCTCAGTGTTATTGTTGAAGCCCTACAGTAAGTGAGTCTTTGCCACTGTTAAGCAGCGAGCAGGAGGATCTGAGCTGTGGTAATGCAGAAGTACAGGGATATGGTGCAGTGCTGTGAGGTCTGTCAGCACACTCAGAGGGAATGTCACTTGGGAGACCCTATCTAAGAGTTAGAATTGGTCTCTTAAAACCTGTTTCTCTGCCTTAGATATAAAAGACACTGTCACTTAGCTTCACACACACACACACACACACACACACACACACACACACACAAAAAAAAAAAAAAAAAAAAAAAAAAAAAAAAAAAAAAAAAGCAAAACCAGTTCTTACAACTCAGTCAAGCAGCAAAGCTATCTAACCTTTGACAGAAAAATACTGAAAGCATGAAAGAAAGTTCTGCTGGTTTAATGACTGCCACTGTTTCCTTCAGATCATTTAAATCAGAATCAGACATCATGTAAACATCAGAGCAAAGCAGTATAAGCCTACAAAAAATCAGCAAAAAAAATCAAAAAGCTCTTCCAACTGTGAATCTGGCCCCAAAGGCACACTTTGAAATGGATAACTATTTTTTTTCAGGCTGGCTATTAAGAACAATCCATGACAACAATGGCTAATGGAAATAGCCAGTTCCAAAATGTAGAGCTAATGTATTTCCTTCAAAAGAAATTGAGTTAATCAGTTATTGCCATTAGCTGCCCAGCTTGGGTACAGCTTCTCCTGGAATGTGCTATCTGTGTGGATTCATAAAGATTACCCTGTAAAGTGCTAAATTATAGCATCAATTTTCATTCTGCTTTTGTAGAGGACTATTTTTTAATTTATTTATACATATGTATATTTATTGATCCCATCTTTTGACAGGACAGATGTCAGTTACTGGTAGTTAAAAAAAACACCATTAAAATATTAGAACTGTATGAGGTGATAATGCCTGGCTGTCATACCAGCTTCCCGGCCGGGGAGTTGGAAGGATTTGTTGAAGAATAATAATTCTAAATTTGCCATACTCATGAGGGCAATTAACCAAGAACAGACTTCAGGGAATAAGGACTCTGCTGCTTCTGGCTGAGAAGTGATTAGTAACTGGCATAAAACTTCACTGTTCGGGTGAATACAAGAGTGAGACATTAAAATGCTAGAACCATCTAAGCTCTCCTTATCACTACTTGTGACTACTGACAACAGACGTGTTTGTGATATGACATGAAGCCAGAATTAACTTTACATCTAGAATTTTCAATTCTGCTCACACTCTATGGAGACAGTATTGCTGTCTGAGTGATTGGTTATCAGTGCAGCTTTTTGCTTTGATGCACTCTTCTCAAGTAACATTTGCTTTTCACACAGTCTGTTTTCTCACAGTTCATGCTACCCTCATTAGTATTTTAATCAATGCTCAGAAGAGGTGTAGTTATAGTGCTGGTTAGTTAAAGCTAACATTCGAATATCCTGACCCTGGAGCCCTGGTGAACTTGTTTCTGCTGTCCCTTGAGACCTGCTCTGACATTTGATTCCCCAGCTGTAGACACCTCAGGCAGCGGCCCAGTTGCCTGGCCCTGATGGGCAATGTCCCAGTGTGAGTGGTATCCTATGTGTACACACACTCCAGCACCCCAGACCCCACCACATCACAACCTCAGAGGCTGTGGAAGAAAGTCTGTGAAGCAGCTGTGGGGGTAGAGGTGAAGGTGAGGTAAGACTGTGCCCTTACCCCATCTATAGACTTCTCTTTAGCAGTGGTGTGGATGGAGCCATGTAATCTTCTAACTGTAGGTCTATATCTCACCATAGCCAAAACAATCCTTCATTTTATGCACCATATCAGTCCCAGATTGGTGTGTCACTCAAGATGCTATTTTACCTGATTTTTTATTCTTGTAATTGGGGAGCCTTGTTCTAATCCCATTTTCCATACAAATTCATTCCTAAAGGTGTTACTTTCAGCTATAATTCCTGCTTTTTTTTTCTGTCTCAGTGAGTATCCCATAATTGGCTCATCTTGCATTCCATATTTTTTCTCAAATATCTTTCTCTCTCTCCTTCTCAGAAAAAAATTTTGACTTTTCAGGCACTTGAGACTTCCCTCCTTCCCAGTATTTTACCACCATCAACTTTTCTTTGAACTTTCTCTTCCACTACAGAAATTGTGTCTGATCTTTTTCTCCCAAAGCTTTTTTCACATCTGAGGTTGACTAGACTTTATGATTCAAGTGAGGAATAGTAAATGTTGTGATATCAGAGGGTGGATTGTAATACAAGTTTTGAGACAGATGTATCTTGCGAGCCCACTCTGAGTGGATAGGAAAGTAAACACATATGTGAAGAAGCACCAAATCGCTCAGTTTCCTCAAGTGCAAGTGCAAAATGTTTCTGCCCAATTATATGGAAGAATTGTTGAGAGAAACCATGCCAAAATTAGTTCATGGCATGATAAATTACCATTTGTGAAGATGCAGGGACACTAAAGTAGAATAGTGTTAAGACAGGCCTGCTGAACCTGTGATCAGCATTTCAAGGAGCAGCAGCCTTTTGAATGTGTCTCTGTGCTTGCTGTACAGTGCAGAAAGAGTTACAGGGAACAGAAACAGATCACAGATAATTATCACAGCCCTGCTGGCCCTGAGATTGTGCCAAATGCTTCCTTGCCACAGACTTAAAAACTCAGTGTCTGACTCTGTCCATTCCTGCTACCACACACATATTTTCCAACTAGAAAATAGCCAGGTAGAGCTTGTAGTGCTGAATGGGCAATTCGTTTAGAGCATCACTAATCTATAGGTCTGCGCAAAAGCTTTGGAGAGCATAACTCATTCAGAGAGTCCTGGTGGATCTGGACATTTGCCAGCTGCATAAATAAATATGTCCTTATGATTGATTTAAGAGTGTATCTGCTTCTCAGTCTTTTCCCCTGCCACCCTTTCCCAGACACAGCAAGTGATTTCCTAAGCTGTCGGGTTAAGTATTGGCTCTGTCCAGACTACGAGCTGCTTCAAAGAGAGACAATATTTACCCAGGTCAAGCTGCCCCTCTACCTCAGAAATGTACAGAAACCTTTCAGGAGGTAGAAATTTCACTTGGTAAACTACAAGGAGGGGTCAGGTTCTAAGCTTTAATGACAGCGGGAGGTCACAAGTATTAGAATGCCATTCCCACCAGAGCATGGCCAAGATGAGGGTAGCACAGCAAGGACAAGGTCACCAGACAAGAAATTGCAGATCTGGGACATGGTGACAGGTTTTCTTCTCATAAGAGGTGGTGTAAGCTCAAGGGGAAAAAGGTTCTGCAGAAAAAAATCTCAGGAGCATTGGGCTCACAGTGTGAGAGCCACCACCTGTACAAACCACTCCTGAAATATTTGTCAGTAGACTACCTAAGCTCAAGATATTTCTCAGTGGCAACCATCTTCTTTTTCTTAATTCATTAACTATTTAACTATTTTTGGGACACTGCAGTTTGTTTAAAAAGGCATCAATTTCAGAATACTACTACATGTATTAAATATCACCTTATGTCATTTAATTTCCCCCATTCGTACAAGTTGAAGAAGAAAAGCTTGAAATACAACAGTTCTTTCCCTAAAAATCAACAGCCTGTATTATTTTCAATAAATTAATTCCATTGCTTTCTTATTAATAGAGTCCATTTTTTTCCTAATATTTCCTGGTTTTTAAAGGGAAAAGTCCAGGGAAGATTAAAAATGATTGAAATTCCACTGAAATTAATAGAGCCATACCACCCATGACCCATAAAAGAACTGCCTGCTCCTTTCAGTTCTACAAAATGTCATCAAACTTTAAACCTCTTGGGAATACCTGCATGATGACAACGTTTTTTTATGTAGGAAGACGCAGAGTATGTTTGAAGATATTGTCACACATAAGTGCAACCTAAATAAGTGGGATACAGGTGTCAAAGCATTTTTTGGATTCAGGCTGTAGGGTCAGATCCTGAAATTGCTCCTGGGCTGTTTTCCTCCTATCTTAAAATGGCATTATTTTCTCAGAGTAGAGATTAAATAGAAAAACACCCTAAATTTTAAATATTTATACAAACCGGGAATTCATTTTCATAACTCAAATTCCTTTTAATTCCTACAGGCTTTATGGGAGATGTAATAGGAAAGGATGTCTACATTAAGCCCTCAAAAATATGTCTTTAGATCTAGATAAAAGTGACAATTTGTTTTGTGTTGCACAGGTAAAATCTGTACTATCATCATTAAATCCTACTGAAGTCTTCTCAATTTCAACTTTGTATAATGAGACCCAATTTCAAAAGTTAGTTTGAGCAATTGCTTTCATTGAAAAAAAGCCACTTATTATTCAGGGAGAAAAACCCATATATAGAATATATAAATTTTTCATGTATGTTTATATAATTTGGTTTATTTATTAGAAGTTTTGGTTAATAGCATTTTTAAAAGGGCTAAGAACATTTTCTGAAGAAATTTAGGGTCTGAATCATCTTGTTGAATATGGGGAATTGTGTATAATTCCTGCTTTTCAACATCACGGAAATTACAGGAATAAAATCCCCTTTCCATATCTGAAGACTACTGCTGGACTATGCGTGCACCATTGACCACCCACTCCTCTCATGTGACTGGAAATTCCTTCACATGTGTTTCTTCACTCATCTGTTTTGGTTTACCAGAGGTTTACCTTTCTGAAGGTGCAAGCACACATTAATTTAAAAAAAAAAAAAAGATGTTGAAGTTGGAAGTGTTTATCAGCATACTGGTTTTTGCTATGACATGTTTTGTTTTCCTCACAGTATGGGGCTGCATTTTTTGGTTTGTGATGAAAGCAGTGTTGATAAGACAGGGATATTTTAGTTATTGCTGAGCAGAGCTGGCACAGCATGAAGGCCTTTTCTGCTTCTTGTACCACTTCACCAGCAAGGAGAGTGGGGATGCACAAGGAGCTGGGAGAGGACAGAGCTGGGACAGTTAACCCCAACTGACCCACGGATATCCCAGGCTGTATGGTGATGTTCTTGGCATATAAACCTGGAATGAAAGGGAGGGGACATTTGGCATGATGAAGTTTGTCTCCCAAAGTAACCACCATGTGTGGTGGGGCCTTGCTTTCCTGGGAATGGCTGAAAATGTTCCTGCCCATGGGAAATCATGAGTGAATTCCTTGTTTTGCTTTCCCTATTAAACTGGTTTTATCTCAGCCTATGGCCCTCTTACCCTCCCAATCATCTCCCTCCAATCCACTGGAAAGTGTGAGCTAGTAGCTGCGTTGTTAAACCTCCGTAATAAGTTTCAGTACAAAGTCTGAGGGCTTGATTTCAGCTACTAAAGTAAGATGTTTGCCCCAAACCATGAGCATTATGGCTGGGGAGATGTCAGATCCACTTCTGCTTTGGCTGCGAAAGCAGTAATCACTATTTTTGGATCAACTAGTATGGGATTCATGGAATCAGCACAGGTTTACTTCCTGTAGCTCTTTGGTCAGTGAATGTAGATGTAATATAAATTATTGCACTTGGATATACCCTGAGACTACACGCATTTGTAAAGAAAGATATTAATATTTCAGTATCTCTCACAACTTGACCCTTTACTTCTGTACCTGCATAACTGAGAGCTTGTGTAATACCAAATAATAAAGATGAATCTTGCTATAGATATTAAAAGGAAAAAATCAAAGTCAGCAAATGCCTTTTATATGGATTTTCTTGATCAGAGAATCCTGCTGCTGTAGTGCAAAATGTGACACCATGCTCACCTGTGGCAGCTGCAGCAAAGGTAGTGACACTATGGATCTGTGAACTCAAACAGCCACATTTGTACTTTTTACAGGGTTTTGTTAGAACTGATCTGTATGAAATGCTTGTCTCAGGCATATGACATTGCCACAGCTGAGGCCAAACACCCTAAAATGCCACAGAGAAGTCAATATGTAGGAAAGGCACCCTGGACATTAACATTATTTTCTTCACAAAATCTCCATCAACTCTGAGGGGTAATAACCCAGGTGGGGTTTCCCTAGAGAAAAGGTCTTTCTCTGTGTATCTGTTTTCTGAGGGGAGTTTAATAACTTGAAGCAGACAACAGTAATGCATTATGCTCAGTTCCATAAGCTCAGGGGTTTCATACTCTGCATTCCACAGTAAACTTACTAAACTTAATAAACTTAATGTTCAGTAAACAATTGGACAAAACCATGGAATCCCTGGCTTGTCCTGTCTTGTGTGCTGTGCTGCAGTCTTCTGGACACTGACACTGAATGGGGTTTGTAGGACATCAGCACTCCTGGTCCCTGCCATGCAGGGATCCTCTGCCTGTAGTGCATGAACCAAATCTTGGGATACCACAAACAAATGCTGAGGCTTATTAAGAATAGGCAAATGTGTAGATAAGTGCTATGAGTTCTATGTCTCTGTACATAGACACAAAAAAGTACTTGGTGTATGTGGCAGAGATAAGAAGCTATTTCCTTCAAGATATTTCTGACCCTGGCAGTACCACACATCAGCAGCTCTTTCTTTTGATAGGAGGAGCTGTGATAGGCAGAAAAGCTGAATATAATATGGCTTTTTTGTTCAAGTAACACCCAGAAAGATGACAGCCATTTCATTCTGTCATCCCTTCAGGTCTGCCTGAAGAAAAAATATTCAAGTCCATCAAAGCCAAGTATTTCAATCTGCTGTTGTTTGAGCCTTCAGTCTTGCTTGCACTAAGGAGCACTATGGTTTTCATGAAAATGAGTGCTTACACATTGCTGAAATTTCAGAAATGGCTATAGAATAGGAATAACAAGAGTTTTAGGGCCACATCATCTCTAAGTTCCAAACTCACTTACTAATTTTCATACTCACCTATCATGTAGAGTTTGCCATCTCCCATCAGAACCTAAGCTCCTCACAATACCTGGAAAGAGCTGGATGACTGGAGAGGAGGTTCTTAGAAGTGAATTTAGCTCACCAACAGAAAAGAGGAATGTTACTTGTATACTGGCCTCTTTAGGGAGGCAAGATTGTACCTGAGTGATATTCATGGAAGTAAAATCTCCTCCATCTTAGATCACTGTTAAACCTAAAAAAGCAGAAGATTTTTATCCCATGTAACTTGATTAATACCTCTTCTTGAAGAGAAGTCATAGGCTCACGTCCTTGCTTAGTCTGATTTAGAGAATGGCTTTGACTCCAGATGTCTCATTTCCCATTGATCACTCTCTCACTCTGCTGCCTTTGCCTTCATTATTTGAGGACAGGTCTTACCTATTCTACATTGCAAATGAAAAACTAAAAAATGATGGAAACATTTGCGCACTATCTGAGGCTGGGCTTTCCACTGTGTACCTCTTACTGGTTTGTGTAAATGTTTCCCATTTCCATGGATGTTCTGCTGAGGGTGTAAGCTGGGAGCAGTGTGTTTAATTTAGGGCTGTTAATTACGCTGCATCAGAGTACTGAATTTTTAAAATAAGGTCCTTTGTGAATCTTTAACAGGCTCAGGGAACAAAGCTATTAAGTTCAGGTTTCATATTAGTGAGAAATATCCAATTAAACAATACTGATTTTCGTCTAACTACACAAATGCCAAAAAACCCCGTCTGTAGCTTGATGTGGATCTTCTGCTTCTGCCCTCACAAAAATTTGGATTAAGCTCTCCTTGCTTAATTTTGCCTTTCAGACAATAGCTCTGAAACAGTCCATTTTAAGAGCAGAGTTTGAAAAAGATTAAACTTACCTACCGTTAAGTATCTGAAATATGGTTTAGAAAAAAACTAAATACATTCTAGCACTGCATGCAAATATCCTATTTAGAAAAAGATAATAGCTATGGTTACAGTAAACAAATTATGTCTTCTTAAATTTTTAAATGAGAAACCCTTGCTGCCAAGCATGTATATTCATTTCACATCTCCTCTCATTTGTTTTGACCACCAGCCATTTTTTAAGTATGGCACAACATGTGCAAAGCAGCACCAAATTATGATTTTGATATCAAATCCTAGTTCAGGTGACCAAACTTAAAGACCCAACATGTACAGTAGTTTTCTGGTTAATCATCTGCCGTAAAGGGAACACAAAATTTCCTTTATGTCAGCCTGTATATGAAAGTCAGATTATTTTGAGGCAGTGCTTTTCAGCTTCTGACATGCAGGCTGCCAGATCTGAGGACTATTTCTAAATACTATGTGGAGAAAGAAAGAAAGAAAGAAAGAAGAAATAAGAAAGAAAGATAAGAAAGAAGAAGAAGAAAGATAAGAAAGAAACAGACATTACTATTAGACTGATGTTCTCTATTCAGCAGTTTTTGTTTATTACAACAGCAGCTCTCTTTGTTTATTACAATAGTCTTGGAAATATATAGAAATTTTTTTTTTTTTGCAAGGCCAGTGTCCAGTCACTTAGTCCATGTGGACTGTCAAATCTAAAAGATATTATGCTGATTTACACAGTAGCCCTGAGAAACATAAAGCAGACATTTTGGCTGTGTTTGTACACATACAGAAAGTAGTATCAGGAAACAGCCATAGGCACTGGATCACAATTATGTCTGCTATTAAATTTTAGAATTATTCCTGGAACACACTTGGGCCCAGGCCAGCTTCTATTTTCCCGTACAGTTCCTGAGCACATTTGGAGAGTTATTAAAAGGAGGACACCACATTGTTTCTGGCTTGGAGAAAAAGGTGTTTGTTACTATGGGTATGGGTGGATTTAAGCTAGCCAGTTTCAGTGACAGAGAATGTTCCTACCACACTGAATGTCCTAAACACAGGTAGTAGTCCTTTTGTAGTTACCTGACTTTACTCCAATTTGAGTAAAGTATCCATTTCCCATCCTCTCTTGTTTATGAGTGTTTGTGTGTATGATTGAACACCTTTCTGGTTTTTGCCCTGAGGTGGCTCTCTCCAAAGAGCAGCAAAGATTACAGTTAGGAAAGAGATGTAAATGTCATAGATGTTTTTAAGTTTCTATCTCCTTCAGCAAAAAGATCTTGCTGGGATGGGTCAAATCTGATATTTATATTGCGTATGTTATTTTGGTTCAGACTTTTGTTCTGAGGACACTCTGTTTTCCCATTCTTTTGGAATTGAGTCATAAATAAATTTCAATTTATAAGCAGACATTTTTACAGTGCTTGCATGTTTGTCTATCTTCAGTATTCATGGAATTTGTGCTCAGGTCTTAGCAATACCTGCATATTACCCCTCACTTCTGAGCTGTTTTTCCTTTGTAAAACATCAAGAAAACACCAGCTTGTGTCCCCAGTAAATAATACAATCCCTGTTTGAAAGATGCCACACATTGCTACATATAGTTAGAAAGACAAACCACTTTTTAAATTACTTTTAATACAACATTCAATTTGAAAATAACATACCAAATTTTGATAATCAAGACTGTAAATTGTAATTTAAAAATTTACAGTGACATGAAATTGTGGTTCCTGGAAGGCCTCACAGGGAGAGGGGAAAGACCTGTGACTCCTCCTCAGGAGTGACTCCTCACAGGAGTGGAAGTGGAAGCAGAGTGGAGCAGAGAGCAGAGGGAAAGGAAGGGTAGGGGAAGGGAGTTCTTTGCCCTTCATAACAGGATAGCTGTTTCTCCTACAGTTGTCCCTCAAGATTGCAGCTTGCACAAAGGTCTCCTGCCATTTCCCTTCCTCACTTCAAGCTACAGGACATGTATAGTGATCAACTTAATAAGGAAAAAATGAGACTGTTTCCTTTCATATTTTTGATGGGGTTCTTCTCAAAGATTGACATGTATTATATTACATATGTTGTCTAGCAGTTAGCAAGGAATTGCTGGGTAGTTGAAATGTAAATATGTTCATGCCAAAACCAAAAGATAATAGAACACAATTTGTGTGACTGAAATTGTTGCAATCTATGCCACAGAATGGAGAGACATTAAATATCATTTGAACAAGATAAAATTAGTGTAATGAGTTAATAAAATTATTTTGGTGTGAAATTCAGTCCACGTAAAGAAGCTAAAATAAATCTCTGTTAGTGGAGTACGAGCAGTACATGGGAATTCTTTAGAGAGCAACCTTCATGCCTTGGCAGAAGTCAAAATACTTCATAAAGGTCAGAATTCAGCATTATTCATTTCTGTGGATGTTACAAAAGATTGCAAAGGGTGTTGAAATATGTGAAGACATTGTCCTGAGAGGTTCAACCAAGGAAAAAACACCATGTGCTATCAAGAGTAAACTTTGAGTAAATACTGAATCTGCAGCTTAAAAAATGTCAGCACAAACTGAACTATAGAATTCCACATAATGGAAATGTATATAAACAAATAATAATCCCACAAATAATGCACAAATTTTTTTTTCTAAAAATGTTTACAGCTTATACTTCACCTGTTTGGTCAAAGAGTTTCCTCTGCAGTGTTACAAATTTGAGATACATTTTATATTTTTAATTCTGGAGAGATGAAAAATAATTGTAAGATGCATATGCACAAGCAAGCAGGTGTAGTGATTCTGAAAATACTTTCTCTTCCTCTTCTTCTTCTTTATTTTAGCCTGAAAGCACAATATGTAGGTCCACAGGAAATAAACTCCAGATGTACTTGCAGGCCATTCTTAGCAATTTGATTTTTTGATCAGGTTCTCTAGGAAAATGCAGTCTGCTTCTACACAGCTTATTGCACATCTAGAAAATTTTGGAGCTCTTACTTCAGAGGTTTTCCTGTTTATATTGTTGCACAGTATTTCTGAAAGAAACATCTCAGCTTTGGTTGTGTTGTGGAAATTTCCATTCCACAAACTCCTCCCTAATAATTGGTAAAACAGGTCTTCCTTGGGATAGTAGTTTATTTAATATATTTGTAATTACAAATTCTAAACGTAGTTCTTTTTCTAGACTAGTGGGCAAATATAATAATTGACTCCAAAAGGAGATTCAGATACATTGCATAATACAGTTGTTTTCCCTAGTGGTGACTTCAGGCAAACCAAAATTTAAAGGTGTAGAGGTAAAAGTTTCCTACCTACATGAGTAACTCAGTACCTTCTGTTCATATTGGAAAAAGATAGTAAGCTATAAATTCCTCAGAGGTGACTTTTTATTTTGCTGAAGTGCACCAGATACTTGATTAATTTTTTTAGCAAATTAGTTTATCTAGAGAAGGAAAGAGACTCCTGTGTTTTGGTTTATGTCAGCATATATCAAATATTTACTTCATTTTTCTTGTTCTGTTACATAAAGAATTTTGTATGGAAAATCCATCTCATGTGCCACAATGATAACAGTAGAATCTTTGCATTACCAGAATTGGTTTGTCAGTCTCAGGACATAAAGCAAAAAGCACATTTTGAAAAAAATCTCAGTAGTTTTTAAGTATAAAAGTTGGAAATACAGATTAGCTTTGGAAGAATGAGCCCTTCTTCAGGAATCCTTCATGCTTACACGGATAATATATTAAGAGGTCAACTATCAAGAAACAAGGCCTGTTATTTCACTTCCATTAGAAAAGCTTTCTGTGTCTAACCAGAGTGAACAAAATATGTGATGATTGTTAACAATGTACTCTGTCATAAATTGTTATTATTAATTATTTCTATAGCGCCATAGGTGTGTATACCGTTGTAGAGACAAATAAAATCTGACAGTTCCTTTCCTCAAGGAGCATGCAATCTAAATTGCACATAACACAGTAAGGGATGGCAATAAACAAAGACAGCAGGTGGGGGAATGCAGAAGGCAAAACTTCCACAGTTGTGAGACACGCATTTCATGAGATACATATCTTGTTTGTTTCTATTTCTTCTTTGCTGTCATTTAAAATGAGTGCACGTGGCACAGGAAAACGTGCAAACAGTGTCTGGAATGGCAGCATATTGAAACCATTTGCGTTTGAGTTGGAGAATTCTGCAAGAAGAGATACGGGAGGGTCTTTGTGGTAAAAACAGGCAGACAATTTCTGCCCTGGATGGCCTGATCTCTCAGCGCAGTGGAGAGTTGTGTTTGATCCTGTGTTTGCAACATCACCTGCACAAGCCTTCCAGTCATATGCTTGGGAATTGCTCTGGGACAGGAACAGGCCATCTAAGCTCAAGAACAATCAGGAAGGAGGTCTGGCATAGGTGTGGAGAGTCTGCAGGTTTGAATAAGGAGCTCCTGACTAAACTGAAACAAAAAAAGGAATCATACAAAGGTGGCAGCAGGATCAGAGCAGTTGCAAGATAGAGACATTGTCTGAGCATGCAGGAATGGAGTTAGGAAAGGCAAAGACCACCTGGAGCTGAATCTTGGGAGGAGCTGTCACAGACATGTCCCAGCTACACTGGAAGGAAAAGGAAAGCTTGGGAAAAAACAGGCTTTCTGTGGGTGGACATGGGTCCTAGTGACAGAGGTCATGTAAAAGGCTGAGGTCATCAGTGTCCTCCTTTACCTCAGCACTGGTGAAGGCACACTGGAAGTACAGTGTCCAGTTCTGTATTCCTCAGTACAAAAAGAGATGTGGACGTATTGGAGAGTCCAACAAAGGGACACAAAAATGTTGAAGGGGCTGGAGCATCTTTCTCAAGAGGAAAGGCTGAGAGAGCTGGAACTGGTCAGCCTGGAGAGGAAAAGGCTCAGAGGGAATCTGATCAATGTGTGTAAACGCCTGAAGAGAGGGTGCAATGATGATGAAGCCAGGGTCTTCTCAGTGACAGGACAAAAAGCAATGGGCACAAACTCAAACACAGGAGGTTCTGTCTGAACATTAGGAAAACCTTTTTCTATTATGTGGATGACTGAGTACTTTCACAGTTTGCTCAGTGATGTCCATCCATGGACATACTGAAAACCTGGCTGAACACCACCCTGAGTGTCCTGCTCCAGCTGACCCTGTCCAGAGCAGAGCACTAAACTGGATGGGCTTCAGTGGGGTCTCCTGGCTTCAGCCCCTCTGTGATACACCAGGCATTCAAAATGCAGGTAAAATCACTGAGTTTTATCTCACACCACTTTCAGAACAGACTCACCTGCGAAAAGAAAAAAAAACCAGCATAAGTATGATTACTGTTGTAATTATCCATAGAGATAAGATATTATGCTATTTGCATAATTAATTTTATGTACAGATGCATCAAAGGCAATTTAGTGTGAAACATTTTATTAGGTTCTGTCAATAGCAATGAAGAGGATTTTATTTCATTTCACTCTAGTTCAAAAATACTCCTAAGGGTACAGTTTCTAATTTCCTGTTTGGGAAACCAATTGTGCTATTAGTAAAACAAAATCCTCTATTGTTTTTAGCAGCAATAGTCAGTTTTTATAATGCTTATGTCTTGGGAGACATATGCAGATGTTGAAACAGAAGAGCTAAGGCAAGTGACATATAAATCTTCAGAATTAAATCCTGAAAGCATGTGATGTTTGCTGTGACACATGGTTTACTGGTGTTTCTGACCTTGTGAACACCCTTTTAGTTATATTTATAATTAATTTGATTTCAGCCATATTGCTAGCAGAATTTTACTTAGAAACTATCCAATGAAAATAGTGTTTTATTGGAAAATACAACAGCTTTTCTATCAGCATAGATACTGAAATAATAGAAATTTAATTATTTTTGTAAATTAAATGCTAAGGTTGAGAGAGAGAATGACTAAGACATTCTCAGGATTGGTGTAATTGCCTAGACCACAAAAAAAAATTGAATTGAACCCCATATTTCATTGAAGTGGAAAATTGTTTCTTCTGCGTACTTTCTACTGTGTAGATTAAATGTGTGCACTAAAACAGCACATTAACATTTGCACACAAGATAAACAGAATATATATCATATGTATGATGTAGCCAATTTAACAGTGCAGCTCACATATACTAGATATCTATCTGATTAGATATGTAAATAATGTTTGTTTTTATTTCTAGTGCAGTTCTTGAGAGTTAAGTGCACTCAACTGAAGTTTATTTGCTGCTTGAGTCCCTCTAAACAGAATAATTTCTTAGAGAGTGTCTATGAGCTACCCATGCAAAAAGAAAACATTAGTCAGTGTCAGAAAATATTACATGGTAGAGTGTTATTTGTCTAAAGACTATGTTGGTGTTTATTCTGGGGTTTTGTTTGTCTTTGTTTAGTGTTTATTAGGAGATTTTGTCCTTATGACTGTTTTCCTTTATAATCGGTTCAGATAAGAATCTTTCTCAAATCATTATGAAAGCTACTGTTTAGTTCAATATTATTTCATTCATAAAAATTTCTTATTCTTCAGTGTCTCTTGAGTATCTTCTAAAAGTTACTGAATTTTTATTGGCCTCATGATTATCCAAGTTGTGTATATTTTTGATTTTTTCATACTAGCTTTAGAAAGTGCCTTTTTAAGAGGTGAGGAAATTACAGTAATTTTTTCCTTCTCTCTTTTGCTTCCTTTGTTTGGTTCTTTCATTCTGAGTTTTTAGGACAGCAATAAAGCACATAATTAAGCATAAATATATGTCAGGGTCCTGTAGAATCCATTAGCTGTGTGTGTTTTGAGTGCTTCTCTAAAGTGCAATTAATGTAAAACAGGTTAAAAAAAACCCCCACCCAAATCTTACAAAAAATACCCCTCAAAATTATTGATAAATGATAAATATTTACATCCTTTAAATGCACATACTACCAATGAATGATGAATTTGATGCTCATAGCTATCTGAGAGATCCGAAATTGTGACACTGAGCCATGTCCAAAATTTATCTTACACTTAAGGTATCTGTTTTGCCCAAGTACTGATATAAAATCAATAAAATTACATAATATTTCACACAAAAACTCCACCCTTTTTTTTCTGCTTCTTGCATTGTTAATGTTTCTCATTTGGGAATAAATATATAAATGAAAAGTTGATTGAAAAAAAAGATTTTGCTTTGTGTTTCTGAAGACTTATGAGATTGAATCATGATGGGGAGAAGTGAAAATGTTTTGAGCTGCTTACAGTTTTATTATATGTATGTTGAATACCTTGTGTAATAAAAAAAAATGTGGCTGATTTCCTATCAAATTGATTAGGAATTGCACAGGAACCATCTATTTTATCACAATCCTTAGCCACCAAGAAGAGGAAAACCTAGAGACTAAAGAAACTAAACAAGATGTGAGAATTATTCCCAGTCTACACTGCAAAGCAAAGATTAAGAAACTCTCTCATGAGACTTGCAGTGTTCAAAGCTCTAATTTGACAGACATGGAAGATTCCTAATGACAGCAGATAAAAACAGTTTCAAGGGGGCAATGACAAGCCTAAAGACCAAAGAAAAGAGACAGGGCAGGAAACAATGGTCTTAGGATAAGTATCTTATGGCAGGACCCTGAGGAGGCTAATAGAGAAAGTCTAAAGAGCTGTTCAGCTGATGGATGTTGAAGGCTTTTGCCTGTTGGGAAAACACAACAAAACCATCAAAATTATCTTTTCTGTTTCATATCCCAAAGTTGGAGCTCACAGATCCTAACTTCCAGTCTTACTCTCCAAACTCTCACATTATTTTTTTGCTCCAGAGTCACACGGGTATAATAACATAGAAGAAAAAGTAGTAGAAATAGGAGTAATTGAGTAAAAGAGATGTGGTCTCTCTCAGCTCATTTAGAAAAATGAATTATTTTAATTGCAAGTCTGACACATCTTTATAGAGTGCATGAAAATATAGGCCTGGGGATTTTTTTTAAGGTTGGCCTACAGAAGTTCATCTAAATCTTTGCTGAACAGCTCGCTGAAGCTCTAATTGAAACATTTAATTTAGTACTCCATAAAAATACCACAAAATACATTTTATCACAGTACCAGCAAATATTAAGTGTTACTTATTACAAGGAGGGAAAAATGATCCTGTGAAAAATTGATTTTTGCTTCAGAGGTGCCAAAAGGAAGCTAATTAACAAAATGCACACTGCATACATGAAGTAAGCCAGTTTTGATTATACAGTGAGATTTTCAGTGTGAAAGGACAGTGTATTTTGTCATTGTTTTATAATTCTCTTTTAAGAAGCATGTGGGAGGATCTGTAGCTATCTACATGTACATAATATTGCACAGTCTTTACATAACAAGTATTCATTTAAAACTCAAACAAAGGAATCAAGGACAACTGTACCATAAATCAATGACACATTGAAGAAAACTGAAGCTATATAAAATATCAAATTCCTTTTTTTTTTCTTTTCTCTTTGTATGTGTGTAATAAAAAATGGCTTTTGAAGAAACTCTCGGTTATGTCTGACATTTCTAGTGATGAATGCTAGTGCTCGCTGGGGCATACTAATAGGAAAACAAGGAACAATAGAATGTCTTGAAGTAAAATGAGGGTCATTTTAAAGATATGCATAGAGGAATCTTAGGCACTAGTAAATGCAGCCTGTGTAATTCAAGGTTGATAAGAAGATGAAGAGCCACATGTCTGTGAAAGAATATACAGAAGTTAAATCCTTCTCCTGCATGAAAATCTCTGGCTACTTTTCCTTTCCCCTAATACTACCACAAAAAGGTCTAGTGCTGTTCATTCTCAAATTGGTCTGCAGTTTGCTATGACTCCAAGAGAGAAATTTAAACAAGATTTTAGTTCTTTTAGTTCTGCAAGTCAGGGGGAGTGTGGGGCTCTGCAAGCACTTCATGAAGGTAGTATACAGCAAAGTCACCATTAAAGGTACCAGGGAGGTATCCTGGAGATGGCCTAGGAACAATGAGTGCACCTTTTTCAGCAATTTACTACACCAAAGCATTTTATTGGCAGCTTTGTCCTGTGAAGTGGTGGTGGCTCAGTCATTCTTGGGGAAAATAAGTTTTCATTCTTTTTTCATTATAGCAAATTATTAATATTCCTTTTTTTAGAATAAACAGGTAATTAACAACTTTGAGATATTTTCATTCTGCTGTTGCTCTTATGAAGATTTACTTAATCAAGTGTGACATTGCTGTGAATTTTAATGAATTAATATAGTAATGTTTGACAAATTGATGAGCCAATATTTATGAAAAAACAAGAAAGAAGCCTTATCCCAAATTGCTTGCTAAAACTCATCAGCTTAAGCAGAAGGAAGCTGTAATTATATATTTTATCAGTATTTCAAAACTCCTTGGGTTAAAATAAACCTGGTGAAAGTAAAAAAAAAAGGAAAAAATCCAAATTGTAAATAACAATAGAAATATCAAATTTCCAGAAAATTTTGACTTAGGACCTTAAAATTAGTTTTTGTATAAATTGTTACATAAATTTATATGTAATATAAAACCCCAGGAATACTCCTGGGACTTCAAAACTCATAATCTTGGTATTACTCTGCCTAAATTTATCTCACGTCTTCTGGTGACAGCATTGTTTATTCTCTGCTCTAATATAAGAAAAAAAAAATAAGCAGAAAGAGCTGATTATGATCAAAAGACATAGTTAATTTATGCATGAAGGACTAAACCTCTAGAATGGCAGGGTTTTTTGTTACTTTTCAATAGTTTATTTTAGACAAAAGCAAAGAAGGGAACCTTAACATGCAAGTTACTGTGGTAGGTATAGAAGGTAGTGTATTAGTTAAGTAAAGATGTTCAGTGGGCAGCAGAATCATGGAATAGATAGATAGATAGATAGATAGATAGATAGATAGATAGATAGATATTGATAAATAGGGTTGAGACAAAAGAAAATCTGAGGTTTACATCTTATATTAAATACAAAACTGAATTATGTTACACTGTTGTAAGCAACTATTCTTGAACAATTTGAACATACTGAAATAGCTCCTAAAATTCAAACAGTAAGAGGAATCAGCAACACCACAATCGCACAGGGCAGGACAAGAAGTAGAAACTGTCAGACATCTAAAATCAGAGGGGTGGAGCAATTTTTAACAAAATAAAAGATCATTTAGTCATTGGAGAAGTTGCAGAAAGAAGGAAATGTAGAACTACAGCATGCACTGGTCAGATCAAACCCTGACCCTGCTCAGATCATACCATCCATTTTTTGTGCTCAGCTCACGTCAAGATAACAGATCAAGATAAAGGGATGAGTTTTAAGACTGCCTTTTAGATGCTTTTTCACTTTTTTAGGATTCCAGTATGAAAAGTCAGATCACTTTATACTAATGAAAATCTTTTTCTGTACTCTAGAATTATAATATTCCTAAAATCAATGCAAATCAAAATGATGGAAAGAAGTATCTACTGAAAATTGAAATATTAATTATTATTTTTCCAGTTGATGTCAAGATCCTAAAGTGATTCTACTTTTATATAGAAATATTACTTTAAAGCAATCATAATAATTTGAAATTCTCAATACAATAATGACCAATGTTAAATAATTTCAGCTTTTTAAGTTCAGTAATAAAATTACATGCAGAGGATGCTACACAGGACCACAGACCATACTAAGTAAAAATATCTGCCTCAGTAAGTCAGTATAGCAACTCTGTTACAAATAATAAGTTAAGATTGCTTAAATGTTCCCTGAAAGAGGAACTTTCATTGGTAGTATTCAAATATTGAATCAGAGAATCACAGGATTGTTTAGGTTGGAAAAGTCCTTAAAGCTCATCTAGTCAAACCATTAACCTTACACTTCCACATCCACCAGTAAACCTTGTCCCTCAATGCCACATCTACACAAATGGTGGCTCAGCCACTTCCCTGGGGAGACTATACCAGTGCTTGACAACCCCTTCAGTGAAAAGATTTTTCCTTGTATCCAGTCTAAGCTTTTCCTGCTGCAACTTGAGGCCATTTCCTGTCTTATTGTCACTTGTTACCTGGGAGAAGAGACCGATCCCCACCTGGCTACAGACTCCTCTCCGGTAGTTGTAGAGAGCAATAAGATCCCTTATGAGAGTCCTCCAGGTGTACAACGCCAGCTCCATCAGCAGCTCCTCACCAGATTTGTGTTTCCCATCTTCATTGCTCCTCTCTGGACACTCTCCAGCACCTCAATGTCTTTGAGGCCAAAACTGAACATGACTCGAGGTGCAGCCTCAGCAATGCCAAGGACATGGGGGTAACCCCTGCCCTGCTCCTGCTGGCCACACCATTGCTGGTGACATGACAGAGCTCAGAGTATTGTACGAAGATGTGTCAAAATTGCATTGGAGCCCACAGGTGAGGAAATATTTTTCTAAGTTACTTCTGTCAATGCTGTTATCAAGCTCTTCAGCTGAAAATGTAAACTAAAATGAAGTTGTTTTCAGTCTATGGTAAGTTCTTGGACCATTTGCAACAAATGGTCCATATCCTAATATGTAAGAGTATGATTTGTGGGAGTCTACATGGGGTCAACACTTTGGTTTTGTTCCTTTTTTTCCATCAGAAGATAAATAAAATTCTTTAAATATTTTGAATACTGTGACAATCTTTTAGAAGCTGCAGTGGAGAGGAAAGTGACAAACTTATTTGTTCATGCTTGTATCTAAGAAGATAAGCTTAGATTACCACAAAATAAAATACAAGGAAAAAGTGTTCTAAAATGAGCAACCATTTGGAAAAAGCTTGCTGAAACAGATGCGATGAGCAATATTGACAGTTTTCGTAATTGCAATAGAAAAAAAAAAACATTTCGGGCATAGCTGTTCTTGTCTTTGAAAAACAGATGTGGACAAGATAAACTATTTTTTTCTGTTCTGGTACATGTCATTCCTTCTTTATGGGACATCTAATATATTACAAAGTTCTAATGTAATTTAGGTACTAATGACCCTTTTCATGTCAGGCACAATATCTTCAACTATGTTACTCATTTTTTATTTTTCAGATATTGTTTGAAAGTGAATTTCTACTAACACAGATGCCAAAGCAATTTGAGTACAACTCAAACTTCTAAGAAAGCCAACATGTAGAAAAACTGTGTTCTGATATTTCTTTCTATGACATCAATTTTTAAATCAGGCCACCCCAAACCTGCGGACAAAGAGTAGGAAATTTATAACATTCTGAAAAGCTTCTAATGTTTGTTTTAAAGATATAGGCAAAAACTGCAAGATATGAAAATGTTCTTTTGTTGGCATTCAGCCCATAGATGCCATATATCATCTTATTACTTACAGTTTCATCAGTGTGAGAGCAGAATGACTTATCTACCAGTCGGTTAATCTTTTTAAAGGCAATATATTTCTTTCCAAAAAATGCACATAAATGTTTTCTCTTGTCGCACAATTTGCAATTGCACGTACTCCTACACAAATTAACAGTTCCAACTTCATACTTCTTAAAGAAAGGTATGTTTTGAATTTCCTTACTTTAAATTCTAGTTGTTGGATATCATTGTGTTTGGGATGGAGTTTATAACTTTAAAAAGAGTTGAATTTTGTCCTGTCACTGCTGTTAGTTAATTTCTCCATATTTTTTTTTTTATTCTGAAGTGCATCAACATCTAACTTTCTTTTTTATTAGGCATTAGGCCTTTATTAAACCACACCTTTAGAAGTCTTCTAGCACTGCCTTTCAGTTCAAGTAGTTCTTACCTTCCCTTAAGGATATAAAACGGAAAGAAGTCATAATGACTCTCGTTTTCTTCCTCGTGGCAACTGAAATGGCAAACTTTAATTCTGTCATTCCAATGAGGTGCCTTGAGGCAAGTAGAGCCTGGCTTTGGGTCCAGGTAGGCTAACCATTGTACAGTCATATAATACTTGACTATATCAGCTGAAAATTTAAAAATTTTTCCCTGTTCCATTTTTATGTTATATCCAAAATGATGACAAACTTAATTTATGACTATTATTAAACTCTGGCCTTTTTCTTCCACCACGGGGTCCAAAATGCTTTGTGTAGCATAGCCCCTTTTGTTTTTCATCCTGTTTCCAGCTTTCCTATCCTCAGGATAGTCCATTTGTATATATATTTCATATGATATGCACATGTGTTTTTTACCTGTAATATATATATTCCAAATTTCCTTATCACATTGTTACCTGTTGAGCTAAAACTTTCAGTGAAAATATCTAACAAGGCTAGGTTTTCAACTGGTTCATCCTGTCTCTGTTCTGGAGGGGTCCTGCTGGGGCTCATTTCACTCCCAGAAACATCATTCCCTTCCAGAGCCATCCTGTAGCAGCTCTGGGCTCCTTTTCCTCCCAGCTCTGCCTGAGAGCCCAATGCCTGGGGCTGGGGCTGTCCCCACTGCCCTGCACCTCTCTGGGGATGAGATGGGCCCAAGTTGTGGGGTCCTGCTTTGCCCCTTGAGAAAAGCCCTCATGGCTGCTGATCCTCATCACTCCCAGCCCACGAGCACCCTGAGATTTCCCTAACATCCTCTCTCCAGCCACATGAATCCTTTCAGTGCAACGACAATGACCAGCTCCCCTCCCACTCATGTCTGTTTTGGTTAAACATTTCTATAATGTTTATAGAAAGCTTTATAAGCTTTATAATGCAGTTTAATTTGAAGTTTATCTTGGTGTAAAACAGTGTGCTGCCTTTCTCTCCTCTGGGGATAAATCCTAGTCCCCAGTTTTACCTTGGCTAGCTATGAACCCCAGAGGAGGAAGAGCTGCTGCAGGTGAACCTTCAGAGAGACATAAGGAGTAGAGCTTTTTATGCCAAAGAGCTGCCAGGAACTTTTCCTGTCAACAAAACAATAAGGCAACATTATGTTAGTCAAAAATATGCTCTTGATGCATTTAGCTGCTGAGTCTCTTTTGAAGCGTGGTCCAAAATTGCTGAAGTGATTGGCATTTGACAGGCCACTGCTGAACCTTTTGTTATTTCTTGTCACCCTTCTCTTCTGTATTATATCACTGAGTCTGATGGGAGCTGAGATAGCTAACCTTCTTATCCTGAAATAAGACCTGATATCAGATATCCAGCAAGAATATTTGGGGTTTGTGCATTCCAGGAAATGGGCAGGAATACTATGTGCACAACTTAAAAAAAGCAAGAGGAGACGTAAAAGTCAGTGTTGGAGTGTTTGCACACTATAGTGACTATTATAGCCAAAAAATATTCAGTGTTTCAGAAGTTGTTAAAATCGTTATCAGAAAGTTCAGAGAACACAGTTCAGTAAGCAGGGTCAAACTAAGTAGAAAAATTGCCTATGGAAGGCCAGCAAATTTGGGTTGGAATAATATGAACATGGTTTCTGCCAGCTTAAAACTTAAGTCTTCCCAATAAGTTTACTGATCGATACACCTAAATTAATTAATGGGCCATCAGAAAGTGTTAGGCAACACTTATCAATTTTATTGATAACTTTCAAGTGTGACGTGAAAGTTCTTCCAGTGCAGAGTACATGTCTTGAGATGCTCATGCATGCATGTAGGAGAGGATTTATGTAATCTGGATTTAGCCATCTAAAAGATTTCTTTAGGCATCTCTCCTGCCATGACTATAATGATGAGATAGCATTCAAGGGAGACTTCTTACTAATCATATTCAAATCAGTCTTAATAGTCTCATATTAATCAGTCTTAGCGCACAAGTGAATGTTTTTTGTTAACTGTAAAGGGAGCACTAATAAATAACTGCCTGGGTATATACACTTTTGTGGAGTAAAATTAGGTCAGAAAAATCATGCATCTTGCTGAACACGAAGCTTATCCTCATTGCCTATTATGTGCTGACCCTTTTATCAGCATCACAGTTTATGGGATTATGATGGTGACAACAGCACAAGTGTGTTTTATGGAAAGGAACATAAGGAACAGCTGAATTACACAAAATGTATGAATAAAGATATGTTGGCCTTTAATACTGCCTGACAGAAGTGAAATGGTGTGCAAAGCATTTCATTTGCTTGAGAATGACTCATCTTTCCAAAAAATTGCATTGTAAGGGAGACAAATCACAACCTCAAACCTGAAAAGGTTCATCTATTACAGAATGTTATGGACCATATATGATGAACATGCTACTGTATTTGGGACCTCAGCCATCTCAGCCCCAACAGGCTGCTGTACTATGTAGTTCAGCAAGGAACTTGAATGTATTGAAATATTTTTCTCTGTGAAGTTGTGTGATAAAATTAAACATATGTGCTGCATTGAGACTTTTAGACAGACAATATTTCTGACTGTCAAGACAAGCAGAAATAGCTCTTCTTGGCTGTATCTATGTTAGTTTCTGTCTTGTATTTGAGGTATTTCAACATGTCCTTGCAGTGTGTTCTTGGTATGTCATGGGACTTCACAAGCACAGAAGGAATATTAAAATTAAAGGATAGAAAAGGATGGAAGTGCAGATCACATTTCAGTTTCTTCAAGAAGAGTTGGGACTATCGTCACTCACAATTTTTCCTGTTCCATGTGAAGATTAAAACATTTATAATCATTATGGGCATACTTCAGCCACCTAGCTAGATATTGAATAGATCTGAAGCCTTTAGAGATATTTGCTTCTGTGTCAACTGTGTATGGACCATGGAGAGCTGTTTCACTTTGACTTGCAGTGAAACAGCAGGAAAAATTATCCTCTCAAGCAAAGTTGGACACTTTTAAATTTGTGAAAGGTAGAGGTTTAATTTCTTACTTTCTGTGTAAAAAATATGACACTTTACTTCAGAATAAAACTGAGCAGTGGATGACAGTTATCACTGTCAGGTGATTTGGCAGGAGGTAGTAAAGGTGCTCCAGGTAAAAGATCTCATTCTGACAGCCAGGCAGTCCAGTCATCAACCAACAGTTTCATCTGTGTGAGGAACTGCTGTCCACAGGGTCCTCACTGCTTGGAAGAAAAGAGATTCTGCAGCATTCAGCAAACTTGTCTGGTGTGGGGAAATCACCCAACAGCCTGATTGCTAGTGGTGTCCCCAACTCCTTTCTGCACAGCAGGTGGCTGAAACTAAGGGCAAGTCCCTTTCACAGAAGTTCAACTTTATAATTCAAAACACTTCTTGCAGAAGTGTACATGTAGGCTGGGTACTATCTGATTGCTGTTAGTGATGAACACCCTTCAACACTTTACATGTAGATTGTTCTGTAGACTGCCTTGCTGAGCAGAATAAGAATGTTTTCTTTGTATTTAAGATATGCTTGAAGTGCCTAAGAAGGGCAATTTGAGTGGACAATGATGCATGGATAAATAATTATTGATCCAGACTTTCAGTTTAAATTTAAACCTTTCATTATATTTAAAAACCACCAGCTAAATGTCAAGCTTTTTCGCTCTGTTATTGCATGCCCTTTTTTTTTTTTTGCTAGAGAAAGGGAAAATATGTTGAAACACACAAAGAAAGAGCACCCAGTAAATATAATGCAGTAGTGTCTGAAGATATTTTGTGTTGCATTGGCCTGAATATGTCCTTAAGAGACCAGGTTTCTCAAAGAGTTCAGCTAGGACTGAGTAGGCATCTGACCTACAAAATGGCCCACAAACTTAATCAGTAAGAAAAAACATAATCTATAAAAGTTCCTGTATAAATAGAAACTTTAATCCTTCTGAGGTAAAACAAAGACAGGGAGCAAACTGCCTGTCCAAAACAAAACAAAACAAAAACAAACTAAGAAAGTTCTGGCACAATAAATCTAAAAAGATCTGTCTCTGGCATTAGTCAGATTTCTGGTAGGGGAAAAAATGTCATGCAATTCTATATTAAAACAATACAGTATGTTTTGGTGCATGAAAGCTAACATGATGGAAGTTCAACATCCATTCATATTAGGTGATAGTTATTAAGAGAATTCCAGAAAAAGGAAAAAATTATGAATGAGATAATGGAGAAAACGAAATATAAACACCCAGGACCTTTCTAGACACGTTCAAATCAAACTGTTCTCCTTGTAAGACTGAAACCTTACTAGCACCATTTGAAATAGTTTCCAATTATTCAGGATTCATAGAAAATAATTTATAATTATGATCTGATCTTACTGCCATTGCAATTGCAGCAAAAGACCAAGTAACTTCCATCACTGGAGGACTGGAACTATAAATCCTCTTTGCCCTCAGTTCTTAGATATTCCTCTTGTCTAGATGCTATTCAAATAGTTTCTTATAGGATTAGGAATGAGAAATTGCAGATGGAGTAGTGCAAAATATTCTCATATCAATAACTTTGCAACTGGTAACAAGGGTGGTCCTACAAAATGAAAAACAATGTCAATATTTTGCAGCAACTAGGCATAGCTAGACTTTATTCATATCCATGTTATTCACACATTATATCCCAGTACAATTACACATTATTTATAACTGTCAGAGAACACTTATCCTTGCCATTGTTTTGAAAGGAAGTGTGATATGCCAGGGAAAGCTGGCACACCTAGATATGAGAAAGAGAAGCTACAAAGTGTTTCATTCTACAAAGGTATCTCCAGAAGCTACTGGATCACACATCTTTGATACTGTCCTATCTTCTTGCTCTGTGTAGTGTGTGGAAAGCTCTCTGTAGTATTATTTGTCTGGGAGACATGTCACACAGCTAAGAGATGTGCTCCTCACCAGAACTGTGCTGACTTTGTGGGTCTCCAGAGATCTGAATGCTGATGAACAAGCTCCTCTAGGCAGTCTGAAAAGACCTCTCTAAAGCAGCTGTGAGAATAGATTCAAAGAGGGAAAAAAATCTTTCCAAAGGTTGTGGCATTTTATGGGGAAATCAGTGAGCCACAGAAAACAACTTCTATCCAAGAACTGAGCAAGCAGAACACTTTAAACAAGCCAGGAAAGGAGAATTTGGAAGATAATGTAAGGGAAAACAGGAAAAAATATAACATTGCCTACTGACAGTATTGGACACAGATTATGTGATTAAAGTGAGAATAAAAGACAGAACTCCCAAACTCCCTCAGGAATCTTACTTGAATTTATATCATTCCTTCATTCCCTTTGCTTCTTAGGTGAAGTGGGAAAAAAATAATAATTCATAGAAATGCCATATTTTTTTTCTTTTTGCTTGCTGGGAGATGATAAGGTTTAAAAAGCTTTTTTTTGTTGTTCATATGATATCATAGAAAATATTTTATTAAGTGTTCCAGAATTTATTATTTCTAGTATCATGCAGATATTTTTTCCTATCATTCTGAACTGACAAATTCCCAACCTGGATTTAAATACTATGTAAAGAAGCAGGATTCCATCATGTATTTCCATGTAATACATACCTTCTTCAATAGTTCTTTAAATTAAAAATATACAAGACAAATAAAGCATCTGAAGAATTGATTTACCTAAAATTTAATCTTGTGACTCACTGATAATCTGCAACATATTGATAGGATTTAGTTAGAAAAGATTAGGGTTCTTACTCATACTGGATCTCAGAAACAGTTTTTAATGCAGAAAACTTAGTATTCCTTAGGTAATGGTGTTTGACCAAAAATAATTACCTGGGTGGTGTAAATGCCATTGCTATCTTCCCTGTAGTAAGCCAATTTGCATCAAATGAAAATATTTGCTTTTTCAGATGCCTCTCAGAGGAGCAACTATCAACCTTGCAATTGATGTGATTATGGATAATTCTGAATGTAATCTATCAGCCCTCAAGAAACTTGCTTTCTTTGATAAATGCTGGGAGAACCAAGTATTCTGACATTTATTTAGAGAGTGCAGATAGGGATTGGGGTGATGTTTTGTTCAAGATTATTCTTGTTTTATCAGGGTAGATTGAAGTGGAAGTAATTGAAATGTTATAGTGTCTTAATTTTCTTTCTTAGTTGCTACAGAACGTTGCAAACTATTTTGCTTGTTTCAGAAATGCAGAATTAGTAGAAGATTAATCAGTTTGGCCATTCATTAATCTATTTAAAATTTTAGTGCTGAAAAAAAGCTGGATGGATGACAAAAAACTGCCATAATCTGTCTGAGGAAAGGACGTAGGTGTTTAAGCATGGAACTACAACATAATTTTTCCCATAGAGCAATTCGGAAGCAGTATGAAGACAATTTGTTAAAGATGAAACAGCACAGATGATGGCACATATTATTAATACATTAAAAAAAAGAAAAGTATTTTTACTGTGATCTCTTCTTTGGCTTCATCTGCTAACATTATTAGTGTTACTTACTGTATTAATCGTCTTTTATTAATTGTAAAAGACTTTCTAATTAAATTTTTTATGTTTATAAACATAAAAATCTGTGCAGACATGTGGATGACACTTTACTTTTCCAAACAAAGGTGCAAATTGGTCTGTTGTGTTCAAGAATTTAATTTCCTCTTAAACTTTTTTATTTTTTACTGTTAATTATTTTCAAGGTTAATGAACAGGCTATTAATTTGCCTATGCAATTTGCAGAATCCAACATTGTTGGAATGTCCTGCCACTTGAAATATTGTGGTGAAGTGTAGATAAAATGTCAAAAAATGAAAACCAGAGCATTTCTGTGTGAGTATGCTTCTAATATTTTACGTAAATTAAAGGCATTGATTAATACACTTGCAGTTGATTTCATTTGTAATTGCTTTCTTTCTTCGGTAAGACTCAGTTTTAAGGGCAATAATAACACAGAATCAGAATGCTGTGGTTAATTGTGTGCTATGGCTTCTAAAATTGTGTACATGATTCATTTGGAGATCTTGCAATGTACTTACACAATCCAAATAAATAAAAATAAAGGCCTCCTATTAATAATGATTTTTTGACACTTGGCATAGTCTTTTGTGTTGCCTGAAAAAATAGACACACAGCTGTTAATTGACAAGAAAAGTAATAATCCTTTGATTACAGTAGCTAAAGGCTGTCCTTTAATGGATTTTACTTGTCACTTTTAATTCTTTTTAATCTTAGTCTGCATTTCATTAGAATGGCTTTATCATTCTGATGGCCCTCCTGTCGTTATTCTGATTGAGTTAATGGCTTGTCGTCATACCACAGAGCTCTGGTATAAAATATAATAGTGCTTTATTTATAGTCTTCAGGGACATTTTAAACATGATTGCTTTGCCAATCAGCTTTTCTGGTTTTACATAGTATATTATTGTAAATGGAGGGCTGTATTTTGCTTTCTCTTGCCTGGTAGGTACTCTGAGCAAAGCTTCTGTCTTAATCTTCCATGACTTAATCTACCTATAAAATTCAACAGCCAGTTGGTGAGGGAGCTAGAAAAGGACTGTAATAATTTTCTGTCCTGCTCTTCAGCTGCGATTTTGGCTTTCTGTTTAAAAGCTACATGCCTGCACTGCAGTTTTCCTAACAGATGATACAGGTACTCGAATGTTATTCAAAAATTACCTGCGGTCTCATAATACATCTATTAAAGTAGATTTATTACTGTCTTGTGTTCTCAACTACAACTGTACAGCTGTAGAATGTGTGATATTTAGGCCTTTATGCTTCATTTACTTCTCAGAAAAAACTAGTGTTCAAGGTACTGTATTATTTCTATGATTTTGAGGAGTCTGATAAACTGCTAATAATTTTAAAGATAATACCATTTAATAATTGTGGGATATGGATTGGAGAGTTCCTGATTACTTTTTTAATTACAAAGTACAAAAAGTATGCTGGTTGCATGTAGAATAACATTTGGATGGACAAGAGTATTTTTCTTGTTTTTAGGTTGAGAGAAGCAGTATCAGCAAATTATTGTAGAGAATGCATTAATGAATGTTTGATGATTATATTTGTGATACAAATCCAGCTGTGACACCAAGCCATGCTGTTGTTATTGACCTATATAATACTCTGCTGCAGAACAGATGTCATAATTAAAACAGGCAACATATTATGATATATTTTTGTAAAGTTACTAGAGCATGGCTTATATGATAACCTTGCCAACAAGTTAGGAAATAAGGAAGATATGTGGAAAATAGCTACCTAAGCTCATACATTTTTATTTCAATTTCTGTGTAACCATTTCAATTTTCCCATTTCTGTAGAGACTTTCTAAAATGGGGTGAAGTTTTCCAAGAACATTAGTACTTACATTTATTTTCAAAAAAATGTTGATGAAGAATCAGACATATGCTAGCAAAGTGCTGTATCAGTAGGTCAGGTTTTCAGGACAAGAAATAGAAATGCCGAGGATTTTTTAAAAAACTGCTTTCTAGAAAGAAAAAAATGTATATTGTATTTGAGGTAGTCAGAGTTTGTAATGTTAAACAGAATTTTCTTGGAGAGATCTTCTTATATATCTTGAATTTCTCAAATCTATTTCTAAGTCTTGTATAAACAACCATGTCTCTCAATATGTATATATTCATATCTACATATTGATATATGTTTTTTATGCTCACTGTTCTTGCAATTAACTGTTTAATCAGAGAAGGATAATTAAACATTTATTTTATTTTTATCAATTAAGTATTTCTTTAAGGCACATGCTACATTATTGGCAGATTTGAAATATATAACAGATATGGAACTGCAACCTTTGGTTTTTTTGCTTTCCAATGCATTAAATTGCAGATGTTAAGAGCTTGGCAAATCATGTGCTGTTGTTTGTACTTTGCAAGTTCCAGATGCAACTATATTTAACTGTTCTAAGCAGTGTCAGAGTCTCCAGAAGAATCACCTCTATGTTTTTCTCTTGGAACCGCCAGAAAGAACTTTTTGGCTCTCTATTTTTGGTTTTTATCTAATTTCTATTATTACTCTTTGCATTCCTATAGTGTCCAGGAACCTGAGCTAGGTAGGTACTGCTTTCAAGTTTTCCTGTATTATTCCTGCATAAGAACAATCCAGTATGAAACGTTTCATACTGGAGCACAGAGAATGGTCACTTTACAAATTGTGTTGCACTGAGTGCAAGAGCAAGATATGCAGAGGTTTTTTTATAGTAGCCAACTGTCCACATTTGAAAACTTTTCAAATATGAATATTTTCAAAACACTATGCTTGGCACCCTGGGTCTTTTCTTCAATTTTCCCTTATTGGGTAACTGTAGCAGAGTGGCTCACATCAGCATTAGGATATTGCACTGAAGTTCATTAAAGAGCACTCTGATGAATCAAGAACTTCTTCTGGTTCACAGGCATTCCTATTCTCTTGCAATTTTTAATGATTTCTAATATTGCACCAACTACCTAAGCCATTTTCCAGTGCCAATATGTTATCAGTTACATAGATTACTGCTTGACTTGAATGGAATCGCCTGTCCTGTTTTCTATACCTGCTTGCTTCAGAATAGTTGTCTCTATAGCTTGCCTAAAGATTGGCACATAGATTTGTATGTATTTGCATTTCTTTCTCTCCTCTATGAATTTATGTTCGTGGATGTTGCCAGACTAACTCAGTAAATTTACTATATTTCTATTCTGAGTTAAATGATGGACAAGAGCAGATGATGGTTTCATATGGGAACTATTAAAATACACTGTTCATAGAACTGTTTTCATTTGCCAGAAGCGTACAAGGAAATAAAATATCTCCCAGAAATGTTTTCCTGTAGATTTACTCCACTGAACTGAATCAGCAGAGAAAAATTAATAAATTTAGAAGTGCTTTATGAAGGATCCACTTACTCTCAAGAGGTCTGCTGGACTACCCTTAATCTGTATCTAAAATGAGGCCTTGTTGACAGGGGTAGGTGAGTGGTGAAATACAAAAAGACAAGAAAGACAGAATAGACATTTAGGGAAAATTCGAGGCAAAAATTGACAGAAAGCAGGGAGGAAAGGGAAAAAAGGAGAAAGAGACTAAATAAAAAATACTTAAAAGTGACAAGAGAGAATATATGCAAGTTGAAAATATCAGGATTTTGATTTCAGCTTAGATGGATGATATTTAATGCCCTAAGTCTCTAGGCATCCTAGCAATAGATGGGCTTATCTTTTTTCATCTCTCTTTGCTTCAGCACTGCGCTATGGGTTATAATTAAAGCTGGTCTAAGATAGCAACAAAACTGAATAAATTATTCATTGAAAACCAGAAACATTTTCTAAATAATGTATTCAATGAATAATATCCAACTAAAAATAGGTACAATATACACAGTATTCTGTGCAGACTCAGAGCTGGTCCTTGGCCCACATTTTATCATAATGACTATGATGAAATTGGCTTGTTTCTTTTCTAGAGGAGACAAGCAAGAAAAAGTATTTTGCTTTCTAGCCTCAAAAGGTATGATATATTAGTGCACTTTGCTGTTAAAATTTTAAAGTTCATTTTGATATCCTAATGGGCAAAAATTAACTAATCCTTGCATGGAACTTAGTGGCAGCCTAGACATTGATGACAACGATATGATTATGGTAAGAAGAGGAAAATAAAGATCGTTCCAACCAGGTAAAGGTATATTTGATGCGTCAGAAAAGCTTCCAACACCCAAAGAAAATTAAGAAAAAGTTGTGAATACCAACAAAATGGTACATGGAAAAATTTGACTGGAAGTGGATATGAAAAAGGATTTGTCTAATAGATAGAAAACTGCATTTCCTTACTAAACTATCTTTTCCTAAAAGTCCTTTGCAGCCCAGTGGCAACACAAAGGACAGCAATTGTCAATGAAAAGCAACAGGGAGAAAATGGAAAAGAGAGGACGTAAGAATTAACAAATAAGTATGGGAATATAAAGTACAGAGTATTTAAAGGAAGATCAAAGAAGCAGATTAAAAGGCAGTCTTTTGATCTAAGGCCTATGAGCTTCAAAAAATACATTATAAGTAAAATACATTTTGTCAATGTTGTATACCATATAAGTATACAAAAATCACATTTTGAATAACTTTAAATTTATATATTAAAAATTGATGGAAAGAAGCCAGATATAATCGACACATATTTGAGGAAAACTAGTAAACTGAGTATGAAGCTAGTAAAAGTGAGATAAGAAAGTCTATCTATTCTTTTACCAATCATTAATCTAAACACTAAAATGTCATCTAGCAAAAAAAAAATATTTTTTCTAAACCACCAGACCCAGCCCACTCATTGCTAAAAGTCGTCAGTTTTGCGGAACCTGGGAAATATTTAAGTAAATATTGGGTGATGAGGGATATTCCAGAAAGATGAACGAGTGCTGATACTGTGTCAGAACTCAACAAGGCTGATAGGTTGTCCCAAAAAAACCCTAAGCCAACTTCATTTCTTACCAAATTAATGTAAAAAGACAGTGTGCAAAGATGTTCATCTCCTCAGTTTTTCTTATATTTTTCTTTGGTTTCTTTCCTAGAGCAAACATCACTTTGTCTGGCTTATGCTATCGCTGCAGATTAGCATTCCTTCTTTGTGGTTGCCAGTGCAAAGGAAGAAGGAATGGTGGAACATAATTTTTTCCTGGTTCTATCCATAGAATGTTTCTGGTGGGACCCCATCTTGCTTCCTTTGCTACAGCTCTGGTTAGAGAAGACAATGAATTTAACATGTAGCTTGGTTAGTTATTTTTTTTTATATCAAGATTTTTAGGAAAACACATCAAGTCAACCAAACACTTCTTAAAAGCAGATTATTGCGTGTGTGGACATGGAAAACATACAAAGGAAAAACATTTTTTCTTGATATTTTCCTCATTTTAATTCTAAAAAAATAACACCTTCTTTTTATTTTTTTTACTACATAGGCGTGGAAATAGATGTGGGGCTAGTTGTCCGTTCTGAACCCCCAGAGTACTGAGGCTGAGATACATAAAGTCATGTTTCATATTATGTTCTGATAATTAGGAGTGTTCAAAGTACAGACCCAAATGTTAAATATATTCAGAACTGTCCCTTTCCCACCGCTTGATAAAAATTTGGGCATGTTATAACTAGTTTTACATTAACATTTACACTGTAATTACATAACAAAAGTACGTGGTTCAATCCTACCTTAAATAAATTCATATTTTTAAAGATGCTATCAAAATAATCTTGTTCAAATGTGGGATGGTGAAGTAGGAATTATTGAAAGAATACTGAATTTTATTGCCAATTAAGTTGAATACATTTTTGTGGCTTTATCACACAAAAGCATAGTTGCCATTCTGTACAGAAGTCATCACCACTCTACTTGTCAGAACTTTCTGAAATAAAATCTATTAAAAACAGGAACACTGAAAGTAATTTAGGGAAAATACCTGTGTTTTGCCTCATTCAAATTGCTTTTGTTAAAGCATTTGAAATAAATAGAACCTCTCAAAAGTTTCTTGTTCAACAACAATCACTGTAATCTGCATCCATTATAATACTGTGCGTTGTACTCCTTTGACAGCAGAGCTAAGCAATCAATATGCTCCTTTTCAGCAATCTCTGCTGAACCAATCTCATATGGTTAATAGCTGAGACAGATGCATTCTATAAGAATTTCACAATTGTACCAAATGCACATTGGCCTCTTACAGCCTTCTGTTAGCAAGCAAATCCTTAAAGCAATATTGCAATACTGTCTTCCTTAGCTCTTAGCATAATTTAAATGGAAGAGCTAAAATCCATATTTTAAATCTAGAAGAAACAGTGGTGTAGAGCTGTAGTTTAAAATACTTAAAAAGAAATTATTATATAAAACCAGCACTTTGAAAAATCTAAAATGTCAGTATATGCAAATACTTAGCTAAGATACCCAAACAAACTTAGCTTTATGTAGGCCATAAAGAACACAAACATCCCTATTATATACAGCCCATGCTTCTAAGTGATATAGACTTTCTTTTACTAATCCATATATCTAGCTAACTGTATTTGTTCCTCTTTTGTAAATAATTTTCTTTGAAGTTTAATTGCCTTTTGTATTTATAATAATGTCTCATTGAATATATAAAAATGTCAGATAATACTTAAGTCTACATAATATAACTGCCTAATGCCACAGCCATGTGAGGCAGAGAAACTAACCCAAGATGCCCTGAAGTGGCTGTTAAACAAGTCTGTTCATGATATATAGGATTGAAGTAAGCATTTATCTCAGTTTTAAGGTGTTCAATAAATTTCATTTTTTTTCTAATATCTGCATGTGAAGGCTGACATCACAGAATCATAGAACCACAAGATAATTGAGCCTGGAAGAGACCTCAGGAGGTCTCTGGTCCAGTCTCCTGCTCAAGCAGGGTCAGAGATGAGTTCAGACCAGGTTGTTCAGGGCTTGTCCATTCTGGTATTGAAAATATCAAAGATATAGAACATTCAACCTCTCTGGGTAGCCTGTGCCACTGTTTTATTCTTTTCATTGGGAAAAAGCTTTTCATTACATTCAGTTTGAGCTTCCCTTCTTTCAGCTTGTGCCCACTGCCTTTCAGCCTCCCACCACACACTCCTGTAAGCAGCCAAATCCATCCTCTTGATAAGATCTTTGTAAAGTGCTATGAGGTGCCTCCAGGGTGACTAAGCCAAGGTCCTTCACCTCTCCTTACAGGGAAAGAGGTCCATCCTGACCATTCTGGATGCCCTCACCCAACAAGGAAGTATCTTGTAATTAGGTAGTGCAAATCTCTGGAACTGCCCTGGTAGTGTAATATGCCACCTTGCTAAGGTACTTTAGATTTATTACACAAGGACATCTCAATAACATCTGCAGTTCTTCCTTTTACTTCCAGTCTCTGCTCACCTGTGTTTACACCAGATTTTGATAAAGACTCTTGCGTACTGCTGCAATATAAATAATGAAATAATTTAATAATTAATAATTTTAATTATGCTAATAGTAGAGCTTTGAATGTACAGGGAAGGGAACACTGATATTCAATTTACTGTCAATCTGATTAGCAATCATGCCTTCTGGAAAAAACTAGAAAATTAAAAGTATAATCAATATCATTCTTTTGGTAAGTTTGTGATTTTTTCATAATTTCCGCCCTTTCTTGGAGAAAAACCCTCCCAAAATACTTATTTCTTATAAAGTTGCATTTTATTTTGATATGGCAGCTGCATGCAGAATGATCAATAGGTTTATGATGTCATTAAAGTCTGGCACCAGAAACTGGCAAAAAATGTCTATTTTTATTTACTATTTGACTTACACTTCAATGTGTCATGTAGTGCTTAGAACCAAAATATTTGTACAGTTAATTTGGCAGTTACAGACAGTACAGATTATGTAAGGAAGCAGAAATTTAGAGTATTGCCAGTTTAGTAAACACTTTTCATGAGAAGTTTTAAAACCTTAATGAATTAATAATGTCAGAAACACAAAAGACTTCTAAATCCAAAAATAATGAGATTTAAACTTTAGGCTATGGAAATTGACAAACTAAACTTTGCAATAAATAAGAGAATCAATGTAGCATTTTTCTCCTTTGAGAATTTCTACAGAGAAAAAATATCTGCAGTTATTGTCATGGATTAAATATTTATTTAAAACAGTGTACTGGAGTTATCCTCCTCTTAAATTTTCCTAAAACCACTGGGTATACTGAGCTATTAAAAATTGTTACAGTGGGTTTTAGTTGATTTCAGAGAAGGCATTCATTCTGCTAGAGAACTTATTGCTTTTCTCACATATTGGAGTTATATTTTTTGCCAACTTGCTCATTAATTTCTAAGCTCTCATGCACCTTTTTCTTAAATATGAAAATATTGATTAGAGTTTTCAATAGAAAAAGGCCATTTACATGTAATTTTTGCAGATTACCCAGATGAAAAGCTCATTATCGGTGGAAATAAATATTCCTGTAATTTTAGATGTCACAAATATGTTTGTCATTGTAAACATCTTCTGTTTGCTCCAAAATGATAAGGGATGACCAAACAGCCTATTTTGAACAACTTCAACAACAACAAAAAAGCTGTATTTCTCTCATTATTAATAATCTTCTTCATATCATACAGACTATTTGAAGGAATATCTTTACCACTGTTTAATAGTATCATCCAAAGAACTATAACTCATACACCTGTCCTCCAGAAAATTTCTGCTTCTTTCTGATTCATTTTAAAATAAATTAATTCATGGAAAGTTGAATTCTCTAATTCAGGATGGTGCTTATACACCCTGTTTGATATCCAGTCCAAGCCATATTCTCCTGAATGTTTTGTCCCTCCTTCCTTACCAGTGCAACCTGTGAACACATCTATGAGGGTCCTGGCAATATACCAGAATAAATGGAGATGTTCAGTGTACTTTGTCTCAGCCTTGATCTACAAAGGCCATTAAGTTTCCAAATTATATGTCTCAATCTGTTATCCATGAAGTATTAAATTATGTTCCATTATTAGCATTTTTTCAGCCTGGATATTCAACATTTATGGGCATCAAGGTGTGGACAGAAACGTTGAGATTACCTGTGTTTTACAACATAACCATCCAGAAAGAGAGGATAAAATTTGGGGATAGAACTTAAATTTGTTATCACATAGGAAGAAGGAGATTACAGAGAATTCTTTATTGAGAATCAAAATTAAATACTTGTTACATTGCAAAACTGGTTGTGAGAGTATTAGGAATTTGAAGGTTTACTGAGCTCTAGGGATAAGATAGAATTAAAAGACTCTGCCATGATAAAAAATAAAATAAACTAACTGAGAAGGCAGGTTAGATAACCATCTATAAATCTAGCCATGCAGTGGTAAAAAAAAAGTCACAAGTTCCCTATAGAGCATGGTAAACAAAAAGTCATAATCTCCCCACAGGCCACCCTCACAACTTGACACTCAAGAACAGTACTGGAGTAGTGATACAAAGTCTTACATATCTTCAGGGGAGAGACCAATCCAGAAAAAAAAAAAAAACACAATCCCAAAAATGGTCAATCTAATTTAACTTTAGTTATCTAAAATCAGGGGTCTATTTTTTTTCATCCCAGACCCCAAGCATTAAGAACAGTTTATCTCATCTACTTTAGGACCCCTATTTCAAAAGAACCATTGTTCAGGAGAACATTATTTCTCCGTTGACTGTAAAGGCAATCTAAAATGAGTAGTCCAGTCTGCAGCCAAATGTATTTTTGGATGGTTGAATCAGGGCAAGGAGATCTATCCATTAACTACAATTCTCTTGTAGTAGAGCAATATGTTGAAATAATTTTCACCATGAATCTGTAGGTGTACAGTTTTGAGACTCAGCAGTTTCCTATGAGATATGCAGGTACTAGGCAGACATTTGTAGGGATTTGTATAGGGAAATGTCTGAAGTGGTACAGAAGCTGAACACCTTGGCTAGAGGAGTAAATTCTCATAACACCCAAGGGTCAGAGGATGTGTGTGTGTGTATCTCTGTGTGTGTCTGGATACATAAATTTGCAGATAGCCATCCTTGTCTGTCACTTACCATGCACAGTTGTAGATTCAGGAAAAGACATAAAAATGTTGAAAATTCCTGGTCTCCTCAGAGCATTTGTCTTGACAGAAAAGTCTGATCAATGCTGAGGAAGAGGCTGCATCCTGCATGTGGAATTTGTGGCTGATGCCCTGGGGAATTATAAGATTATCTTTGTTGTTTTTATTACAGTACCATCTGGGGCAACTAGGCTTGGAGCTGGAGCCTTCTGTGGCAAGTTGCATGCAAACAGCCAGAAGGTGTCTGCCCTGCATTTATTATAATTTAAATTAAAATAAAAAGGACAGCATCCATATATATGTAGAGAGAGAGAGAAAGACAGACAGATGTGGGTTTGGCTGCCACACAATCTGAGGGTCCAGCCTTGCAGAAAAGTGGCCATAATAATTAGTGAGACTGCTCTTCGATGATGTTTTGTAAATCAAAGGGTTTAATAAAGTAAAAATAACAAAGTAAACAAAATGTTGCAGAAAGCAAGTAATAAGCCAAGCACAGGCGCCTGAGAAACTCCAGACGCCCTGCTAAGACATCTCCAAAAGCCTTTTCTTTTCCCTTGGCTCTCTCTTAAATACTGAATGTTTTAGGCGGGATAACCTGGCTAACAGCCAATAGAGAAGGATACAGGCTTTCAAGAACAGTGACAAGATCCAATAGATGCTTCTGTCTTGCCCTTGAACCAATCCTTTTCAGAAGGGTATGGAACTTTCTGGGGTCTTTACCTTAAGGGATGAGCTTTAAACTTTCCCTATATGGAAACATTTGCTGGGTATGTGGGGTGCATTACTACAGACAGACAGAAAATGGAAAACAATTTTAAAAAAAGGGGCAGGGAGAGGACAGTGAGGTAATACCACACGGGTAGCCAAAATATCTATTTTTGCATTACAGCAAAGGAGAAGCTTCCCGAGACAAGGATGCTGGATGCTCATAGGTAACCATCTCCCAACATATGGGAGATCCTGAAAGTAAGTGTGAAGGTATTTCAAAATCCAAATAACTAAGAGATACACTTTGATGAGGTCAGAATGTGGCTTAAGGCAAGGAAGAATGAGATCTCTTGAGAGATAATGCCTAACGAGCATAAACTGTGTTGAGCTGTGACAGTAACAACAGTTATTTCATGAGGTTCATTCAACTGGACAGATGCTATGTTCAAACACATTCAAACAAATGTGTTTATTGCCATATAGATATAATTGTTTCTTGTCTTTCAATTACTGAAAAAGGAAATCTACAAAACTCACTAACTTGAAAGCATTTCAGCTTGTTTGTGACTTGTATAATCACAAGCTAGTTTTCATGCTCTGAAATTTGTTTTGGGGAAATAAAGAAATAGTTACATAATTGAAGGATGATTAACTGGGCCATCTCCAATAACTTCATTATAAACCAAGAGTGAAAACATTAAAGTTTTTTTAAAACTTACTGAATATCTGTTCTGGTCTTCAGAGTTTCTTTATAGAAAGCCTGACAGCATGACAATCCATTTAATGGCCTTGAATTGGAAAGCTGCTCCATCACTGTTAGATTTTGTGCCATTTAATCAGTTATACCCTCAAGAACATCCTGCAACACAAATGACACAAGGTAATTCAAAGCTGTTAGATAAGGGGAACCAAGGCAGTAAAAGCTTGGGGCTGAATTTTTGAAACACTCCTCCCCTATGTGTTGGACAATTTTGACACACAAAGCCATGCACATCTGAAAAAAGGGAATACAATAGAGGCCCTTCAGAAAATTACAAGCACTGCTTCTGCAGGGTGAGCTTCTGATTTTGTCTCTGTAAGTAAAGCAGTAGATTAGCATGGAATGTCTAATATCAAATAGCATATAAGGAATTACCTGCTTTACTATCAATGACTTTAGTATGACAGAGACAGACCATTATACTCTAATAAAATCATAAACAGAAGGCATTCTGTTGTCTTTCTTCACTTTTTTTCTCTGAATTCTTTAGCCTTTATTAATGACAGAGGGAAAATAGTCAGAGGTATAAAATTAGATGTCTGTAAAATGTTAAAACAGAGTAAATATATTTTTATTTCTTTGTTAAAATTCTTCTCTGATTGTTAAAATTGTACAAACATTGTATAAATGAACAAACATGTAAATTAAGCAGCAGGTGGCTGAAATAGCACTGTTCATTTTGCAAGTTGTCATTCTCTCAGTCTGAACTTCCATGGCTCTTGTAAGAGTACTGTGTGCTGTAAAGTATGATGAAATATGATTTAATTGACAAGATTTTGATTAATAAAACTGAAATGTCAAGTTATTTAAGATTAATAAGTGGCTTACCTTTCACTGGCATTATCAACAGTAGTTCAAACAGTGAAAGCACTGGAACTTGTTTTAGGTAGAGTTTGTCCTCATTTTAAAACGAAAAGCAAATTAAATTAATATTATCTATTTTTCACATCTGAGTGAGGAAGGAAGGAAGGTGAAATAAGGAATTAAACAAAGGTGATGAAGACATGCTTGGCTCTGGCATGAACAGAATATGTAACTTTAATTTGCTGTATCTCAGGTTCTAGGAAAAAGCAGGTGAGGCCTGTGGACTTGCTGTTCATCACAGAGCAGAATAAAATGTACCTTTTGAAAACCTGGTGTAGTTCACTGTATGTTCACAATAGCAAGAAGTTGCGTTAGACAAGTGGAGGAGCTTCTTCCTGCCAACACAGCTGCAGCTCCAGCCCATCCAAAGAGTATCACTGTGGTTTGCACCTGGTAGAAGAGCCAAAAGCACTGACTGGCGGGAGGGAACTGCAACACATAAAGTTCACATTCAGGACTGGATGTATTCCAAGAAGAGGACACCTTACTTGGTAGCATGACCAGATTGTCCCTGGTTAGCTCCTTGTAGAGACTGTGGGGTCCAGAGGAGCTGCACAGGGAGCCCTCCTTGGTGCCCTGCCATCATCTGGCTGTCGTGGTGCTGTGGGGCTTGGGCGTACACTGTGACGTGCCAATGGCTCTGGTACTGAGGAGACAAGAAGTGGGCACGAAGAGTGGCATGGAAAATCAACTATTATTATCTAAAATTTACTTTTTCTTTTACCTTATATTTATAGGTTTGATGTTAAATCTCCAGAACTAAAAGGAAATCATGACATGTAGGCCAAAAACCAGAAAATCTCACATTTTACTTCATTAAAAATATTGAATTACACAAACAACAAATGCTGGCATAATCGATTTGATTATATAGTCATATAGATCAATGTCTTACTTGCCACTTAGTATCACTTATTGATTTGACATCATTGTCTTCATAGGTAGTTCTTAACATTCATGTAATTATAAATAAACATGCACTGTGGCAGAAGTATACACTTGTGCATATTCTTTGTTATATTAGTATGAAAAATTGCTGAGTGGTGGATTGCTAAAGCAGCAAAAAAGGTGGTTTCTATGACAGCATTTTTTTTGCTGCTCGTAGATACTTGAACAAGATTTGGCTCTGAAGTAATAGCAGGTATATGAATTACAAGACTTATGTAATTTTCTGTATTGGGTACAGCAGTGAGTGGGTAACTATTGAACTGGTCAAAACAAAAGGGATCAAAAAGCCAACATGGCCATGTCATCACTAGGCTTCATCCATTTCTGAACACAGCCTTGTGCCTTATATCTTTTAACTGACTGGAAAAAGACTTTGGACTGCTGATTGTTTGACTTTGTAGTTACGCAGCAGCAGCACCACACAGCTCTGTCCAGTGTTTCCACATGTAGGAACTTCCAGTGTGCCTACTTCCACTTTGATTGTATTGATATGTTTGATGTGCAGCTAGAGCAGACTAGAAGTGCTAATGAAGAAGTGATATTTATTAATGAGCATTTTCCTAGTATTGACTCACCTGAGGTTCCTTAAATCTCCAAAAGTTTCTAATAAACTATAATTGCATTGCTTATGTGCATACTAGCAGTGGAGCATTATGGCTTGATATTTCCTTGATACCAGAGAAAAATGCTAAAATAGGGCTCACTTTTTTCAGTCAAAAAAATGTAGGGGACAAAAACACGTTAGAAGCATGATAGGACCATTCTGAGTGGGTGTGTGCACCCACTCTTTGTTCTTGTCCAGGAGTATTAAGAGCTGGTTCATCTGGCACGCTGGCATCTGCTGCATGGAGCACTGTTGTAGGTCACATTTTGGCTTTGGAAAGTATTTTATTCTTAGAGCTCTCATGCTTGGTCATTCATCAAAGTTCAGATATGCCCCTTGTAAGTTTAGTGAGCATTGTGGAACAGACAGGAAAAAATGTGCTTTGGCAATGTTTTTTTTAGAAGCCAAATATTGCTGCACAGGAAAAAGGAAGATGGAGTTATGAAATGTTGTAAGTTTTGTTAACTTTATCACCTCAAACCCTGTCTAATCTCTATGAGGAGAGAAGTACTTCTGTGTATCTGTATGTGAAGATTCAAGCACTTTCAGTATTTTTTAAGGTACTAGAGAAAGAAATAATAGCAATCACTGCATGTTATCATGTACATTAAACTAAAACCTACAGAAATCAGCTGGTATGTAGAATGGGCAGTCTTATTTTGAAAAGTATAGCAACATGGAAGCATTCTGTTTATTGATCCTGTCTCTCCATTATCCTTCTCATTGGTCCTTCTTTGTCTGTATCATAAGCAGTGAAGCAGATAAAGACAGTGTCAGAAACATTCATAATAACATAACCAAATCCCATGCAGCAGAAAAAATATTGCCAATGGGATTTTTTTTTTTTTTGGTTGGAACCTTTTTGTGTTCTGAAATGCAGATTTTTGATTGTAATCTTTATATTAAAATGATCTTCATTTTAGCAAGTACATTCTACAAGTAAAAGAGTCTTTTACAGCAAGACCAGTGAGTTTTTCTCTCCCTCTAATTCCCATAAGTGTAATGCTCAACCCAGTGATGTAAGGGAGATGTGGAAATAAGAGAGAGTCTGTGAGCAGTCCAGATAAATTCTCCTCGAATGTTTTTACAATTAAGTCCACTTTACTGGATTTATGAACCAGAAAGTTGAATGGGTTCCTTAAAGGGTTCTCCCTAGCTCATGGCAGTTTTGCAGTCTGCTGTTGGAAATAAACTTACACCAAGTTGTTTGCCTAGTTGTACTAAAGAGAACCAAGAAAGTTTTGAAATTGGAACTTAACAGTAAGGAAATGCTCATAAGAAGCAGCTGAAGAAGAAATGTCCCAGTCGTGATGTAGAGGCAGAATATTCTTGTCCTGGAATCATCTGGAAGGAAAAATGAAACCTCATGAGAAAGGTGGAAAAAAAATGCTTGTGCCAGGATCACAAAGGATTAAATTAAAAAGCATGACAATATTCAGAAGTTTAATAAAATGGCCGAGTCAGTAACAGCCCATTTCTTTGGTCCTTTCAGTACATTTCCGTCACTCCCTTTTTAAAATTAGATCATTTGTATTTTCTCCAGATTTAGCAAATCTCTATCTATTTTGTTTGAATTACCCTCTGTTTGCTAACTGTACTTGTTTTTCCCAGGATGTGTAATTTACCATTTTTTTTGCTCCAAATAGAACTTTTTACATTGAAATTTTGTTCCTGCCTCTTGGTATTAATTTGTGGTGTTTTACATAATCTTTCTAATGCTCTGCAAATGTGTATATGTAGTATTGCTGAAGATCTGAGAAGTGAGTAGGGCCTAGCAAATTAACACCACTAATGAATTATTGTAAAAGTTTGATAGAACTTTTGAAAGGCTCAGACAAAGAAACATTGAAAGGCTCAGACAAAAGATTTTTCAGTGTTTAAAGCCTTTTGAAGAACCAATTTTGGAAATGCTGAAGCCAGTGTTACTTTACAGGTTGGAAACCTGAATTCTGAATATATGGCCCTATTGAAACATGGGATGAAGAAATCTTCAGCTTCTGTTTTCAACTCCATGTAACAGAATATTTGGTTTTGGGCAGAGGTTTTAGGAAGGAGAGGTTATTTTTTATTCAGAACACAGTTACATAAAGAATACTAGATATAGAGATTTTAATCTCTATGGTATTAAATCTATCTATCTATCTATCTATCTATCTATCTATCTATCTATCTATCTATCTATCTATCTATCCATCTATCTATCTATCTGTCTGTCTTCTTCACATTTTACATTTTCAAAAGTAGACTTGTCTTTTTGTGTTGTATGTCAGTCTTTATAAAAAAAGAGAAACGTTTTTAGAATGCATTTGAACAAAATATTACACATCTAGCCAGAACAGAATTTAAAAAATCAAACTGTCAGGCTTCTTTCTTGTTAGTATAAATGGAAATTTGACAATGTCATTTTGAGCAGTCAAGGTGACTAAGACTTTAGTGGTCCATGTAGACTTCTTATGGAGTAATGCATATGAAATTGATTTTATCTAGACTATTGTACATAGTAACTCAAAATTACCTGCCCAAAGCCTAATCACTCTCTTCATTTCTACTCTGCTTGCAAGTATTCCTAGGGAAAAATTGCAGGTATGCTGTGTGATTATATAGCACACACTGAACTCTGGCACCCCTCAAATAGTCCAACAGACCTTCATGAAATATCAGCAAAACCTGCAATTTGTTAAAAGTCCATTATCTTCTTTTAACCAAAATACCCTGTGGGTAGAATATAGCCACACAAACAAATTCATCCTTACAGACAAAAATTTCTGAAGAGTCCCTTTTTATAATAATTTACTTTACTATAATAGTGATAGCGCATTACAAGCATCTACTCCCCCTGTATTAACAGGAGGTGTTCTGAATTTTCTGGTGAAAAATAAATTGCAGAAGCAGGTTTCCACATTATTTGAACACTGATGGGGTCATTCTCTTTTTAATCTAATATAAAAGAGAATTACATGTGGTGGACCAGCTGCAGAATAAGTGTTGTCCCTCACCCATTTTTTGGTTGACAGTTTCATTGTCTCTAGGGAAAAAGGTTGTCAAGGGACACCCCACCTGGGAAGACATGCTTGGTCTCTACTGATGTTAGAAAATTCAAAGTAATAAATGACCCAAAAATTAGGGTTTAAAAAAATAAAGAAATTTTTCTTTGTTTTTTCTCTATTCACTGGATATTCAGAGAAGTTAAAAGGACAGTGCAAGAACAAGTTTTTACTAACATGCTTTACTAGGAATACAGGCACGTGCAACCTAACACAGGAGAGGGTTTGAAGCTGTTAAAGTCTGGGAGTCAAAAAATGAAAATATCTCCAAATTCATGTCCTAGTCTGATGGGGTTGACTTCTTTCCCTTGTCAATGACAAGTGCCAGCAGAAAAGATTGGAAAAGGTTTCAGTTTTTTTCCTTTGTTGTAAGTACTGGATCCAAAATCCCAAATTATATTTTTCTCCAGACTGAAACATCTAGAAGTATCTGTTCCCTAGAAATGGGCTATTGACAGGATTCGGTTGCTTGAGCTTCCTCATCTGGTAACATTTTCCAGTGCCCAAGGATATTCCATCTGCTTCCCAGGGTAGCTCTTTTACAAAGGTGTGAGCCTTGAGTGGAGTCCAGTGCATCAAACAACCCTGTATGGATGCACTGATACCACAGGAATCTCAAAAGGAACTCAAAATCTCACATTAAGCCTTTGGCCATCAGAGGCCATGTGGTCTAGAGAACAGCTCATGTTGCCTTGAAGTGGATCCTGAGTGCAGGATTTCTCACAGTCCATGCCCTGCTGACAAGATTTTAGATGCACTCACCCTTGAGAGCATCTAAGGTAGAAGCTACTGCACATGTGGGAAAGGATCTAAAGCTCTGACAGAGCAGAACTAAGCACATATCAGGTAGCAGTGAACACGTGTAGGCAGCAGAACCAAACCTAGTATTCCACTCACTGTAATGGGAGAGTCTGGACACTGCACATTTAGATACCTGACCTAAGATGTTATAGTCATGAAGTTAATACTTTTCTAAAGGTCTGCACAAGTTTATGCTCAGTAGGACTACCTTGTTAAAGTCATCTTCTGTTACTCAGCTGCAAGTAATGGTTTGGCAATCCATGGGAGCAATCATTCTTACAGTGCTCTCTGTGCCACTGCTCTTAGGAAAACTTTTCTTGGAGCTGGTAATGACAACACCCTCCAGGATAATGGAAAACTGAATGTGGAAATCTTCCATGGGTGCCAGAGGTCAGCATCTGTTTTCTAGCTTTTCTTGCCCTGGTATTGAATCTATAGTTGGATCTTTTTGTGCCTAAACTGAGCAAGCTAATGGAACAATGCAAGCTTACTGCTGTGGAAATAGCAGGCTGATAATGTACTGTAGCATGCTTCTCTGTGGCCTCAGAAAAATCTGAGGATACAATTCAAAGCTGATGGTCACATTTTATTGGTAGATTTTTTATAAATAGGTCAGTGTTCTACTTTAGTATAACTAAATCAAGTCTGTGCTGTATCACCTACCCATGGTGTGCGTGGTACATCATTATTTACATCAGAACTAACCCCAGGCAAAACTACAGTTAGTGAAACTAGGGTAAAACTAGTGTTATACTAACAATCAAATGTCTACTACAGCACTCCTCCAAGCAAGAAAACATTACAGGGATGAATGGGAAACTTAAAAATTTTCTCATTTACTGTATGTGGATGTTGTATGTAGGGAATATGAGAAGAACATGGACTGTTAGAATGTGTCCAGGGGAGGGATGGTCAGAGCACTGGGCACTTCTCTGAAGACTATGAGGGAATCAAGCACCTTCCAGTACTTAAAGGGGGCTACAGGAAAGCATGTAATATTAGGAAAAGGGGCAGTGGCTTTAAACTGAGTCTATCAGATAACATACCTAGCATATGCTAACTTGTATACTGTGAAGCAAACTAAGGACAGGAAGCATGATTTGGTTATTGTGGATTCTGCCTCTAAATGGTTCTTTGCACTGAATCACTTCAAAATCCACCAGAATCACTTCAAAATCCACCTGGCAGTACAAATTTCCTGACTACCTCCAAGCCAGGTTGCCAGGTTTGGATGACAGGAAAGTACTTGCCTATACCAAGCCAAAGTGTCCTCCTGCATACAGACATCCTGTTCTGGGGAGATTAAACCCTGAGGAAAATCTTTTGAACATTTCTAAAAATAAAATCTCACTTCTTATTTTTCTCTGCCAAAACAAATTACTAGTATTTTCCCTATGTAAAGACTCCAATAGCATTGCTATTGGGAACTCAGCTGCTCTGAATCTGAAAATCCACCCAATAAATCCCATAAAGAAAATCACAGAGGAGCAGAAAAGCAGGTTTTATTCTAATACACTTTAGGCACATGGCCAGGCAACTTTCATGTAGTTACAGGGAGATGGACAAGATGACCTAGACAATATGTCTTTTCTTCTCTATGCTATAGTTCTATAATTACCTCAAACAAAATCATGCTCTCTTCAGGCTGCAAGTGGTGCCAAATGTTATCAGTATGGAAAGGCAGGACATTTAAACCACTCAAGCAGGTGAAGTCAGTCACTGATATTATTTTCCTGAGTGCTGATAACGGCTGTTCAGCTAATCCGGTTCGTAGACTGCTTTGCTATTTTGTAATGATATTTGCACCCCTGGAAGACAGCCACAAGCTATTGAAATGATGCTTGATAATATTTCTGTACCAGTTCTACTTCAATTGACCTGACTTCAGTGTTATCAAAATGTTCAGTTTATAGAACCTAAGCCATATTTGTGTCTCCTTGATGGAAAAGAAAAATCAGTCCCTAAACACAGTGACCTTATTGTGTAACTTAGAGATGACTCTTTTCCTGAGTGCAAGAGGGGAAAAATTCACTTTGAGTGCTCACATTATTTTCACTACTATTTTAAAGCTACAGGCTGCTAATGGACTGTCCTTCACTTCTACACAGAGTAACCCTAGTGTTTGACCCCATCTTCTTGATGACAGGCTGAATGCGGGGGGGACCATGGAGTGAGTTTTTTAACATAACTCAGCAAGCTATTGTTCCTATTTTTAACATGAAACCCTCAAATCTGGAAAGGTAGAGAGGAGTCTAACAACGCAACTGTCACCCAAGGAAGAGGTGTACAATACAATGTGTTTACAAATGCCCCACTGGTATGTAGCAAAACCTTTGTGCTCTGCTGTGTTTGGGTCAATCAGGGCCAAATGTGGTAGAGAATCTGGCAGGGGAGGTTACAAAAGGGGATCATAAGCTGTTCTGAAAACCATGTAGCCTGGCCTTGTCTACATGAAGAAGTAATTCCATTTAGTAGGAGTGGATCTGTGAATTGAAAGGGTTGGTTTTGAGACACCTATATCAACCTTGTTCAGACATTTTGCTTTGGACAAGATTTAGGCTGCTCACTACACACCTGGCTCAAAGGTGTTTGCAGGATAAGACATTCATCTGCACTTTTATGTTTCCATCGTGGTTGAGGCATTTTAACATGCACCCTGGGCAGTTCTTAAGCTGCATTTTTTCCTTGAAAGAAAGCCAGCTGCACACGCCAAAGCTGCTTCATGAACCAAGCCAAACTGCAGGAAAAGGAGAAGGCTTTTGAGTTTGCTTCAGAAGCTTGCTACTGCTCTGATCCAAAATACGAAGGCAGAGGTGGCCACATTCCCTGAAGAACCCTTGCTTGGCAGCTGGTTGGGATTTTTAAAATTATTTTTAGTATAAATAGATTAAAAAATTAAATAAAACACATAGCCTCAAATATAGATATTTCATTTTCTCAAGCCTGCACTGCAATTAATTTCTTTTTGCCTTCAGAATCTCAAACCTCTTGTATGAGGTGCCCTGGCTGAACTACAGATGGTGTTATACCAGAACAATGATTATACTGTACTTAAACACAAGGTTCCAGAATCTGTTAAGAGCATGTGAGCAGCTTTTGTGATCCTGGAGTCCAACCAACCCCAAATGTCCTCAACAACTCAAGGGACTAGAAGAAAGAAGGCTTATTTCAATGAAGCCAAGGTGAATGCAAACATGGAAACCACTGTTGTGCATGAGAAATTCAGAATTCCCTTCTGGTTCTTTTGCATGTATTAGCAAACAAAGAGGAAATATGCTTAAACTCCACTTAAAGCTGTGGCTAATTCAGACAAGGTCCATCCTTTGCCTTTCCTCCAGTAATTTTGAAATTTTTTAAAATCTGCACACTGACATTCGTTGTAAATAGAATTCAACCCAGTGCAGAACGTTAGTCAAGCTCCTAAATTTTGCTCAAGGTGGGGCAGAGAATCACAAGTAGGTTTTCTCCGCAGGGTTGAATTTATTCCAAAATTAGATGCCTGTGTCACATCATTACATTTCAGGGCGATACAACTAATTACCAAGTACTGGATCTGAGCAGAAATGAAGTAACTTCAGAAAATGTCTTGGTGGGCCATTAGTGTTTTAAAAATACAGATTTTTTTTTGTTTGATTGATATATCATAAATTTTCTGGGCAGGAGTAAAATTTCTGAATTAAATAATGCCTGAAATGGGCTGGGTTTGTGCCTGTTGTATGACTATCTTGTTTGCTTTGTCACTTTAATTTTCTATTATTTTATTGTATGCTGACTACTTTTTTGTTTATTGAAAATATAAGCATGACATTAATTTCATTATCCTATTCTGCATGCAAGCATGTATTACATTTGCAAATGAAGAAGTGGTAAGGAGAAGCAAATTCAGTAAGAGGGTTTATTATGCATGCATAACCAAGCAAGTGCTTGTTTTAGAACAGTACATCTTGAACAGTTGTGATAAGGATTGCCAGGATTTAACTATGACTTTTATGAATAGAAATTTTTTAAGAAGCATCTACTGAAGAAAATACTTTAGTTCACGGACTTCTGCATGTTTTATCTTGAGTAGCAGCCAAAGTTGTTATATTTATTATTAGACTGAGTTAAAATCTTAAACAGAGAAACTAGGGAGAAATGTATTATTAAAAGATTAACTTGTCATAAACTCTCATTATTGTAAGTAGCCTCTCTTCAGTAGAAATGAAATGAGCTGAAAAAAGACATCTTTCAACATTAACCATAAAATCAAAAAAGATGAAAACAAGATTTTTTTACATTTAAAATTATCTCAAATACTCGTTCCCATTAACTTTGCACTCTGTCATAAATTTCAAGATATTAAGACTATACAACAAGCCATGGCACCGTATGTTTATTTGAAGTGATTTATGAAAATACACATTATTAGGACAGCCAAATTGGTAGCAGGGATAGTAATAACACTATTCCTTCTTATAGAAGAGTATAATATTGAGACATTATTTAGATTTAGTGATGCCAAGTTCTTATCACTTATATACAATAATATCATATACAAATTTAAAATATTAATAACGTAGTCAGAAAATCTAGTAATGTAATATTAACATTAATTTGATATTATATAGAGCATATTTACATCACTATTTTACTACTGTTGTAGTAGTATAATAATATGATGTATGTAATATATATATATATTAGATGGAATTATAAAATAGTTTTGTAGTTATGTTATACGTACAGCACTACAGACACTAAACAGAGAAATGTTGAAGGTTTCTTTTCAGTTAGGTAATTAGCATGAAGATTTTCTTTCCATTTTCTTTCCATTATCTTCCATGGTTTTGTTTTCCCTTGCCCATTTCCTCCGGTGCTTTGCCATTTGTTTCTTTATTTTCCAATCATCTCCTTTATCACATTTTTCCATGCTTTCTAGATATCTTCACTCACTAAAATTATTGAAGATGTAGTCATGCAGTTCACTGGGCTAAGGCTGGAACATGGGGTGCTATTTCTGGCAGAGCCACAAACCCACAGGCAAATCTTATTCCTGTCATTCAGTGCTGATTTCACATTCTCCATGGTGCTGGAAGCATATAGTGTTGTACTGAACTCCTTTGTCCTCCTGGTGATTAGAAAAGGGACATGAATCAATGCAGTACCATGGTCCCAAATTGAACAGAATTCACCTTTTTAATGGGCAAGACATGAAAGGGAGGCCAAGTTTGCGAGGAACTGCTTAGCTATTTAACTTTAGGAAGGCATCCCAATCCCTGAGGCAAAACACATAAAGGCCCATTTCTTCTCCTGTTATTTCCAAATGATATCTCATTCAACATGCTGGATTTACATTGGGCTCACAAGAGACAGCTGTTACGGCTGATGCAGCCCTACAGGTTCCAGAAAGGTGCATACAAGTCCAGTGCTGTAAAGTTACACCGGATGAGATATTCATGTTTTTTGTTTGTTGCATTTTAGTTAAGAACAGACAGTTTGCTCTATAGGTTTCAAATACTGTAAGGAAAAGTCTCATCATTAATTCATTGAGTCATCTATTTTAATTAGATCAAGAGGTAGAGAGCTCACACACTTGTATTCATATTCATTAAGGAAATGCACCATTACCTAATAAGATTGTGCATTTTTTCATGACACAAATGGTTGGACTAACAGGTTATAAAAATCAAAGTTAAGAACTACTTCTATTCTCTTAGGTTGCATTAAAATCATTAAATATTCAACACAGAATCACAGTTAAAAAAATAAAGAAAAATTCAGAGAGTCTGTAATGGATATAAATTCTGTCATTTCTTTAAGACTCATTCTTTGGAAATATGACACAGTAAGGCAAGAAATTTAATGATGGTACTCTTAGAGCTGAGAACTCCCCATTTTTATTTATATAAGTGATGGTGAAGCCAGAAATATTCTTTCAAGTTGAGACATGCCAGCCTGTCTCATTTTTCTGAAATCAAGAGCCTCTACATTGCCCTGTGTTCAGTAAATTCATGGGATTAATGGACACCCCAGGAGACCTCATTTTACAGCATCAAGCAGCAATCAGCTGCTTGAGTTGTTGTCTCAGGAAGCCTCAGGTCTCCACAGCAGCTCTAGAAGTGCTCATTACGCCTGGGTAACATATTCCCAACCAAGTACTTGTGACAGAATTAGCTTTAGGTTATAAAGTTTATTCATTTGAGGGAAGATGAGGATGGATCATCTTTTATTTGTTCAACAAAGTATCTGTTTAAGATCTTTTGTGTCCCAGACACTGACATTTTATTTTAAATTGCATATTGCATTATACAGTTCAGTTCCTAACACCAACAACGATACATGATGAATTCAAGAACACAGTATATGTTTGCTATCAATTTTGTAACATATTAGGATTTTACTCACAAAATACCACAGCAGGAAAAAAAAAAAAAGTAGTCTTTTAAACAGCTATTTTCCTCTTCCACATGTTGATTTGTTTTGCTTTTTTTTTTTTTCCAGATCTGTCTCTGCAAGGATGCACTTACCCTCTTTTCTATTCATTTTAATAATCTCAGTAAATCCCCCTGGATCTAAATTGTATCTTCCTCTTTGTTTGTTTTGATTTCCCATTTATTATGCATGTTACAGCTGGATGTTTAGAGTCTCATTAGAATCAGTTTCAAATCTTCCACTGAGTCCAGCCATGCTGGGCCATGCTAGAGCCTGGGCTGGAGATGGAGGCAGCTACAGCAGTGGTTTGTTACAACTTCTGGGAAAGAGCTTCACCAAGACATGAGGACGGGGGGAGCATTTTAGGCCAACATTTTTTGATAGCCCTTCATGCCCCTTTGCAAAGTGTCCCTAACCTGGGTGATAAGCAGTGAAAGAGAAGTTGGTAAGTGACACAAGGTGTCACAACTGATCGTGAGAATGGGGGTTTCTCCACATTCTCATGAAGGCCAGGGATTTGCTCTGAAGATATTTTCTGGCTATTTTTTTTCCTATGAATAAGTAATTAAAACTACTGCAGACTTACAGCTGATTAATGAAGATCACTACCAGTTATACAGCCTGGTAAACACAGAAACTGGCAGGAAAGACCAGGATTCTGTCTCTGCCTTGGGTTGTAACATGAAGGAAAGGAAGAGCCAAAAAAAACCCCATAAGACAACAAAGATGTGAAGTCATGCAGGATCATCTGTAAATTAAACAGGATACCATGGGGTGTAAAGATTTTGTTGTGTACCCCTGGAGAGGTTGTACACTGAGTATGAAAACTGAAGAAAACTGCTTGGCACTGGATACCAAGACTCCTTCCAGGCAGTTATTTCCTGCATCATGACTGAAGAATATGGCATGACAGAGAATTTAACTTTGGAAATTGCCATAAGGGTACCATTAATCTACAAGTTGAGTGTTCAGTTGTATTTAAAAATTAATTAATTTTAATCGCCATGTGTGCAGCAGGGTGAGTTTCAAACCATAAGCACTTGGCTAAAATAGAGGTTAAAAAAGTATTCCTTCCTTCCTTCCTTCCTTCCTTCCTTCCTTCCTTCCTTCCTTCCTTCCTTCCTTCCCCCTGTCTTTCTGTCTTTCCACCTTCTGTTTCTGTCACACTCATGTCTTTCTTATCTCACTCTCTCTCTCTCCCCCTCCCATGCATTTTTTCCAATCAGAATGCAAATATTATATTTTCATCTAAATGAAAAGATTCTTTTTTGCTTTATGTCAGGTCATGGAGATGTAGCTTGTATAAAATTGCAGAGTTAACAAAAAAAGTACATAGAATTTTATAACTCACATGAATGCATTTGGGGAGCTGCAGAAGAAGAAGGATGTATGCGTGTGTAAGTAAACTTTGTTTTTCCATTTGGACTTCATAGAGCAATTTGGAATTTTTTTTTTCCCTTGGATAACTTCAGATGCTGAAAAAAACCAAAGCTTTCATAAATCAGTGTTCTGGTCTTCTGTTAAAATAAAACAATAACAATAATAATGGTTATATGAAAAGCTGATGTGCAGAAATACCCTGATTTCTGGTTAAAAACTTGTCATCAAATGCTACACAATGCAACAATGATGCAGTATCTTACAGATGAGTCTTAGGTGAAGGTGAATGGTATAAATATAATTCAAATGTATGATTAATGCTCACCCTGTAAGACATTTTCTGAAGTAGATTGCAAATATACATAATGTAAGAAATAAATTGACCAATCTGGATTTACTAATAGTTTATTAATATTTCATCATAAAATTAAAAATTATTCTCTGTTGCTATGAGCAAAGAAGCTCACTGATATTAGACATATTGCATCATTTATGAAATTGAATAAGACTACAGGAACTGGTTTTAATATTGCGGTATCTGCAAAGAAAGAGTCCAACAATGCTGAAAGAGAGAGATTTAAATGTTTAATGCCATTGTTATTAAAGACTATAAAATGCTATCTGATATGATTAGCCTGTATTTTGTGAAAAAGGCACTTAATAAAAATGGTTCTAACAGCCATATATGAATTGTTTGATAACTATTACTATGCTCACATCAAATTCTGTATTTCCTACACAATTTCCTACACAATTTCCTAAACAATGATCAAAAGCATTGTTGCAAAGTGCTTTTAGCTAGCTCAAATATGAAAGACACTACATATAAGTTTTATTCCATTGTGTTTTATAGAAGAAGCTTTTAGGTCAAATTGTACAAAGATCTTAAAAAATGTCAAGTACATTTAATCTGAAAAGAAGTGACACACAAAGAAATATATCACATCAATCCATTACATGCAGTGCTAGAACACTCATTGTACTCTAAAAACCACAAGTGGAAAAGCGAGAATGGTAAGACATAAATGGAGGACTTAACTCTTCAGATTAATTGATAATACCTCACTCATCAGAAAAGGAGTGAAAGAAATGATCACCTGAGAGGAGAAGAGAGAAAGTAGTATGAATCAATGAACAAATTGAAGGAATCGACTTTGAACAGAAGGCAGACAAAAATGTCACAATCAGATTCACTGAAGGACTCACATTTGTGCAGAAAAGCAGGACTATAAGGAAAAAGTGAATGATGGGGTTTTTATTTCTTCTTCTCCATAACAGGAACAGTTCTTCTGTCCAACTTAAAAAAAACATTTCTATTCTATCTACATTTTTCCACAGTCATATTGACATGTGAGATCAGTGAACCATATCTGCAGACTAGCTGGAAATACATTGAGATCCTCTATAATTTTTTATTTTTTTATTCTTATCCATAAAGCTCTTAGACTTTTCTTTTAAATGCCTAGAATATATTCTTAGCTGTAAAAAAACCACATCTGTTTCCAGTTACCCCAGAAATTGTTTCAGCCTCTACCACCAGTAATTTTGACAGTTCTGATGCCCTTTGTGTTCCCAGGCTCTCAAGCCATATTTCTTCATCTTCCTAGGGCTGTTGCTCTAGTTACTGAATTGCATCAATTTTTTTTGTTCTTTAATGGCAGCATTTGTATTTTGAAATTGTTCTTTAATGACTTTATGCTTGAAAACTCCTTCAAAGCAGTAAGTCAAATGCTAATGCTAGCATTAATATAGGGCATAGATTAACAATGAGGCCCAGAGATAAAAATCAGGCAGCAAGACATTAATCATTAAGCAGATTTAGTATAACTTTAGATTTTCTTAAATCTTCAAATCAAATTTAGTCAACCAAATCACATCATATATTCGCCCTCATAAATATGTCATGCTTCATCTTAAAATGACACCTGCAACTTCAATGTGAAAGTTGTGCTCAAGTCTTTTCCACTGATGATGAGAAACCCTATGGATTCCAGCCTAAAGATATTGAAGGATTTATATATATCATTTGGTCTTTATGCCTGAGTGTATTTCCCAGTCTATTTGGAAACTGTGTATTTGCTGTATTCAATTTAATTTCTTCTTTAATCTTCATCTCAGTAGTTGGTTAATACATGGGAGCAGATCCTTTATCGCCTTCTTTGACAACTGAGGGTTGTTCTCACTCAGGTGCAGGACCTTACATTTGGCGTTGTTGAACCTCATAAGGTTCACATGCACCCACTTATTGAGGATGTTCAGCTCTCTCTGGGTGGCATCCCATCCCTCAGGCGTGTCAACCCCACCACCAGCTTCTTGTCACCTGCAAACTTGCTGTAGGTGCACTTATCCCACTATGTCATCTATGATGTTATTGAACAGCATTGGTCCTAATATGGGCTTGTGGGGACAATACTCATCACTGAGCTCCATTTTACCCCTTGATTTTCTCAAATTGAACATTTTTGTTATTTCTAAATATAGAAATAGAGTTATTTCTACTCTATTTTAAAAATCCTCTTTAAGCTGGCTTTATCCTAGAACTCTTTTTTCTGCACTGCATGTAATTCCAGGCAGTTTTTTCTCAGTTAAATAAACTATATTTTGATAATTATTTTGTCATGTTTCAACCCCAGTTGAAAACTAAACTACTATGAAGAAAATTAACTCCATCCCAGCCAAAACCAGTACATACTTCGTTTTAGATATATTCCCTTTGCAATATAAAATTAAGTAAACTTTCAAATTTAATTAATTGTATATTTTCCTAAAAATTGAATTGAATACATACAATATGTAATTTACAGTTAAGTACCTAATTGCCTTTGCAGGTCAACTCTTGATCACATTTTCAGAAAATCAGCAGCTCCCTCAATTCCACCAGTTTTTGAAAATGAGAAGAAAAATGTTGAATCGCATTGAGAGGTTTGAAAAATGCCTTCTATATCCACAACAAAGAGTTTTAGTGGTTATATGCTCCATTTATAATGTTGAAAATGAATATAGAAAGTCTCAAAGTCCAAGTCCGTTATAAAGTTACCAGGAGCCACCACTTGTCTTAGAAAATAAAAGATGTTCTGAAGATCTGAATAGATCTGCTCGTGTTCTTAGAATTCTTACGTCCTATAAGGTTTGTTCCAACCAGCAGTGATGATTTTGATAGCAAATAGATTAGGAGTTGGTTTACATGTTCTATTAGTCCCAGCAGGGTTGTACTCTGAGAGGCATGTAGGACCTGCTAAAAGCATTGCACTTCTCAGCATTCTGGCAGCAAATGGATGTGCATACTATTGAAAATGTTGCAGTAATTGGCTGAGTGTGAAAAATATGAAGATGTATTTATTTGCAGAAGTTAGGTGTTGCCCTCTATGAGTCAGCTGAGAATGGCAGCATTTACTGCCTTTGAAGAAAAAATCCTTTGCAATAGATAGCTCTGTAAATCTCCACTCTAGATCCCACAGTGGCTGAAACTATGCATTGAGTTTTCAAGGTGGAGAATGGCAGAACATATGTGAGATAAATGATAATGTTCTGTTCTGCCAGCTATTGCAGCTGAACAAATCACTTGCTTTTTATTCTATCTCCACACCTAATCTTCCCTAGAAAAGTCTTTAGGTAAGAGAACAGCCTTCTCCAGGGAGAAAGAAAAAGAGACCTTTCAGGGAAAAGTTCATTAATTTCAACCAACCTGATGTTCAGTTACATATCTTAATATCAGGACATTTTTGTGATACTCAAGCCTCATACTGCAGACAAGTACTTTGATTACTTCCTGCATTCCGTCACCTGCCTGCTGAGTTTTAAAGATCTTTTAAAATCTGTCTCACTCTAGCTGCAGAAGAAAATATATAAGGACATAAAAATTATGTACAGGTATCCCTAAAACTGGTGAATTTGGAAGATGTATGAGCAAGCACTCAAAATGAAGGTTCTATGACTGCTGTTTCTACACATCTATGCACAACTGACCACCCAGAGATGTTCCGTACCCACCTGGGCAGTTTTATAAATTTCCCTCAAAAATGTTATTTACAAGTGCTCACATTAATGATCCAATGAAAAATGCAAATTACAGGTTGAGGTCTAGTTTGCTTAATTTAGGTATGTAACTTACTTTTAAACCCCTTATCCCTACACTTCTGCTCAAAATCTCTCAAGTAGATCTATGTCTTTCTCCAGTTGTGGGAAGCAAACTGACTCAAAGGCTACATCTACACTTTGGTCTTGCCCAAAAAGCACATACACCCCAGGGCAAACTGTCCATATGTCCATATTGCCCCAAGTATCAAGTCTGTCTGGTACTGTTAGGTGTAATTATTATATTTGCTTTTATTTCAGTCTGTATGAAGAAGTCTAAGGGCTACATTAAACCGTTGCTGGGGTAGTTGTTTGGTGACATGATGCTGCATGTGTTTTTATGGCTTGTAAGTGTTGCTTTCTTTGAGAAAAATCATTAGGGTTTTCATAAGACTGTACAGGGCATGGAGAGGTTGATGTCTCATCCTTGCTGCCTGTAGAGCGTGGTCCCTGCACTGAATGTTATTCTGGAACAGCAATCATTATTATCTCAAAGGGAACTCTGAAATTAAAAAGCCAGGGAATGAAGCATCACATGTGGAGCGGGAATGATACAGGGCCAGATCCTAGAAGCCATGTCATTTACTAGTGTAGATGTACCAAACAGTATTTTACAGCTGACCTTTCACCAATACTGAATCAAGTGGAATAATCACCCTCAGCGTCTTACTTATAACATTACTATTAACATGTCAGAATGTGATTTGCCTTGACTTTCTTTGTTGACTTTGATTTGATTTCTTTTCCACTCTAACTCTTGGACCTTTTCCCTTGCATTTGCATTTACTCAGCTATTCCCAATCTTGTATTGATGAATGTGATTTTCCCCTCCAAAGTGCAGCATTTGACACACATCTTACTGAATTTTATCTTGCTGATTTAAAATAATTTCTGAAGATTATAACAGTATTTTGAATCTTGATCCTGGTCCCTAAAGCATTCGTATGCCCTATGCTGTTAATTAGTATCATTCATAGATTTCATACATAATCACAAATAAATTTGTCATCTAAATCGCTAATGAAAATATGTTTAAAAGTCTTAGATGGAGACTATAATCTGTAGCTAATTCATGTGCTTATATTTGTCCTATTTCTCCTTTAACCTCTAGCCTGAAAACCTCCAAGAGGCACTTCAGTAGTTGCATAAGTATTTTAAACTTGCATTCATATATAATCTGGCTCACAAAATTATATTTAAGTTACCAAACTCTGATTGCTTATGTCCCCGAAGAGGGAGCAGCCTGTCACTTACTGAGCTCTGCATTAATGTGAGTTACCTCTTCTGTCACTAATTTTGCATTCCAATTTAGAAAAAGGTAATCAAAAGTAGGCTAATGATGTTATATTTTTTTCATATTCTATTACAAGCAACATGCATTCAATCCACTATATTTATAGAAATCCATGGGTTTGTAGAAAATTGCCTCTGCAAGTTTTATTGTATCAAGTGACCTACTTTTCACCTTAGTCCATTTGAACATAGTAGATGTATTTACTATCAGTTACTGAGACAAGAAATGTGGTATTGTTTTGTCTAGTTCAGCATCCTTTAATGGCCATGCAGTCTATTAAATATCTATTACAGACTCTGGATTTAATAAATGATTTCTAATTGACTAAATGTCAGTGGCAACATCCAAGAAAACTCAGTTACATGGGATTTTTCATTGATTTTCCCTATATTAGAAAATGAAATGTCAGCTACCATTAATTGCATTTTCACAATACGAATCATACCGCAAAGTAGCTGCTAAGTGAAAGCACTTCTAGCCTAACATGCTAGAGAAGTATTTTTTAAAATTAATCCAATATGTAAACAATTATTACAGTTATGTGTCTCTGTGGGTCAAATTGATGTGAATGCAATTACAATCTCTAATATGGAACCATTTTGCAGGCTTCTAGAAAAAATGCATTCAGAGACATATTCTGCACTAGTTTATCCTTTTACACTACACTGTCTGCATCCAGCACCACAGAAATTGGTTAATCCATAATTTCTAGGAGTTCTTACCTCCAAAGATGGCATCACCCCTTACATCAGCTTGCACCACTGTTGTCCATGACTCTAAGACAGAACTGCTTATATTGTCTTATACATGTGTCTACCCAGGCTATGTGCCATTACTAAGGAGGGTATGATCCAGAATAAAGTTCATGAGACTTGTGCACATATATTCCTAACCACTGAAGATCCACAGTTCAAAATGTGTGGGTGCATCTTTCCTGCCTGCCTGTGTCTGCATTTGTGTGATCAGATCTTCATGATCACATATGCTTTCCACAGGTGTAATTTCAAAGATTTCCTTTCATGTGACCACGTTTGTCATGCCAAAATTGACCATCAGTCTATAAAATCCCAGTGAGATGATACTAGAAGTACGTGAAAATTCATTTGACTATGCACAATTTACAGTAGTGCTAGAAGTTCTTATGTCTTTGTAGGGAAAGAAAAATCCATGACCTTTCTAAAGTACGTGATGCGGCATCCAATTTCCCTGCATCTGATCAATAAGCAAGCAGGAAGTCATATATTTTGCCATGGTAGACAAGCATAATTAACCAATAAGGCAATGGAGGTAGTTGTGATTATCTTAGGATGCACCTGGGAGCTGCCTTGTTGCTATTTTAAAACATCTTTATGTGAAGGGAACTGTATTAATTTCTGCTGAGAAAGATAAAGTTGACAGTTCAGAATGCTCATGAGCGGCAGTTTCAGTTGTGCTTTACAGACAGTAGTGTGGTGCATTCACCCCAAACAATTAGGCTTCTCCTTCAGCAGAAGGAAAGATGGAGCAGGTTGTAAACATTTAATTGACAGTTCAGACCAAGCAAAAAACAAACAAACAAAAAAAAAAAACACAAAAAAATCCCCAACAACAACAAAAACAAAAAAAAGCACAGCACCTCCTTCAAAACAATTATGCTTTGGCCGGCTTCCAGCGAGTGCAAAACTTACATTTTTAGCAGTTTAGAATAGAAATATGTTGCCTCCAACACCTGACTTTCAGGGAAGACATCTCTGCATAATTAATACTATTGCATCCACATTCTAATTTATGCATTTTAATTATATCAGAGGCCTGGTGAATAATTAATGCTAGCAAAACAATGGGTCTGAAGCATAAGCTGAAAAGTATCACTTTTTAATGGGCTCTGTAAATTTAAATAACTAATGAAAGCTATTTAACTATTTGATTGTGGGAATATTTCTCCCTGATACAATCAAGGATTAACTACCACAGTTGAGCAGCCTCTCGAGTGGAGAAATGTTAGTTCAGGTTAGTTGTTTTCTAAATGTACTATAGTATATTGGCCCACCTGAGCTATATGCTCGCAGGAAAGAGATTTATTTACATCCTCTGGGAGGAACTGGCGTGTCATTGGTATCATTTATAAGATGCTGAATCAAAATTCTGGGCACAGTGTTCCCCTTTGACCTCCTGTCTTCAGTTTCTTGCAAGTTTCACGGGGAGATTTAGAACCGAATCTAAAGAAATACAATATAGAATTTATTATCTTTGAGTTCAGCAATCTAAGAATTAAGGATATAGGCCAAGTTAGTAATTACAGCCTTGCAGTGGTCAGAGAGAGATAGAACCTCTGGAGAATTTAATCTCATCCTAAAATGGGATTTTTGAAATAGATGGGATTAATAACCATTTGGCAGTGTCTAGAATTTTTCTGTTTTTTTTACAGAAGAAGCTTAGGATAAAGTCTTACCCATACACCTAACTTCTAGACAGCCAAGTTTAGATGAAATTAATATCACCAGCAAAGGCAGCCTCTAAAACTGTGGTGGAGAAATGACCTACTCACACCAATCTGAGGGTGCAAAGGCCAGGGCAAAACAGAAGGGCTCACAGCACAGAGCTGTGCGAAGTTCAGTGTGTCACACTGACAACCAGCATCAGTTGCTTGGCGAAGTCTCAGATTTGAGTCGTGTCACTCATTAAGGAAGTCCTTCCCCCTCTGAAGGGCTCAAAATGTATGTTCATGTTAATTTGCCATACCCAAACACCAGCCTTCACCCTGCTGTGGTCCCTGGAGCTGTGCTGGGTAGTGTGATGTGCTAAGAGCAGGCTGTCCCAGGTGGGCAGCATGTCCTGGCTTTCATGTACTCTGAGTTTGTCGCGTGAAGAGTGGTGAAAGCACGTGGACACCAGACACCACTGACTGCATAGGATGGAGAGCCTGGCAGCAGAAAGTACTCCTTTCTTTAGGAGAATAAAATGATACAGCAAATGATGAATTACTGCAATCCCTGGCAATATATTACATACACTCAAGAAATATCAGCTTGTCAATATGAATATAAAATGAATAGCTTCTACCAACTCTTTTGTTCTTGTTTTCAATACCAGAAGTTTGTGCTTTAATGCAAAATGTTTAAGGAAGTGTCATAATAATAACAAAAGTATGATGAAGGACTTCTAAAAGAAATAACATTGACAAAGACTGCTGCCAATTTTGCCTTTCAGGCCCTTTATCTAAGTGCATTAATTTGAGCCCAGTAACTTTTGGCTCATATGTTTGAATTTTTCTCTTTTTACCTAATATTTTGTATTAATTTGAAGTATTTGACTCTCCATAGCACTCACTTGTGTCACTGGGGAGATATGGAAGGCAACTATGTAGGAACCAATTGTGTTTTCCCAGTTTTCAGCTATGTTTGCATGAGTCTGGACATGAGCTAGTTCTCTCCTCAGTGGTTGTGGCCTGTGTCAGACAGGCGAGAGTTACTTTCAGTTTGGTTAGGCTGGATGGTGTGTCCCTTCATGCAGATGCCAGGAAGGACAGGGAAGAACAGAAAAGGTTCTTGCAGAGGTGGCTCTGCTTCAGGGAAACCTCAACCAGCCATAGCAATCTGCTGCCTGGCCCCAGTGAATATTTCACAGAGGTCAGAAAACAGAACACAAAAGAAAATCTGCCATAGTATCAGATTAAAGCAGTTTATTTTTTGTGAGCAATAGTACCTGAAATAGCAGGCGGATATTGGGGCAGTCTGGGGCTGTGTCAGAGTTAACAAGCTGGTATTGGGGACTTACTTGTCCTTCACTGCTCAGCTTTCCTGCCCAGGATCTAGGCTGTATTAGATGGCATGATATTGATGGTATTCCTCTGCACCCCATTCTGCTCTACTTTTCTTACTGCAGAACCTACAATGAGTAGTAAGAACAATTCCCCAAGAAACACAACTCCTTTACTGAATCCCGTTTAAGACCAAAAGCTCCTTAGCATGTTTGGGATGGAGTCTGGTGTTCCAGCTGTCCAGTGCTTGTAACGTGGCTGATGAGCAGAGCTGCTGAAGCAGGAGTTCATGGTCTCAGCTGAAGTGCCTCCCTTTGCTTCTGCCTTTGCAGGACTATGCTGAGAAGGAGAGAGCTGCAGCTAAGGCCCTGGAGGATGTGAAGGCCAACTTCTACTGTGAATTATGTGACAAGCAGTACCACAAACACCAAGAATTTGACAACCACATCAATTCTTATGACCACGCTCACAAGCAGGTAAACCTGATAAATGTCTTGCATGTTACAATGGTCTCTCTTCCGTCCTCATTGATTGTGGGAGGTTTCAAAATTCACCCAAGTAGAAGACAATTCATCATTTGATGTTTTCAACTTTAACATGCCACTTTCCATTAAAATAAAATGGAAAATATTCATTTTTATCACAGTTTCTTTTAAGCTACTCTGACTGAAAGACTGCCAGCTGTAGTTTTAGATACATGCTTAATACCAATGTCCTCGTTTAATTTGATATATTTAAATGTGGAATTACTTAAAAACCACAGGCAGGGGGAAATGACTGGGCCCCTCTTTTGACCCTCCCAGTCACAGAAAAGCCTCTATTCTTCATGCTTTTATCAGAAGGCATATGACCATGTTGTTTCAAGCTGGTTGTGCTGTTTCAAGGGCAGAAAAGAATTTGTCTATTTTTTTTTAAGCATCTGTTTCTGGAGTTAAAATCTATATCTCATAATGTTTCTCAGCTGAAATACATTTTGCCTTGCATGCAGAACATGATACAAAATAATCCCTAATGAGATGTTGGATTCCTGGAAAAAAATAATAAATACTAATTTTTTTATCACTTTTTGGTAACGGTTTTATCACATTTGTATGTGGTAGGTATATTCTACCCATATGTGCCTATTAACTTTATTTCCTGCATCCCAATTTTCCTCCAATTTTAGCAAAATCCATATTTCAGTTGGCAATGTGGAAGGAAAATGCAAATTATTCATATAAACAATTCAGAATTTAAAAAAATAGTTTGCCAAGTCCAAGAGTGAGCATTTCTGAACCTCTGAAATGAGGAATCACATCTGCTGACCTTGCAGAGCACACATAACTGGATTCCATAGATGGATCTTTTTCTCCTGTATTTCTGCTAGCGCTTGCATTTAAGTGCTCACGTATTGCGTGCATCCAAGCTGCCAGGGAATTAGTTGTCCTCTGTGTGATCACACTTGTGGGTTCATGGGGGTCAGGAGATACATCAAAAATATGTGAAACCATAAGAAATTGCACGTATTTCTGACAGAAGATTAGAAATAATAATGTTGAAAAAAATGAGCAACGCTAAAGGCAAAACTTGCTCTCCCTGAAAGCAATCTTATTGTCTTCTGCTGTATCACAGAGGATGTAAATCACCCTGGAATTTTCTGTGTGCATCACAGCACTTCATTAAAAAACTGCCTAAGGTCTGCCCACTCATCAAATGCTGAACCATCCTGCTGAATTCAAGCACCCCGGTCTTAAATACCCATGGGAAATAATGGGACTCTTTTGTCCCATCACTCCCAAACCAGAGTTATGCATTTAAATCAAAAGCGATTCCTCTCATTACCATTCCATTAATTAATCCATAAAAAATTTTATACCAGTATGAAACAAATGCTTTTGCAGATCTTAAACCTGTGACTCTAATCCCTATAAATCCCCATTTGCTGCACAAAAATTTTTTTCACCCTTCAGCTGTTTTTTTAAGTCATCAGAAATGCATCTGAACTCAAATGGAGCCATTTGTGCTCTTTCCTCTTCACACACTCCCCCTGCAAAGAGTAGTTTATGCTAAACCAAGCAGCCTGCTTCATGCACCAGCTATGATTGGTTTGTTGGGCAGGGGAGCTTTTGGCAGGTGTGTGTTATAAAAGGGCTTGTTTAAGCAATAAAACTCTTCTTAATTTTCAGATAAATTTACTGCTTTAAAAGATGCCAGACATAGTGCTGGAAACTAAGAGTCTGCACAGAAATGCACGACACATACAGAATACCAACTGGCAGTGCAAGCTCATCTCACCCTGCCCTGTCAGATGTAGTTCAGAAGCTCAGTTAGTGCAGGGTGAGCTAGCCACCCTCTTGATGTGACAGGGTAATTCAGTCTCTTCTCCTCTCTCCCTTTTTACCTGGTCAGCCAAGTCTGGGAAAAGCATTAGCTTGCCTCCAGGCAGAGTGGAGGTGTACCCTTTTCTCTGACTTTTATAGTCAGTCACAGAAAAGCCTCTATTCTTCATGCTTTTATCAATGTGATCTTAAAAAAATCCTTTTTTAAAAAAAAATAATTTATGGCTTCCTGTGGGTTTAGTTAGCTTAGTTCCAAAGTGTTTATTCTGGGAGGGACATTAGCCACCCACAAGATCTTCTTCCTCTGAAGGTATGTTTTCTGGTTCCCAGCAGTAATTTGAGGGTAACTTTAGTAATCTGCATGGATATATTCTAAACATCATTCTTCTAATGGAGAGTAAATTAAAATGAGACACCCTTTGCATCTCAGTAACAATACAGTATAGTCCTCTCATGTGATTTCCCATTTAAATGCTACCACTTCACAACTTGTATTAAAGTGGAAATGATGTTTAGAGAAGATGGAAAGGCAGAAAAAAGGATATTGCTCTGAGTGCTTAATCATAAGTCTTTTGTTTGTCTTCCAGAGGAAACAAATTTTATTCAGAGAACTGTGGCTTTAATCTCCAAGTATTACGGTTTCATAAAATTAATTTGTGATCCATTTTCTTATAGATGTTTTCAAGCAGTTGTTATAGCAGGAAATGCTGGGTCCTGGGCTTAGCAGTTGGCATACCAGCCCTCCCTGTCCTCAGAGCCTGCAAAATGTTATTATGACAGTCTGGCCTTGTTTGCATAAATGGTCTTTCTGCTGTCTTTCTGTGTTAGATTAATCTCAAGCATAATTCTAAAGTATATGCAGACACATTTTCTCTCTCTCTCTGCTTGCTACATACCTTCAAACTTATAGACATAAAAATATGATGTATTTGTACACATATATGCATAAAATTTTGACAGACCATCAAAGATCAATGCCTACATCTTCATTGTCTTCTAACTGTAATGACCCTGGAAAGTTCTAATATTATTTATCTATTTTTGAGTAACATTGTCTCACTATTAGGCACTTCTTATGCCTTTGGTTGTCTTGTCAACATTAGTCTCAACATCTTTCCTGACAGACTACAAGAATTTTTCATTGATATTACCTGCCATTGGAAATTAATTTCTTTCAGTGCACGGCTGGATAAAGTGAACACAGAAAATCTGTCTGATTGGAAGTTTAGCACTCCCACCCAGCTTTACCTGAGCTTTACCTCTGTTGTTAAACCTGATACTTAACAAGGCTGGGGCAGGAGTGTGAGTGACTTCCCTGGAGGAACCTAATCTTTCATCACTGTGCATACATCTCTCATTGGCCCACCACATACCACCTAAGCCACTTGAAATCACAGCTTTTTTCCTCTGTGTTTTTTTCCTATGACTTTAGAAAGTCCGGGGCAGCAGTCATGGGGAGTGGCCCATCTGATAAATCTGCAGTTTCTCTCCTCAAGCATCAAGGTGAAGGACACTTGCTCTCCCTTGCTCACTGCATTCTCTGCAGCAAAAGTTAATTCTGTGCATCAGAACAGAGTGCCTTGACTCTGCTGAAGCTGTCTGAACACTGAAAAGCACAAAGGTCCTGGTGTGAATTCATTCAAAAGTCATCAGGATATAGATAACCAAGATAGGCTGCTACCTGAAAATGTAATGCATGTGGGAGTAGGCTAAACTGAAAATGATATATAAGTGTAGTTCTTTTTAACCATGTTGTGAGCATCTTTAAAATGAAGCCAAACTTGAGCAGAGATGTCTATTTGGTTGACATTATTAAATGGAATCTTTTAATAACTCTGGTTCATGCATGGTGTTCATTCAGTTAACATCAAAGTAGTTGGAGCTTTCAATTTTTTGTATAAATAATCCTTAGCAATCAGCAAGGCTTTTAGATGTCAGCAAATGAGAAAATCACAAATCTGTTCCATGTACTGCAATATAATAATTGTGATGATAATAATAATAATAACAAATCTAAGCAGCAAAGAAAAGCAAGACTGTATTGCCATCTTGGGGTCTCTGATGACAAAGCAAGTCTTTAGTTTTGTTGTGAAAATTTAACCATTCAGTTAAATGCACGACATTCTCTCATATGATAAAAAATGTACAAACTAAACAAAGCGTATAAAAAGCACCTCACAATATGTATTTTAGTGTCCTTGAAGCAGACAGTACTATGTAAGCAAACAGAAGTTTCAGTCTACTCTAGTTTACATGCTTATACCTGTATTTTAGTATTTACATCCATGCATACTAGTGTTTGGTTATATATTTTGGCATGAGAGCCTGATTTAGCGTGTACAGCTGTTGGCACTTACTGTTAAGCCTTTATGGTGCTTGTGGATTTAAACTCTAATTCAAGCAGAGATTTAGCTCCTGTTAAACATCAAAGCTAGCAAATATGCTTACATTTTAGCTAGCATTGCTGCTACCACGCAGAAAATGCACTGATAAGTTAACGCAGAGAAAGCTCCTGGAATGACCGTAAATGCTGAGATCTTGTTAGTTTGTCTTGAGGATGTTTTTTCTAGCATCTCCATGTTTATTGGAGGAAAAGTAAGTCTTGTCTTTTGGTGCCAAGCTAAACTTGTATTATGCAAACAATTTTCATTTGGGGGAAAAAAAAATGGTTTGGCAAATATCTGAAGACTTTCACCTTAGGATGTGGAAAATTAGGCAAGCATAGTAAGAAACCTTCTTGTGGACAAAGGAATGCATATTCAGCTGTAAGAACACACTAATCACAGACAGGACTACACCAGCGTGAAGGTCCCCTACCATGTGTGCTCGTATAGTCTCTGCTTTTTTCCTTTGAAGCATAGGTGGACCCACAGCTCCTCTGGTGCTCCATGTGGGCAGGCTGAGGTCCTTCCCTGCAGCCCTGCTCCTGTGCCTCTGCACCAGGACTTTGGCCTTTACAAAGCTGACCCTCCAAAAGCAGGACACTGGCCATGACTTTGTAGGGCCAAGTTTTGCACATGGGGTCTGTACTCTGTGGTCTCCTCAGGAAACAACTTGAGTCCTAAAAGACCTCATAATTTCTTGCTTTCAGTTAGCAAATGGTGCTGCTCCTGTAACATACAAAAAATCACCCTGGCTTGATGCTTGTCAAGAAATACATGCATACTTGGAACAAAACTTTCACAATTCTCACATCCCTAGTAAGATTAAAGAAAGGAAGTCAAACAAGAGAAACAGTAATATGATGTTAGATTCCCTCAAACAGCTGGTTTATAAGTGGACTTGAAGTGATGCAAGAATTTTGTATATGTCATAGTTACTGTCCTCTTTAACTGCCAATAGATTTCTATGCTCCAAAGCAACTATCACATACACAAATTTTTGTATGTGTGCAATTTAGAGCGTTTAAAATTAGGCCATCATGAAAACTGTGAATTTTCTAAGAGGTATCCCTGTAAGCAGCCCCCTCAAAAAAAAAAATTAAAATATTTAAATGCCTAAAATGAAGGCTGCTCATATGTTTTACAGGGAGGGGTGTTAGAGATGAAAGTTTTTACTATTTATATTTTCCATCTCCAAAATATTTACCATACATATCTTTAGTCAGATTGGATGCTTTTGACACATACATCAAAATATTGACATTATGATTCAATATAGTCAACGGTTTCACAGATTTTTCCCACAAAGTATTCTTTAATTTCAGTGAAATGCCTGCTTATTTCTAACTTTAGACAAATCTATTACCAGTTTACATTTTTACTATCTCCACTATACTATTAAGAATAATCACTTCTTCCAGTATAACATTTGTCAGACACTTTTTCTTCTTTGCAACATTTTTTTCTCTTGAATTTGGGGGTATGGATGCTTTGGAATTCTCAACTGTTAATTTATTTATTCATTAATCTACAATACAAATAAGAATTCAATTTTCTCTGGTCTATCCTTCTAAGCACATCTTTCTCTTCCCCTGGAAAAACCATACTCCTGACGTTTCTAGTCTAGTCTAGTTTGTTTTATATGAAGAGCAAAGCTAAAAGCACAGAATTAATTTCTGTAGTCTATCCTATCATTTCAGTGTCTTTTTGCCTTAAAGATGCACTTTTTTCTTGCTCATTGTGAAACCAGCAATTTTCTTACTGCTACTTATTCCTATGCCATTTATTACATTCTCTAATTTCGGTTATAGCTTCATACTTTCTTAGCTGTTCATAATACACTGATTTTCAGTGTATATTCTTGTTCATATTTCTAAAAATTACTTCCACTCTGACTGTAACTGTTCCCGAAGAGCAAGTTTTTGAGAGTTTCTTGCTGAATAGTTATGCTTTTCTCACACTGCCTTTTCCATAATTTAAAAGTTTTTCTCACTCTTTCAGAATTTGTTCCTGTGAATTAACCCCTTTCATTCATCATTCTTTTATCCAAATTAGTTTTATTACAAACTAGATTACCCCAATGGTACTGATTTGTTAGATACAGAACTGATTGTGATGCTTATAATTAAGGTTTACAAACACTTTGTATTTTAAGAACAAGCTTTCCATTGCTCTTGGTTACTGGGCTGAAATCTTGTTTATGGGTCACAAGCTTTAGCAAGTAAGAGTAAACATCCGTAGTATTTGCAAAGTCAAGAGTAAAGAAGTGAGAAGGCTTCAGAATCAATACTGTTGGGAGACCCTAATGTGATACTTTTATGTATCTGCCCTTTAATGAAATCTTTAATCTCAGGTTGCATGTTTTCACTGAGGAAACGTCCCTGACTCAATACTTTAGAATTTAATCTGTTTTCTGCAAGGGATGCAGCTGGTGCCTGCAAAAGAACTGATGATGTGAAATGAGGGGGAAACAGAAGGAGAACAAGTGGGTTTGGGAAGCAATTATGGAAATAAGTGTGGACAGAAACTTCAAGAACAGCAAGGCATGGAATTATCACTCAGAAATTAGAAGACAAGGGAGAAGAAAGAGTTAGAAGAGAAAGGACCAGGAGAAATAATCAGTAAATGAGGAGAAATGCCAGGATAAAGCACAGCAGGAAACTCTCAATGTCAGTCACTTAGTGCCACCAATGTCTAAGAAATTGCATTTAGAGATGAGGAATTGAGTGAATAGGCCTCATTTCACAACTCTAATTCTGTTAAAGAGAGTACCATAGCTATTTTATGGGCACACAGTGTTGTATTGAAAATAATACAAAGGACGTACACAACATAAAAAATGGCTGGGGTCTGGAAAAAAAGCAAAGAATGGAATGCATAATGGTGTTTTCATATACATTTTCATCTTTTACTACTGATAGAAAATATAAGACCAACATTTTCTTGTCCTGAATGCTTCTTTCTGTTATTTAGAGACAGAGAAATCCTGCCTTTCAGAAAACATGTTTGCATCACAGCTGCTGTGCTTCTGAGCACCTGCAATCCAGCAATTTTGAAATGCTGAAGTAGCAGTTAAGGGGAACAGACTATCAGGTTGTGTCACATCACAGAAACTAATGCAAATAAGGGTAACATAAAGCAAAACAGGATGACATCAACATTTAAGTAAAGGAATAGTGTACAATATATGCACAAAAGCAGGACATAACACCATAATTCTGTGGTTTTGCTGTGTTAAAAACATTTGTTTTCTCAGTTTGAAATTTTCTTAAAATGAATGTTTGCTTTATAATATCATGCAATATTTTCTTGAATGGTATGAGGGGAGGCTTGTATTTATAGGTCTGCTACACAGAGATGCTTCAACTGCACACCAGAGCAAGTGCATGTACCATAGTAGCTCCAGAGCAGCAGAAGCAGCATTATCAAATACCACTGAGCACACTCTGGTGATTAGGAGTGACTCGAGGCAACACATTCCAAAGAAATGTCACCAGAAACGATTCTGTATTTTAAACTTATCAGTCTGTGCAGATCAGTGAGCTTTATAAAGAACTGTTAAACTTGCTGCCCTGCCAGTGTTTTGCTGCTTGCTTATTACTCACTGATAAAGTAAATAAATTGGCAGTATTCATCCTTTTTAAATTGCATGTTACTTAGAATAATGAGATTCCTATCATCATTAGCCCTCAGAAAAAAATTCTTGCAAATAATGCAGAGCTTCTTTTAAATTTAGTGTCTTGATAAGCTAAATTGTTAAATGCTAGATGCTATGGAATTACATTTGGTGTTCTTTAGAATGAATGTTAATTAATATGTAAATTAGCAATTTACCCCTCTTTAAATTGGAAAAAAACCCATGGGACACCTAATTTCATAGCTGTTAATGATGGTCCAATGACTGTAGAATATTTCTTAAGCATTTCATTATATAAGGAATTACAAAAGTGTACTATCAGATTTTGGTATTTAAGACATAGCAATAACCAGAATGTCAGTTAGAGAAAGTGCATTTCATTAATGCCTGTGTTATTGTTCTTTCTGTTCTTCTCAGATGGTACACTTTTTAATTACAAAAGTTTTAAAAGTAATTTTCCTAGCATGAGGAATGGTTGGTGCAGTGTAATGGATGGCTTATTAAAATAAGCAAGGAATTGTAAGGATTACATTTGTAACAAAACCAAAAAATGATGCAAACCGGAGAAAAATACAAAATTACCACTCAAAATATAATTTTAGATTTTAATTTTGTACAATAAATCCTTAGAGCATGAAGGAACACATTCTTCTTCAATGATATTTAGAGAAAAGGTGCAGTTAGCCTGGAAACTCAGCATCTCTGGTTCAAATAATTTCCCTTTGCTTCAAATTTTGCTCCTGTTTAAAATACAAAGGAAAAGATCCCAAACTAAATTAATGAAAACATTCTGTTATGACTGTTTTACTATGGCAATGATAGCTGAAATCAAAAACAAAAAATTGAAATAAAAGACTTCCTGAAACTTTCCATTCAAATTTCAAAAAAAAGGTTTTGATCAGGCCATATTTCTTTATCCTGGTGCATAAAAAATGTTATCAAAATCAACATATTCCACTTTGATTCTGAGTTCTGAAATGCTAATACATGCAGAACATAGAATATTATTTAATTAAATGAGCTAGGCATGTAGAACCTAAAAATTTATGTTTAGATTATTATTCCCTGTTAACCTTTAAGCCAGACTGAAGTCGTGCCTGTGTTATTTAATAAATAAGATAAACTACATTGGGTGTTGCTGTCCTTTTAAACATCTCCATATTCAGTGATACAGAATATTTCCACTTTTTAAATACCAGATATAAGGACAGTAGAAGCAGAAAATCATCATGTTTTCTATTTACCTCTATGCAAAATGTTACCATTCCTATGAAACTGTCTGTTCACCATGAACTAGTGAGAACAGGGCAAGACTGAAGGCAGATGTACATTCTATTTCCTGTGCCAGCTTCAGAAGACTGGCAAATGTTACATAATACTGTGTATAGGCCACGTATTTTGCACAGTTGGTTGGGGTTTTTGTGTTGAATCAGTAGATCTGGAATACCTGGTGTCATTTTAAGGTCAGGGTCTACAGTATCTACAAATAATGAGGTAAGAGAGGCAAAGCACTGCCAGATGCTATGATTGGCTTTGGTGACCATGTGCTCACAAGTACTTGAGCTTATATTTGTGAAATGACTCTAAGAATAAGGCATTATGCAACCAGATTAAGAAATCTGTTCCACAGGTTATGCCACATCTGTACGTATTTTACCTGAGGCAGTCCTGTGCCATAATCAGCTTTTTGGAAATACAGCAATTAGCTGTCGTAGAAAGATGTTAAACATTCACAGAATAATTACATTTATCTTGGCTTCTGCATAACTTTTGAACTAGCTGATAATTTTCCCTCACCTGAAAAAAAATGATAATACTTTTAATCCCATTGACATACACAAACTATATCTGGCACTATAAATATCTGTCTAGAATCTGCATCTATTATAGTTCTGTTCATTTTTAAATGCCTGCACCTTCCAAACAGTAATTAATATGCAAGAATGTAGCTGCACAATTGATTCCTGTGGAGTTTTAAGTCATGCTTATCAGCTACGTGTGTGTTCAAGGAACCTTACAATGTGCCTTGTACATCTTTAAGAGTCATTCCTAGCTGAAACTAGTATTTTAAAGCAAAATAGAAACATATCTGTGCATCACCAAGACAGCAGTAAAAAGGCTGAGATTAGTTATTTACCATCCATCCTTAGTTAAATGCATTAATTAACATATTTTAATGTAGCTCTAAGGAAAAAATAAAGGAGGTAACCCAGACTGATTATAATTTCACTTTTTTTTTCAATTTTATAATAATTAGGCTTTATCAGAAGTCATTAAAAAGATGAGGTCTCTTTAAGCATCTTCTCAGATTAAATTTCAAGGGAATAAATAGAGAAATGTAGGTGGCATGCATGTGAATACCAAACAAACATGTTGATGGAACAGTAAAAAATATCTATTTCTTGAAAAAGACCAAATCAAAACCAAACCAAACCAAAAAAGCCTAAACTACTTCTTCAGGATATGTTTTTAGAGTGGAATGGATACTCAGGAATGTGATAAAATCAAAACTATATTTCACACAGAAGTTTTACATCATTCTGTTTCAATCAATTTGAAATGGTTCATAAAGTTTGACATACTTTGCCTCACCAGTGTTATCTTAGAAAAATACATTTCAAAATTTTTTGTAAGATATATAATAATACTTTCATAATATTAATTATAACATAACCACACCTTTTGTTTGTCGTTCTTGAGATACAGAAATTATGAAAATTGCAACTTTAAGACATTATGTTGCATTGCTGTTTAGATGCATTAACATCAAGCCACTTGATAATTTCTTTTTTTTATATAAATTTTCCGAATTTTATTCTCCCACCTGAACTAAAAAATAAAGAAATCCCAGACATCAAAGTTTTCTGCACAGCAGAAATTCTAGTCTTTTAACAAGTATGTAAGTATAGAGGAATTGATAGACACCATGTGACATACTTTATGCTTATAGTTAGCATTTCTTGGCTTGTTTTCAGCTCTTAGCATGTTGATGGATTCCAAGTACTGCTTCCTTCAAAAGAGACACCTAAATACTTATGTTGAAAAGCCATAGTCCATTGATGTGTGTCTACACTTTCCATTTAGGATCTGTGGTGTTCAACAGGGTACTAAATCATTTCTGGCAGAGGAGAAACAAGATATGGCACATATTCTGAACCTGCCCTGGATCTCCATCTTAGCCCAGATTGTGTGAATATCAAATCATAATTAACTGAGAAACTATAGAGTAAAGTAATATCCTGTTTAGGGGTAAACCAGTGCAGTTTATTAACACGCAGAGTCTCCCCAGGCAAGTGGTCACAGCACGAGGCCTGAGAGTTCAAGAAGTATTTGGATACTGCTCTCAGGCACAGGGTGTGACTCTTGGGGTGTCCTGTGCAGGACCAGGAGTTGGACCCAATCATCCAGTTCAGAATATTCTGTGATAGTTACCAATATTTGCATACAAAAATGTTGCCTAAAAGGTACAATGTCATTTTCACCCTTCAAAAGGAATCCACAATATTCAGATTAATCCCATCTTTTCTTCAAAGCAATATTAAATCTTCTCATCAGCTCATAATGACCATCTTTTCTGAGTTCTGTGTTACTTTATATAATTTGAATCTGACTTACACCAAACATTCAATTAATTGACATAATCTTGGCTCTCACTAACCTGTGTCAGATTCTGATTTACTTCCCATTTTGAAATTTAGAACACCATATTGTCCTTTTTCTTGGTTAAAAAAATGAAAAAAAAAATTAAGATTCTGGCTTTTGGTTTGAAAATAAGAAGAAATTGGAACAGTACACATGTCAAACAACAAGTCTTAGCCTAACACATCTAGACATGGAGTGCATCAAAATTACACAAAAATTGTTATAGAAATTCTGTTATTTCGGGGAAATGAAGACATTTTTTTCTTATATAATTTTTTTTATTGTTGCAGAAGGTGTCTCTAAAAGCTAAACCTATAATATATGGGAAAAAAATCAAGTTTCTTTCAGAAATTAAAATTATAACATTTAATCCAGCTGCCCTATTTTTCTTTGTCTCCAGAACAGTTTCCAGTATTAACTCACCTAGTCTAAAGAATGCGAAACCACAGCCACAATATTGTATCTGCATTGGTGCATATTTTAAGAGGCTTCTTTTTCATTTCAGTACATATACTCACGGTACATCTCTTTTTTTGCAAGAAATAATTAAAATTCAGGGGTGTATAAAAGTATGGATTATGGGGATAAGAAACCATGGTGTAAATAAAAAAGCAATTTCAAATTTTACAGGAATGAAAATTTCATGGGAGGGAGTAGTAAAACTTGCTTAAAAGGTCCTTTGCGCCAAGTGATAGGAAAGAATTTGAAAAGTGACATAGTATCTCAGAAACAGTGAATGATAGATTTTTAGACTATTAAACATGCTCATGTCTACATGAAAAACTAGATGTGTTCATAGCATCATTTGATGTAAGAGTGAATACAAACAGACATAATCTGGAGAATGGCTAAGAGGATAACATTAAGTGTTACCTCCCATAACTCCAGAACGTATAAGTGGGTAAGGAAAGTACTACAGGATTGCTCTTATAAAAGTACATCATGTACATTTCTACTCTCTTTTCAGGGACCAGTTTGTAGAATAATTGTTCATTAAAAATGTTAAATTATGGCATCACAAATTAACTGTGTGAAGTTTCAGCTCGGTGATATGTTGCACATCAGTAACTTCCAGGAAACAAAATATAAGTCACAATTTGCAAATAAATAATATTTTAAGCACATAGCAATAAAAAGGGAGCTAGATAGGACCAAAATATCTTTAACTTTATAAACTGGAAAATTATAAACTGGAAAATTAGGGCACTCATTCTTCACAGTTTGGTCACCTTTTTCCATGACACGCGGAATTTGCTTAAGCAGCAACCTTATTGCTCTTGTTATTTCAGAAGGAAATGCTGTTTAACTGGGAAGACAGATGGATAAGCCAAATAGGGGGAAGAAAGGACACTAACGTCAAAGGAGAGAACACACAATAATAATGTGAAGCAAAATTAGAAAATAGTTAGACAAACTATAAAATATAATGAAAATAACCTTTTTAAAAATCAATACAATGTACTGAGATGTTGTTCTCATAAGATTGTCTCTGATAAACAAAGGCTAAGCCAAGCTCTTGAATTATTATCCCTGAAAAAAAAAACAAAAACCAAAAACAAAAATAAAAGCCCCCAACATCTGTTCATCTTTTTCTGCAAATAAACCGGAGACTGGAACATAAACTGTTACTCCAATCCCATGGATGAAGAAATTAAAATTAACAGATCTTCCATCTGAACGTTCTGCCTCTGTGGGTCTCACTTATGACAAGAATAGCACAAATACACTTCATTCATGTTATGAGTCTCTAAAAATAATAACATATGCATTACAGCTGGTCTTTAATCTATATATTATTAGCATGATCATGATCAATGCAGACATATGGGAAATAAAGAGAAAAATTGTATTTAGCAAATGCAAATAAAATATCTGCATATATCTGTTTAAATAACAAACTGTAACATACACTTAACTTCTTTTAGGAACTTAGTTTCATAAAGGTGAATGAGCTTGTAAAATGGGCTTGGAGGAGAAAATCAAACAGAAAGATGTGAGAGAGAACAAAGAAATTTCAAAGTGCACTTGGCAGATGGTTTAAGAACCCAAATCCCAGAACAGAAAAAGACCAAATAGGTTATAAACAGCTAATCTCATTTAGAAGGAAAGTCAATTCTCTCTGTCTTAAATTTATAATAAAGGAGAGAAAGGAAAAATGGATGGTAAATACTATAAATCACAAGTGTAGAAATTGGAAAAGAAGTGATGGAGGAAGTAAAAAGGGCAAAAGAAAAATCTGTTGTCATCAGAGGTGAGGGAAAGAAAGTTTCTGAAAATGTATTGAGAACATAAAGTATCTTCTGGTCCAAAGTGAAATTATTTACTTTTTAGCAGTGATGTAAAAAAAGACTATTCAATACAGATTTCTGTTCTATACTTGGGACAAAGCTAGATGCCTTAGGATGATGTTTAGGATGATTGTGAGGTACCACTCTATCAATACTTAAGAAGGACCAAATAACATATTCTAGCAATAAATCTCTCAGCTGGTTCAGGCCATAAACCCTCATAATAATTAATGTTGATTTTTAATGAATCTCAGAGCACTAGAAGAAAAAGCATCAAGCTAGATGATGCCATGGTAGGATTCAAAGGAATAAATAAGAAAATCTGTCATTCTGACATTAGTGCCAGGGAAAATCCTGGCATGACTGATACAGGTCTTCATAAAATGTTGAAGAATTCTAATGCAATTCATTTAATTTATTATGGATTATATAAATTAGCCCTTATCAAAGTCACTTAAATTCTACAATTTGTCCTCTGTTAGTGAAAAGTTTTGATTAGATGATTACAAATTTCATTTGTAGTCTTTTCTGATTGAGCAAAACTGGAAGGAAATATCATGTATTAAAGCTCCTTTAATTTGAGCAGGCCTTGTTTGTTATAGAATTGCTCCTAGATTTCTGGTTACCTTTGACCATCCTGCTCCAGAAGAGCTCAGTCTACTTTGAGCAAATACAAGAGGAAGAATATTTTGGTTTAGACTGATTTAAAAAAAAAAGCCACAACCTAAAATATTTTCTATAGATAGCTATTAAAATGTAATATTTTACTTCCTTCATATATTTGAGGCTTCTGCTTGAACTCTCTCCATCATCCTTCACACAAATTTGCCCAGTTGGTAATTTTTCATCTAAAGTTCAGTGACTGTTGACCATAAGCAAGGTTCCATTTATCTCAAATACATATTAAAATATCTCTTTTTAGTGATATACTCTATCTCTTGTAGAGCACTTTAAAATCACTCTGCAGTGGTTGAGTCAACTTTCCTCTATGTAAACTATGAACATAGCACAATAATTTGGAGGAGGTTTATCCTTTATGCTCTGTTCCTGTCCCGTCAGCACCATCATAGTTATTAGGAATCAAGCTATAATACAGCTAAATCAAATTTAATTCAGGTGTCTGACATTTTTTTTCCAATGGTTTTACAAAGAGTTAGAGGTGATAATTATATATATATACATATACCTATAAATGTTGATTCAGTCTCCCCCCTGCTCTTTTCAGAATTCACTCCATCTCTCTATGCCTTCATTTCTTTATTTATTTGTAAAATGATATCATGGTAAAGATGAAGTTTCATAAGAAATCTGAGATCTGTCTATGAAAAGTGTAATTTAAAATCTGTGTATAGACATTTCTACTGTCATTTTTGTTACTCTGAAACCAATCTGACTGCACTGAAGAAAATTTGAGACCAGGTTTTGGACTCACCTGTAGAATTCTGAAATAATTCAGACTCTCTTTTCATTAAAATGTAGGCAATTTTGTATTATGCCTGCTACAGTTAAAACAAAGAAAAACAACATGGTGAGAAAACATGTGGAAAATCTTAAATATTTTTAAAATAGGATTTGAATAAGTACTAAAATTCTTGATAGGAGCTAGTCTTGCACAGGATCTGTAATGACAGTTTCTTTTCTTTTAGCAGCATAAAGGAGAAGGGAAAATAATAATATATATATGAAGATGGTTTTGATATAAGAAAGGTCCAAACACCCTGACAAGTGAGGTAATATATGAACTTGAAGGCAAGATACAGACCCTGCCCTGAGATTTTCATCATTCAAATGTGTTGATTTTTCTGGATAAATTGCTCTGTATTCCAAAGTGACACTAAATACACCTATTTAAAATCCACAGTATGCAGCCAGCTTGGTGGAGCCTATGACAATATGTTTGCTGGAACTGCTAGAAACACGAGTGCTCAATAGCTCAGGCTTCCACAAGAGTGAGTTGTTGGCTCAAAATGCATGTTCTGTCCTCTTCCCTATGGAAACAGCCTCCAAATGAATCTGTTTCAACTTTGTTTGGGGGATTCTTATAAAAACACAATCGGATCTTTTAAATTGAAAAGTATGCACAAATGGATACTTTCTTACAGCAATAGATGAAATCAGTTCAATTATCAGGAATACCTGCAGGTCTGGTTAAAGAGTAAGAGTTTTTCTGAAAACAAGTAAAGAAAAGCCCTCCAAAGGGCCATCTGTAATTTATCCTTCAGGTTGGATCCATGATCAGCATCTCATTCACTGACAGACAGATTCTCTAGGACATGTCTGAGGACTGAGTTTCCCTCCCTCCTGCTATCATCTCATTCCCTAATCCAATCAGACCAGGATGTTTTCTTTTTGTCTTCTCATTCACTTCCACTACCAATATTAAATCTGTTACAGCTGACTATAATATAAAATACTCTAACAAAAAATTACTTGCAGACACTTCAAAGAGATCTCTAGCTATCTATGGGTAAAACAAATGAAAATTTATCAGCTAGTTTTTCAGCTTTATCTCTCATTGCTAATTCCTGTATATAATAGCTTTTCCAATTTATTTTTAGGATTTTCCTTACCATGGTAAAGGCAAATTCCTTCATTGCTCTTTCCTCACTTTCAGTCTGCAAGTTAACACTGTAAGCTTTACATATGAAGTTTAATTATGTTCTCTAGTGACTATCATTCTCATTTGATGGTTTGCAGTGTGAAATAATTTTACAAATAATGTTTGGTTCCAATGTAGGGTTACAAGCAAGAGAATAATTACTGAAATTAACATTCCTTTTTTCCTCAATTAACCCTTATATGGTGAATTTGGTTAGAACTTAATTAAATAGCATTTTTGCTGAGTGGAAATAAAACTTTAAAGCAAATCAAGCCCTGAAACACATTAGTTCAAGGACTTCAATTCAAAGAAGGCTCTCTAAGTACAACAGAAGGCATACACCTAATGTGTTATATACATTTTTACCTGGGGCTGGAATGCAAAATGAGTAGTTTGGCAGGTGCATGGTGACTGATATTCCAGAACAAAAATATTCTAAATGTAATGGGAAAAAAAATTAATTTATACTAAAATGACATTTTCTAACTTAATACATAGAAAATTATTTTTTTCTCAAAGATGCCTCCTATTTACATCCATGCAGTTACACTACTTGAAGAAGAAAAGGATTTGCTACTCAGTATAGTTGTAACAACAGCTCTTCTTCCCAGAATCTGAAGCAGTTACCACTGAGAACACCTGTGAAATCTATAAAATGGCATAGACCCTGGCAGAATACTATGGAGAAGCAATACTGTCTCCCAGTACCATACTTCTATGGTCCTCAAATTGACACACTTGGCAGTTAAGAATGAGGCAAAGCAGTTGTTGAGTAGCTCAAATCTCTCCTCATTTGTTACCAGTTCACCACTCTCATTTGCTTTCTTTATTTGTTAGTATGCTTTCTTTAACTTTCGTTTTTTGGCTGACATTCCTGCTCTCCCTATTATTCTATCCATCCTCTGCCAAGATCAGCTCCAGCTGCACCTTGGCCTTCCTGACCGATCCTTACACATCTGAGCAGTATTGCTGTACTCCTCCCAAGATACCTGTCCTTTCACCACCTTTCCATTTCCTTCTTTCCTCTTCATTTCACCAGCAGGTCTTGATTCAGCCATGCCATTCTCTTTTTCTCCTACACCAAAGGATTGGTGTAACTTCCTTAAAGATCTGCCAGCTTGGTTCTGCCCCCTTGCCCCAGAGGGCAGTTTCTCAGGTGGGCCTATTGACTAAACCCTTTATTTCTCCCCCAACATTGCAATAATGGCAATTAGGTCCTAACTTTCTAGCAGAGCAATGGGAGGATTCCTCCTCCAGTTTGCTGCCCATGCTGTGTGCTTTGGTGTAAAGGCACCTTAGCTAGGAGGTCAGCATGTCTCCTTCATAGAGTAGCACTCTGTAGAAATTAAGATTGACACCTTTAATTACCTCTGTATACAATGAAAATAAAGAGGTACTTTTGCATTTTACTTTATCCCTCTTGTTTTAGACAGCTGCTTTTACAACAAGTGATTAGGTCCCTAAAGTGCTTATTTCTTTCCAGTGGTTGTGAAGAAAGGCATCTGAAGTTGATCAGAAGAATAGAAATCCAGGTAAACATTTACCTGCACAGGGAAGAATAGAAATCAGGATTGTAACTCTGGATAGAAAGCAAACTCAGTATGCAGCCAGCAGTGAGTATTCTTCAGGTGCTCACAGGTCAGTACAAAGCAAGTACTGGCCCAAATAAAGTGACAATTTAAAAAAGAACAAAACCCTCCAGATATTAAGAATGGGAAGAAATTGCTAAATTACAAATATTTGACCACTGTTTTTTGATGTCTATCAAAAGTAGGTATTGAAGATGCAGCTCATTTAAATCTCCTGGTGATTCAAAGGAAGAAAAGAAGATTCAGCAGTTTTTGACTGAGTCTTAGACAGAAGAGCCAATGGGACTCAGACCAGTTCTACAAGTAAATCTTTCCATGACAATGAACATTATTTTGTAGTCTTCTCATACTCTCTGTAGGTGGTTATAAAAAAAGGGATGATTTATTTTTAAATATGGAAATGTAAACACACGTTTACAAAAAAGTTAGAAAGAATAGAGCATGAGTCTAAAAATACAATATAATTGCATGGCAAATATATTTGTAGCAAGTGAAGGAAGCTATTAAATAAATCATATTTTATTATACATGCCTGTATTTGGATGCCCAGTTAAGTGCCTAATTACATGAAAAATGCCATTGCTGTGTAAAGCAATGTTAATTTTCAAGCATGCCTGCTGAACTTGGGGTTGTTATTCAGATACCTGCTCAATTGCATGCTCTTGTACCTCACCTACAGAAAATATCTGTGTGCTTGTCAGGAGTCTGGCACAGGTTATTAATGAAGAAAACCAGGGCTTTGCAGGTTCAGCAGGCAGTCCCATGATCTATCCAAGATAACTGACAAATTTCATTATGACTCCTAACTAGAGCTTTGGCAGTGCAGCTTTGTTCTGTTTTGCTGAGGGGATGTGCAGGGAGAGCCCTTTCTCTCCTGAGACTGTAGAGCTTTGGATTTCTTGGATTTCATCTCCGGTTGATGAGTTCTCTGCAATGCTTACCTACATTTCTTTTACTTTACTTCTCTGACACATGCTGCATGCCATTAGAGAGCAAAAAATACTGCTGGAACTCCTATTCTTTGTGTTGTTCTATTTGCTTTTTTGATTATCATCCTAACTGTCAAAGAAATGAAATGGCATTGCTTTTCAGTACTGTGCTCCATAGTTCTCGGTTTCACACTGTTCTTTGTTTCCTTGACAGGTAGAAACTGTTTCTGTTTTTCCTCATGAATGCTTTATGTGTGATGCTGAACAGCTCACAGTGACAGCTTAAACATAGCAAGCCACCCTAAAGGGCATTTCTCAAATGTGTTTCTTTGCCCTTCCTTCACATTGGACATGTTAATAAAGCTCAAGACTACTTATGTTTTTTCTGTGGAGAATAGGATCTTTACAGCTTAAATATCTCTACACTCATGTAAATATTACCTATTTGGATTTGTTCTAGGAAGATTCTCTGAGTTCTTTTTTCAGCTTTGGCTTTAATATATTATTTGAAAAGCTTCTTTCTTGAACCAAAAGTAACATTGTCTTACATATTCATCCATTTGACTGTAAATTGCAGATAATGAGGTTGAGGGAATGGAGTGCTATGTGACTGGCCTGGCAAGGGACAAATGAATAGTGAGAGAGGGCACATAAAGGGACAGGTAAGAGCTAAACATATGGTGGAGCTACCATTTCTTTCCAAGAAGCTGAAGCTTAAGAGCTTTAAAGAGGACTTTGCACCTGTCCTGTTTCAGAGTCTAGTTCAAGGAAGTACTGGATGTTGGGGCTGATAAAAACTTTACAGAGAAACATACAGATTTGACAGACTGTAGATAGTTCTGATGAAATGGTTAAACTTTCATCGGGGACTAGGCAGCATGATGATCCTTGCTGGTTGGTGGTGCACCTGTTCCTTGAGCACCTTCCTGGCTTTCTTGTCCTCATCCAGCAGGGAGTGTCTGTGCAAAACCATTAGGGTGGCTGAGAGCCAGAGACCCATCTTAAGCTCCCTGAGCAGATGATTTGTGGACAGACCAGCTCTCCCTGTCTCCAGATCAATGCTCAAAGGCATACGTCTTGGGATCCAAAAGACTGAGAACAAACAAAAAACTTACCCTCTTTGTCTCCTAGCACTTATTTTTCTCTCACAGATGTTATCTGACTTTTTAAAACATCCCATATTTGAAGGACAGCTGATGTGACAGTGGTGAGAGATGCTCACTACAGCTTTCCAGCACTCTTCACAGAAAGAAATCACAGACCTTGTATGGCCTGTTTCCACCAAGTGTTTTTCCATGCCTTTCTGTCATATTATGTCACTGCCACTTACTGGATTCTTTCATCTTAGCTGGACAAAAAAGGAAGCTGTCATCTCTTTAGATGGTGATTTTCACCCATTTGCTTTGTTGTAATCTATTGGCAAAAGCTAGACCTCTCTCCAGAAAGAAGTTCTCTCATGCATTTATAATTTTCTTGACCCCTACAAGCTGAGGACTCTTTGCCTCCAGCCTTGTTTCTCAGAAGCAGATGCATGTTGGCCAGTGTACAGCTCTGTGCCATGGCTAGGCTGCTTCCCATACCTGAGCTGCAGAAAGCAGTATTTGCTTTTACAATGCTTGGTCAGCCTTCAATTTATCCTGCTGATGCATACTGATCTTTTGGTCCTGCTCTAGTGGAACATGAGATGATGGCAGTGATTGGTATGTTGATCGTTAGGTGCTGGTGGACAGTCAAGTAGGCATAGATGCTGAAAGATGAGCAGCAGTTTAAAAATGACTGTGATGTCAAAACCTTCCCAGCTGGTAAACATTTTTCCCCAAACACTGGAGAAGTGGGGAAGGAGGAAGGCATTTCTGCCATGGAGTATGGAAGCATGGATCTGAACTGGGAAGCTGTAAGGTTAGATGTGACTTACTGACTCCAAGAGAGCACAGTGAACTCAGAGACAACTGTTTTTGCAGAGGATGCTGTTGACACTTTCTAGTTTACATCTTCCCCTTCATTTTCCTTATGTTGTCAGGAGTGCAAAATCAGGCAATAAAAAAATGTAATAAAGGCAAAGAAATTTGCTCTCTCCAACAGCAATTACCTGATTTATAGACGTATGTGGAGATTAAAAAATCGTGAAAATAACTATAAAAGAGTTTCCTGATCAAATATTTCAGACAGTGGTTCTCTCCTTTGAGAAAATAATGCAGCCTTAAAAAGGAACAAAACCAATAGATAAGTCCCCACACATCTGTGTATACAGTGCAAGTAGAGAGCTATAACATATATTACACATAGGAGCTCAGAGTTATTCCAGTACGTGCCTGTGGATTATATTTCAACAGATTGAGTTAAATAGGAAAATGTTGACCTCATTGAATGGATTTTAGTTTTGTGTCGGTATTTGTACAGAACAGAACATTTGTGTATTCATAAGAAACCAAAAAAGCTATCATTCATATGTAGGCATTTATCAGATAAATAGCAGAGGGCAAATTATGTTGTTTCATTAAGCAAAGATAACATTTTCAATCTCTTCTCACTATTATAGTATTTTAAGTGTACTTTTACTCTCCATTTACATACTAACTCCATGAAAAGTGAATAAATTGAGTAAGAGGAACTGTATCTGCTGCGTACATCTCTAATCCCTTCTGTTTATATTCTTTTCACACAGAGATTGAAAGATTTAAAACAAAGGGAATTTGCTCGAAATGTGGCCTCAAAGTCATGGAAAGATGAGAAGAAACAGGAAAAGGCACTCAAGCGACTCCACCAGCTTGCAGAGTTACGGAAGCAGTCAGAATGGCAAGTTTTTAAAAGTCATATGAGGTTTTAATGCCCTCTTTCCTCCTTTCCAGAAGAAATAATGTTTTTACTCCTACAAAATGTAGTGTACAGAGACTGTGTGTACTGTAACCTGTTTTCAGGTGTCTTCAACTCCAAATGATCCTGCTCTGTAAACCATACATTGAAAACCTCTGACTTAATTACATGCTGTTTGAAAGTTTGTCATTTTCTCTCCTGTAGACAGTTATTGTCATGTCTTCTAAATGGAATGTTTTGAAGACACTTTTATAATATCACCATTTTACCTTATCCAGACTGATCTGAAGAGATTAGTATAACTGTCTCAACATTTGATCATAAGATAATGGGAGAGGATAAACCCTTTGTGGATAATTTTTACTACTTTTAGGGTACTGGGATTATGCTTCAGTTTCTCTGTAGGATAATTCGAATGAAAAACGAGTAATTAGCTGAATTAAGTTGGTCTAATACCAACTCTATTTATTAATATCAAGATAGAGGACAAAGATTGCAGTAGTAAACCTTTAAATTTAAGAAATCTCCTTTGTTTAATGACACTGAGTGCTTCAGTAGAATAGATTGCCATCAGACCAATTGTTTGTATTAATCGATGACCACAATGAGTTAATCAGTTAAATAAACTGGCATTGTTTTAAATTCATCTGAAGACTACTGTAGCCTGGAAATAACAGCACTCAGAGTTTATTACAAACTCATTTTGGCCCATGTAATTGCTTTTGAGGAATCGCCTGACATATAACAGTTTAGTGCTAATATATCACTTTTATGATTACGACTCCATTTTCATACAAATCTGCTGAAACAAATGTAACTGCCTGTGGGAAGCTTCCTTTATGCCCACGCACTTGAAGATGCAGCCTCAGATAGACTGATAATGTCGGTGATAATAGGAAAGCCAGAATGAATATGGGAGGGAAAAAGCAGGTTTGCTTTTTGAAAGAGCCAGGAGTCCATAATATTTTACATAGAATGTGGAAAGAAAGAGCTTGTGATTCCTCCCTGTGATCACTAATAGGCTCAGGGGAGGCTGAGTGCCAGGATTTTGGTGGAGGGGTAGCATTCCCAGTTGCTCAGGAAAGACAGAAGGTCAGTCCTTGTAAGCAGAAGTCTACACACATACAATTGTTACCAGCCCTGAGTACTGTCTCTCAGGTTCAAACACAGTTCCTTACAACAAGCTAATTCAGTCTAACAACAAAATTATTGTTAATCTTGTGCACAGAAAAAATTTATTTTGTTCTTCTAAGACTTTGAAAAGGATTTCTTTATATGACTTTTCCAAGAGATACTTTGTTCTTGGGATTAATTTGTATCTTCTGATGCTGAATTTCTGGCAAATGCAAATATATTCTCTGAAATGCACACATATTCTCATATTATGAGTTGACCCTACTCCAGGGAGTCTGTCTTTACCCTTGTTGAAGATTAATGTATTTTTATAGCATTTATAAAACATGATTGCCAATTATAGACAGCTTATATGCAGATCTAACAGTTTTAGTTTATTTACATTTAATGAAAACATTTCTATTTTTATCAAACTCTTTATTTAATCTGTTTTCATTTTTTTTCTTGTTAGTGTACTGTAGTACAGCATTGATAGCAAATGTAGATTAGTCTAATGAAATGTGTATTTAAAATATATCTTGGAAAAACACTTTTATGGTGGCTGTATGTATCACATCTTTAATGGAAAATGGCAACAGCATTTCAGTCTCAGTTAATTATGTGTTTCAAGAAATCAGTGGTTTGCCATTTTTGTTAAGGCCCTAGAATAGGTAATTTTTTTTTTATTACAAGAAAACTAAAGCACATTTAAAATCCTAGATATTTTAAAAAGAGGAATAATGTAATTAATGGAAGCAAAACATAGAAAACGTGGCAAAGTAAGTCAAATCATGGTTGATAATGAGACCAGTGAAGTTGTGATTTTTTTCCCCAGCAAAGTTTGCTGACAGTTTTAGTATGAATATCTGTTTGAACATTTTGCAAAGTCATTTATTGTGGAATAATTTAAAGATAAAATAAGAATCTACTCTTAAAAAGGTCAAAAAACTAAATTCTTCTCTAAGAAAGCAGAATATTTCTCTTTCTCTTCTAGAGTTTGATTTTGCAGATGCTTCAGGTGGAAGCATCTCTCTTTGAACATGGTACAATTTCCTTTGCTGAGGCCTTTCAGAAAACCAAGACTTACCACAGATTAAGTTCCCCTAAATATAAATTCAGAGTAAAAGCAATATTTGTTCTTCCTGTACATGGGCATAACTGAAAAAGAACATTCATGTGCTGACATTAAAACATGTAATTTTCTATGTGTAAAGACTGTCTCACCCATATAGAAGCCCAAACTGATGACAAACTACACATTTACCCTGCTGAAACTTAGCTTTACCTTGTAAAAAACTGAGTGACACTCTCCTTCGCCAGACAGACATTGTCAAATGCAAGCTCTGTCATAACTTGGTTACTTAATACAACTTTCTTTTCTTTATTTATTTTTTACCTTAAAGCATCACTGGGAGTGGACCATTGCTTAAAGCCCCCCGATTAGTCCTGGAAAAGCAGCAATCACCAGATGGCATTTTCCTGTACAAGGGCAGCAAGTTCACAGGAAGTTCTCAAAGAACCATCACAAGTGAAGGACAAGGTTTCTCCAAAAGCATACTAGAGAAGAAACAGCAACTTCTTATCAGCAGGCACCATCCCCCAGCTGAAAGACACCATGCACTCGGAAATCACGTCTCACAGATATTCCCAGAGAGCAACAATACCTCTCAAAGGGCAGGAGTGTCTTTTTCATTCTCTAAAAAAGTCCCTTTGAAGCTTGAGTCCTCAGCATCAGTCTTCAGTGAGAACTCTGAAGAAGGAAATGATAGTAGTGAGTCCCTCAACCATAAAAAAAAGCAAACTATTGAAGGCTGTCATTCTGTCACACTTTTGGAGGAACAACTGAAAGCAAGTTTGGATAAAGAGTCATCTATTACACGAGACCAAATGGATTTGGATAACAGTGCATCAAGTCATGTAGCTGCAAAACCCAAAATGCTAAAGGAAAATTATAAAAGTAGTGATAGGGAATCAGAAGAAAAAGTCAGAGCTAATCCTTCATTTTCTAAAGTCAAAATACCACTTTCAAATTTGAATTTTTCTGCTTCACTGAGAGAAACAGAGCAAGAGAGCAAACTGAATGAATCTGAACAATTCTTAGAAACTCCCATTTCATCTTCATGCCAAGCTAGCAGTTTTTGTACACAGCTGAACACCTACAAGCACAGCAATGCCCACCTGCCTGACCAGTTATCTGAGCTCCCACGACAACCAGCACCTGAGCTGACCTGTTCAAGCAGCATTAATGACAGTCCTGGAGTGATAGAAAGAGAAAGATCTTTGGAGATTACAGAAACCACAGATGGAAATATGGAAACACTTGCAAAGGAGACCATGGTTAAAGAAGTTAAGCCCCAGGCATTGCCCTTCCTCCCTGTAGTGAGCAAAGATGGTACCACTGCTCTGCAGTGGCCCACAGAATTACTTCTGTTTACGAAAACTGAGCCCTGTATTTCATATGGCTGTAATCCACTGTATTTTGACTTCAGACTCTCTTTAAACCACAGGGAGGGTAAACATCATAGAACAAACAAAACAAGCTGTAAAGAGTTTTCTAAAAATAAGACTGCAGATGAATATGAACCCTCAGGTTTAATAAAACACAAGCAAATGTCAAATGGACAAGATAATCAGTTGTTGAAACCAAAGAAGATGAAAGGGTCCCTAAACCCAAGAAAGGCCAAGAAAAAAGCTGAGTCAGACATAGGGAAAGAAATGAATGAAAATGGTCAAAAATGCATTGCAGATTATTTGAATGAAAATATACCCAAAGTGCCTGCTTACCTTGATGTCTCACAAAAGGATTATGTGACAGAAAAACCTTTAAAGCATAATTTCCATGGCTGTGAAAGAAAAACTCAGAACATTAGAAATGAAAGCATTTCCCTTTCTGCTTTTATGTCTGAGATTAAAAAATCTAAATCTGCAAAATACCATTTAATTGATTCTGAAGAAAGATATGGGAACCAAAATTACTCCAGATCCCTTCAAGATGTGGCCAGCTGCAGCAGTGACATAAGTGACAGTGGAAAAGACTCTAGAGGAAGTTTCTTTAGTTGTAAATCCAGTTTGAACAGCAGGTATTCAGATAATGAAGGATGTGGAAGTTACACAAGATGCTGGAGATTCCCATCTCCTCAAAAGTCCTCGTCAGGCAGACATTACAGCTACTCTGACACTTCAGTTAGCAGTAGCTACATGAGTCCCACATCAAACAATCACAGAAAAAGTAATTTGGCTTGTTGTTGTAAAAGAAAAAGCAAGACAAATGAAAGGCACAAACATAAACACAGAAAGCACAAGTGTATTTTCACTTCCGATGATACAGACGAGGATTATCTTTGTCATAGTAGAAGTCACAGAACTAGAAACTGTATTCAGACTGGCACAATTAAATATGGAAGATGTTCAAGACATAAAGTTTTACAAATCAGAGACAGGTCTAAACACAGGAGATGTAGACATCAGCATTTTGGCAAAGCTCATAGTAGGAGTAGAAGCTACCACAAATCAAAAAGTGGTTCCACCAGTGATTCAAGAAGCAGTGAAAGATCATCTAGCAGCAGTAGTTCAGGACCCTTCTCAAAAGACACTGACAACTGTGACAACAAGACAAAAGAGGATGCTGAGAGAGGTTCTAACTCTGAACCAGGGAAAGCTGAAATTGCACATTCCAACTCTCTGAATGTGAATAGTCAGTCTAAAAACTTTGCCACCTGCTCTTCCAAAAACCTGGCAAAAGACATATGTGGAAAAAGAAAGTCAGTGACAGCCAAGTTACTCTTAGCAAGAGTGCAGTCTAAGAAAACCCAGGAACAAATGCACAATTCAGAGAGATTTTCAATCAGCAGTGGGATAGAATTAAAGGATCACTCACAAAGTCACTTTGCTCTTCAGTTTTCATCATCAGTAGATGACATTGCAATGTTATCTGTGCCAGAGAAAGTGCTAAGCATAGGTAAAAATGACATAGGACATAATGAAATAAGTTCATTGGAAAACAGTGTGAAGAAAAACAACTCTGAAGCATCAGAGATTACTAATGTTACACTTTCACCTGGAACTGATTATGATCATTGTGTTCTTAAAGACATAATTCAAATTGAAACAGGCTATCAGAGCCCAAGCATAAAAAGGAGCACAGCAATAAAGGAACAAACCAATTTCTTCATTAGTGAAGTGCAGCCCTTTATACAAAGCTGTGATCCAGTACCAAATGATTTCCCTGGTGCTTTTCCCTCTAATAGATATTCTGTTGTTACTTCAACAGAGACCAAAGAAGAACTACATGATGTAAACATGGACTTGAACCGGGCAGAAGGCAGTTCAGACTCTTTTTGTGACAATGCTATGCAGAAGTATGGTGACACACTAAATGACCTAGAAGTGTACAGTAAATCCACCTCCCCTCCTTTAACACAGCAGCCTATCACATTTACACCAGAAGAAGCAGACAAATACAGGTTGCTGCAGCTGCAAGCCCAGCAGCACATGCAGAAACAACTTCTGGCAAAACATCTGAAAGTTTTGCCTGCCCCAGGACCAGCTGCCTTCTCTGCAACACCAGCAGTTCCTGCCCTCCCTGTTCAGCAGCAGGCCACTGTCACCACCATCCACCACACGCTGCTGCAACGCTTTGCTGTCTCAGCATCTGTGCACTCCCACGGCAGCCACCTCTCCTTGGCGCCCCTCCACCCCCTCTCTCAGGCACATTTTGCCCCCATAACCCTTTCCCCGTTAGCGCCAGCCCTTATTCCTGCCCACCCTGCTTTGCTGACAGGACACCCACTGCACTTAGTTTCTACCACTCCCCTCCACCCTTCCCCACTGACCTTCCCTGCACTGCCACACGCCGCATATATCCCAGCCTTATTCACACCACACCTGAGCACAGCCACACCCTCTGCTATACACCCAAATCATCTAGTACACCCCTTTTTGCAAGGACAAGAGCCCCATCACTATTCTTGTTCTATCCAGACCCAACAGTTACCTACAGCAAAAGAAGTTTTCAGTGTTTCTAGCTACTTAAACTAGCCCAAATGATTTCACCACGGCTCCAACCCCAAATTTAAATAAAATAAAGCATTCAGTGTTCAAACATGTCTGAGGGGAAATCTACTGTTTTGCTGAGAGCACAACAGCAAAGATTTTAAAGTCCACAATCTGGCTGACAGCATATGAATGTTGATTTTATTCTTGTGTCACTGAGGAAAAGCTACTTTAAAGCCTTTTGTGATACTATCACAAGAAGCATGGGTGGCCAGAGTCATTCTATAGAATGTTTTAAAAGAATAGCTTGAAGTAAAGTCTATGACTGTCAGTAGGAATGGGACAACAGCACACAGACAAAATGGGATCAAATATCAACACTGATGAGGGATTTAAAGTAGCACAATTTAAGGTTGAGCAATCTTGACACACCTCAAAGATCTGATTTTCTGAGTTTGTATATGAAACAGTGCCTGGTTTGGTTAAGGTATTTTAGACTGAGCAAAAAATAAGGTATCTGGGACCAGCAAACCCCGGGGCTATCTCCTGGCCAAAATAAACTGGGGAGGCTCAGAGGGAGGGGTGATGAGCTAACAGCGGAAAATGAGGATCACGACAACATCTTGAAGATACTTTAGTGATTTCATCCCTGCATATGTTGTTTGGACAGTGTAAAGGGACTGCAGTCAGGCTATGGGTACATAATAAAATATTCCCGTAGCATAGGGAGCTCTGTGCTGGCAGAGGCAGGCTGCCTGTTCTCTCTCTGAGCCAAGCATCCAAGAAGGCTCACCAAGAAGCCAAGTTCTTTGGCAGTGCCTGTGTGTGCCTGTGTCACAGGGTGTCTTTGGGTGAGCCACAGCAGCCCAGAATTGCCAAGCAGCCAGTGCTGGCTTTGAGCCTCAGAGGTCCTTGGCCAAAACTGCAACCCCTTTTTCCTACCAAACAGAGCTCTGATGTGTGAAGAGTTTTTCCCAAAGAATGTGTAAATATTTTTCATCCCTTTCACAAACAACAGAAACAATTGGCTGGTCCTATAAAATCATACTGATATTTGTAAAGATGCAGAGGTAAAATTCTGCTCAAAAACTGTCTCCAGAGTCTGAGACTCAGAGAAAAACTTGTTCAAGTACTCAGCATTTAAAAGTATATCAAATCTAAACAAATATGTCAAGATTCTCGCATGGCTTCCCAAACTCTCCACAAGTAAATTGAAAATACGAATCCACAATGTTTGAATGCATGTATCCAACCTTCAGAGTAATGTGTGGTTGAAATTGTTCATAATAACTGTGTATCTGGAAATAGGTGAAGGCTTCAGCATCTCTTTGAATGGAATAGTTTGACATTTTTTATAATGTTTCTAACTGAACACAGGATATTTAGCATGAAATTAGTTCATAATTATGGTTAGACTGCAGGCATGCTTCCCAATAAAATTGGACCATGAAGTATCGAACAGACAGTACCTGTTTGTTTGGACTACAAACATTTGAAATAATTTCAATTCATTTGCAATAAGGTAGTGCACAAAATGTATCTTTCAGAATCAATATAAAACACATTGAAAAACTTTTGGAGGAATTTTATTCCATTATATTCAACTACCTGAAGAAGAAGAAAAATCTAATTGCAAATAAGTTGTGTCTTTAAAATACAACAGGATCAATTTTCTTAGTTTTAATCAAAATACATCAATTCATTGCAATAAAATGAAATGGATTTAATTTCTTTCTGGAGCTTCTTCAGCATAAACTGGTAATACGCCAAACTTTTCCAAACACTTGACAAGTTGTGTCTGGCTGCTAGTTTTTTATTTTCCATGTAGCTTTAGATATTTGATGGTTTAGTTATTGAAAAAAAAATCAGAAAAAAAATGGAAACTATGCAGAAGCAAAACATTTTAGTGTTGAAAATGATGGTATCACCAACACCCTCAAACATATTTTGGTTTAATTCCCAATGTATTTTTTAGTCTCATTAACAAAATGGATTCATGCCATTTTGGTGTTACTTATCTTATGTGTGTAAGTAGCATATAAATTATATTTATTTTTTTATTTAAATTGTAGAGTAATTCTTTAATTGAAATTATTGCTTCAGAATTAAGGAAGTAAAAATTTTTATTTAGGAAGAGTGTAGAACTAAATGCTTCCAGAGTCTAACAATTATTTTTTTTCAATTTTGGCTGAAAATTATCTCAGAAGAAGATCCAAATTTACATATCGTTTCTGTACTTCTGATACTTTATTTTCTGAGAATCAAACATATTTCAGGTTTCATATTTACTCTGACTTCACACCTCTGAAAATTAGTATTTACTTGGATGGAGATCACTCACTCAGTGGACCACGAGCAAACATTAGTCATAACTTTGCAGAAACATTCTGAATTGAACATCTAAAGTAGCAGATCAAACTGTGTCCTAGAAGGGGCTGACTGGGCCACATGGCCATCACCAGCAGTCCAGGGATACCAGCATAAAAGGTGCATTACTAACTCCACAAGCTTTTGAATTTATGGGTCCAGTTTCATGTCTATTGAAGTAAACCCAGGTGTTCTCACTGTGTACAAGGGTTCATTTGTATCCTAAGTAGATAACACCAAAGGAAAAATATGGAACTGAAGGAATGATGGGCTGATCTCATTTCTAATGTGTGTAGACATATTTTGTATTCCCACTTCTACCAGACGATGTTAATACTGTAGAAATTTTTGTGGCAAGAAACCTGACCAAATCTAACTGAACCATATCCTATTACATAGATAATTTCTGGAAAATAAATGTGTTTGTTTCCCTTGATGTATGCACCATACAATGGGACTCTAGAAGAAATGAAATCATAATATTTCCATGCATCATTGTACATACCAACATGGTAAGGCAAATAAATTGACAATGAAGATTATTTTTAATTCTTGGAACAACATAAATTAAAATTTTGAGATGTTTTAATGGGGGGAGAAAGAGAGATTAAGAACAGAAAGAGCACAACAGAAAAACAGTTATCAATGATTACCAAACAAAGGCAACATCCAATACCGTTCTTAGTGCACAGGAGGGGTTTTCTTGGAGAAATGTAATAAAGCTATCGGCACAGGTGAAATTATATATTTTCTCTAATTGCTGCCATACTTTTTTTCATCAGTAATGTACTTTAAGTATGTATCATTATAATTATTAAAAGCATTCTTGAGCCTGATGTATGGAGCCATGCTACAATTTTGATTTTATTTAAGCAGATTTTTAAGATTTACAGTATTCTTATAGCAGTGATATATACACACCAAGTTAATAATCTATTTTAGTTTGATTGTATATTCTTGGTAGATAATCCAAGGAAAGAGGTCACCCACACCCTAAAACTCCAATAAAAAAATTTTCTTGAGTCACGTCATGATAAAATTTTTGTTGTTGTTTGGGACTTTTTTTGTACCTGATGCACTTCTGGAATACATTCAACATGTATATTTGTTGTGCAGATTTGCATAAAAATGTCATTTGATCAGATTGATTTTAAAAGTGTCAAGTTTATATTTAAAACTGGATAATACTCTGGCTAGTATAATATGTAAACTAGTAATTTTGTTTTGTATTCTCTGTATAAAGTGTTTTATATTATACAGTAGCTAAGTGAATTGCACTATTGTACATGCAATGCGACTTTTTTTTTTTTAGCTTATTCAAGGAATCCCTGGGAATGTAGTTTAATGCAATAATATTTTTTTTCAATAAAAAGGCTTACTGGTATAAAGAGTGTCAGTCATGTATTTTTAATGTAAAGCATACCAAAAGGCAGCAACCTAATGAAATGCAGAATGATGCAAACATATTCTGTATTTTAATCTCCAGAACTGAAATACATTTAATCCATTCCTGTGATTATAATCCTGAAATTTCTTAGAATGTTTCCTAAAGATTTTAGTATGTGTTACAGAAGTGGGTTGTTTAAATGGAACTGAAAATAAATATTCCTTACAAAAATTATTCTATCTATGTGGTTTTTCCAAGGACTTTTAATGCATCAATATCCTCCTGAGTATTTTTATGCACTGATCAGTTGATTTAGAATTACATGTATAACTCATTTGTCAGGTTCCCCAAATAATTGTACAGCAGGTCCTTTGGTAAAGAGTCTAACAGTAGGATCTACAAATGTGTCATTTGTTCACTCTTTAATCATTCTTTAAATCTTTAAGCAGTCATTATAAGTCTCACTTTATCCTGTGTTTTCCCTATTACCTTGTATTTTTCCAGTCTGTTTATTGCATCCTTTTCCATCTACCTTTCATTTTATTGTTTTCTGACACAAGGCTTTTGGTCATACAAGTACTCAGCTTCAGTGATCCCAGAACTGCTGCTGTACTATTTGTAAGGCTACTTATATCCATCAGTGGATAGTTTCATAAGTGTCATGTCTCTGGGTGAGCACAAAACTGAAGAAAGGTAAAAACAAGTGTCTGCATGTCCATAGTAGATAAAACTCTGTCTTTTGAGATGAGCTGTGACAGAGATTATGTTCTGTCCAGCCTATCTGTGTAGCTGGAAATATCTTGACCAAATTAATCTACCATGCAGTGACATGTCATGACTCAGGCATTCTATAAAATCTTGAAATCATGGCAAATCCACAAGAGACATACTTCACACAGTGTAGCTAATTCCATTCAATTGTAGTTTTCCTTCTAGTTATTTTATAATAAAACCAAAATTCATAGTTAGACAAACATATAAAAAGTGTGTGTGTCTGAACGAAATCTGCAAATTAATATCTATGACACTATTAACTCCATTAGGCTTCCAGTTGAGATCAGATCCCACCTGTTTGTTGCTGAGCAAATCTTGGTACAAGCGGGGAAAAAAAACCCAAAAACAAAAGCAAATCACCCACCTTGCTTTAACTGGGATATAATATGTGAATAAATGAAGTTGTCCACACTTTCCTATTTTTCCTATTTTTATAAATGCCAGCAAAATCCTTCCTACACTCTGGTGGGGAGTGTATAACCCTATTATGCAAAGTAGTATGCATTTTATACAGAAATATAAAGACTCACTGTGAATGCAGCTCATTACCTTTCTCTTTCTAGACACTAGGCACAATGTGTGTGGGAATAACAGAACTCTAAAGGCAGTGAACTGCACTGCTGCCATGCTGAGTTTGGGTTATACTTGTTCTGATGTGCTTAAATGTTTCTCTGCCCCAGGGCTAAGGGGAATTAACTAATTAATATTTCAGGTTATGAAAATACTCTCATTATCTTCAGGACCACCAGGATGAGCTGTAAGTCAACACATTGCTTGTCTATAAAGCATGTGGTAATGTTAACATACTTTTTATTATTCTTCAATGAATACATTGTTTTCTTTAACAGAAAACACAACAGATGCCAAACTGCCAATTACAGAAATTGTAGACAGAAATAAATCGACAGGTACATTAATGGGCATTTACTTTAAACATGTACAGCTTAACAGTGACCAGTCTGTTTTGTGAACTTGTTTAAAAGCACTCTTGGCTGAGATGTCAAGCAGTAGATACACAACTGTCTTAAAAGAAGATGCAGCCCAAACTCACTTTTTATGACCCAGCTATGAAACCCTCAAAATAAAGATAAGTTTGAAAAGCTTGTTAGATTTCCACCAAGTGGTATAAGCAGTTCTGCTGCCTCTACTTAAGTGCACATCTGAAACTTATACTACACAAAAAATCAATGTTTCATTCTTATGAACCAATAAAATTTTTAGAGCAAATAAATTTGTCATTTACAAATCAATAAATTAAATGTATTTATCAATTTTATATATAAAACTATTTTGTGTACTCCAAGCTGTGTATGAGTAAAATCAGCACCATTAATAAATAAGTCATAGAGAATGGAATGAGATAATTAGTTTCAGACAGCCATAAGCCAACCATTCCTATGTAAAGCAATATGTTCTATACAAAAATGGTTGAAATATAATTCGCTTTCATCTTCTTTGCAAGTAATTTATGGGCTGTTTTCTGCCAGTCCCAGTGGGAAACCCTACCAAAGTTATTAGAAATAGTTATGTGTGTCTGTGTTGGGGATTGGGTGTGTCATCTTGAGGCTGTACAGTTGCATCTAATACAAACTTGTTCCCCTGACAGCTGAGCGGTGCAGCTGTGCAGACCTCAGGAACTTCAGCAAGGACAAGTGAAGGTCGTGCACCTGCGTTGAGCTAATTCCAAGCACAAGGACAGGCTGGGTGGAGAATGGATCAAGAGCACCTGTGGGGAGAAGGACCCAGGGGTGATGGTAGGTGAGAGGCTGGACATGAACCAGTAACGTGCACAATGTCAGGAAACCAAACGTGTCCTGAGCTGCATCCAAAGCAGTGTGGGCAGCAGGGCAGGGTAGGGAATCTGCCCCTCTGCTCTGCTCTGGTGAGAGAGACACCACCTGGAACCCTGCAGCCAGCTCTGGGGCTCGCAGCAGAAGAACATGGACCAGTTCCAAAAGGCTTTGGACGTAAACTTTGCATGTAAATCAAAGATGTACGAGCAGGTAATACCAATTAATCAATCACACATTTTCACAGGTGAAATACAGCAGAGTTCTTGAAACAGGACAGTTTTTTCTCCTGTCTCTCGTGCTGAGAAGGTATAAGTTGCTGAGGAAATGCTTGTCTTTCAGCTGTACACATTGTTATGAATTGGAAATCCTATCTGCATCAGAGAAAGTCAAAACACTAGAAATACTTGCTTCCTGCTTGTACCAGAATTTCTCTGATTTCTCTGACAGTATTCCTGAGAGTGCACTCCATTTTCTAGTGAGTTTGCTTTCTCCACAGGGGTGGAGTAGCTACTACAGATTTGAAGATGGAGATGCAAAGAGTCTGTTCTGCTTAAATGTTGACCCTATTAATTTAGGTTCCAAATAAAGATAGATAGATCCAGGGGTGGATAACCAAACTTGATAACCAAGTTAACACTACATGTTTAGTTGCTAGTTGTCCACTGAGACAAGTTCCCATTTCTCATAGGACTGGATTCTTCCTGTCTTATCCTTAGCATGTAACTAATGCCTGAAGTACCTTGGAGAGTTTTCAGGACTGTTTCTCTCTCTCTCTCTCTCTCTCTCTCTCTCTCTCTCTCTCTCTCTCCCCCTGACACACTTAAGAAACTGACTGTGGAAAAAAACACTGACAGCAATAGTTTATTAGTAATTCCTTACTACTTTAGTAGTATTTCCTGAAAGATCTCTGTGACTTAAAGCACTTAACGCTTTTATTAATATAATCTGTAATTACAGTACTGATATCTGCTGCTGACATAAATTTAATCCCTAGCAATGAGCTTTCCCACCACGAGTCCCCATCTCTTAGCTCTTCTCTGTGACCACATATTTTCAAATGCTAGATTCCCTGATTTTATTTTTCTTAAATGACATAGATAAGCAGTTGCCATATGATTTTTATTGAAAATTAAATGGGTCAGGGTGACATTTAATAATGAATCTTATTATGGATTATGATCAGAGTTTATGAGCTCAAAATTGCCTTTCATCTCAATGTTGCCAGCCTTCACTAGCTGTTCACAAGAGAGATCCTGATCCTCAGGGCCAGTGAGGGTGCTGAATTGGGACAGCAGAAGGAAGGAAATGAGCACAAGGGCTGCCTGCAAATAATAAAGATAAAAGAGTGAAAAGTCTGAAGAGCAATGTCAGATTTGTGACACCTGAAGAAAAGGGTATGTTAATTCCAAAGGGTGCAGAGAACCCCAAGGAAAGGTCAGACTCGTGATGGATAAAGCCAAAGAGACTTGCAAGCTCAGACAAGACCTCAGAGAAGCACCTGTAATTACTGAAGTCAATAAAATTAAGACAAATATTTCTGGCACTTTTTTCATTCATAGTAGGCTGTAACATTTGCAAAAATATTTTTTTTTTCCCATGTGTGGTCCTAGTCAAGTCCTAGGACAAACAGCACTGGATAATGATGAAAAGAAATTAATAACTACAAGCATTTCATAATGTACACAAAGTCTTGTCTAGCTACTAATGTTTCTGCAGTTCTTTTTTCAGAGATCATTCATCTGCATTTGGAAGCAGAGGAAGAGCTAAATTTTTGCTAAGGATCTATTTTTGAAGTGCCACAGAGAGATTTAGCCATGTAATTCCCATTATAGGCCAAGTTTGAATGACTTTGTGACCTTTAGGTTAGAATACATGGGTTAACATGGAACTTCATTTTTTTCTTAAAAGTCTTTCAGGAAATTTCCTTTAGAAATTCATAGTAGATAGAGGTATCACCAGCAGAATCAGACAGATTCAAACTGAGAAACCTCCTTGGCAGCTTGGAAAACTGAAAGCATTGCACGAAAATTATACCACAATCCTATCTGTCAACTCTTGTTAGAAAAGTTTTAACTTTTTCTTGGAATTTCTTTGGTCTTCAAAAATCCATGGGAATAAACTCACCATGTAGCACTCCTGCTGAACGGTTTTCAGGTCTACATAAGTACTCAGTACTTATGGAAAAACTTAACATTGAGTCAAATACTGCCTCAGCCTTGTCAGTTCTGATTATGGGACACCCAAGCCACTGTGCAAGCACTGAAATACACAGTGCCCTAGAAACTGCCCCATGATCTGTGTCTGGTTCCTTCCATCTTCATAACCCAGTGCTTAGAGTTTTCCAGATCAGAAGCCAAGGCCACTCTTGCCTCTTGCAGGTGTGACAGTGTAGCAGGAGTACCTCAGTACTCCCTTGACTCTCTGTGTTAACAGATCTGAAATGAAAGCTCTCTGCATTGTGGAAATTACACACAATTGACTCAATTACATTTGGCATGCAAGAATCTGCCCATCTAAATGGAGCTGTATAAATTCAGCTGTCTACTCCCTCTATCCTCCAAAAAGTGAAGAGCTCTTAACATGGGCTCAGCCCACTTCCTTCAGATCTTCAGAATCACCCTTGGCAGGTGCTTACCTATCCCCATTGAGTTTAAGAGGTGGCTGCATGGCAACTTGAGCTACATTTTAGAGTTCAAAATAGGTCACCAGTGAAAGATAGATAATGATTGTTTAGGATATCTGGAAATTTTTGAAACCAAAAACTGAAATCATTAAAGCTAAGTCATTTCATCATGATGGAGGTACTAGTCCTGCCTGAAAAGCAGAAGAGGAAAGCAAGATGGAAATCATATCAAACCTTTATTTTCAGCTGTTTATAAAGAGATTGTCTAGAATTATTCACCAAAATATTTTGAGAAAAATATAAGATAACAATTATATTTTTAAGCAACTCATAACCAACTTATAAAATGAAAAAGGTTAAATTAAAATAGTTTATTTCCTTCATATTATTTGTTCAGGTGAAATGACAAATTCCTATATATTTCTACATGATACTATATTCATTTCTTGCTTTTAATTTTTTAATTTATGCATTTTTCTTCTTTCTTCACATGCAGATAAAGGTTGCAGAATTGCTTCATCATCAGACTGGCTCGTTTTCAGTGCTATTAGTTGGTATTAAAAAGTCAATAATTAATATTTTGTATGCCACATAAACATTTTCTACAGTATGCTTTTTTCATCAGCTTTATCTGCTAGAAATGAATGAGAGATGCAGCTATGGAACATTTTGAAAGGTTTTCTCAAAAAAATGTGTGGGACTATCCTTGATGCCAGTCCAAAAAAAAACCATAGTAGCGAATATAGCTAAAATGAAAACCACAGGAAGAAAATGACAGGCGAAAAAAAGGAGTCTTCAAAGACTCTTCTTTTGAAAACATGCAATTACTACAGCAAATAATATTCAGATCATGGTCTTTTACTCTCTGACAAACCATTAAAGCATCTTCTACAAATCCTGGGCAAAGAACATGCCAGAGCATGATAGTCATAAATAGACATAAGATGATGATGTATCATGGTCTTCTTCCATGAATCATTATTGCACAAATCTGTGGCCCAAGCAACACTGCAAAGGATATTTCTCAACCCGAGTTGGTCAACTCTGTACTCTTCCTGATGTAGTTCAGACCACAGGGAATAAAGGGAAATACAAACCTGCTGCACTGCCTAGACAGCCTCACTGGGGAATGGATGTTTTTAGAAAATGTGAAGGCATGAGGAGTCCCCAGGGGAGCAGAAGTCCTGGAACTTAGTTTTCCGTGCAGCAGGGGAAGCTGAGGAAAGCTCCCAGGCTGTAGCTAATGAGAGGAATGTGCTAAGAGGGGCAGCTGCACTGCTCAGCTTGCACGGAAAAAGGCTTTAAAGGCTGAGCCTGGCCCAGCTGAGAAAAACACAGCATGGAGATCACCAAGCAGCTTCTGAAAGCAAATTGCCCTTCAAAAGAAAGATGGCTCATGTTAACCCTCTTTAGTTAATGTGAGCTGCTGTGCTTAAATGAGCATGAAGACACAATCTCAGAGAAGGACAGCTCTCATATCCACATAAATCCCATGGTGGAGGAGGCATGTAATCAGGGCTGATTGCCATAACGTCTGAGCTTTATTGTAGATGCTGTTCTTTGTATACAGACTTTCTGCTGCATAAATTCATTCAATCCCATTTTCTAACCTGGAAATATTACTTTCAGAGCTAAATAACTAGAGGTTTTACCTTTAATCTGTGACATTGAAGTATATAAAAATCCATTTAAGCAACCTACAGAGCTACTTATAAACAGTACAGCTGTAGCAGATGGTACTCATGCCAAGGTGGAGAAGACCTTCATACACTACATGGGACTCATTATGCTTGTCTTGGAAGAATAAAAACAGCAGTTGGATATTGCATTAACTATAGATATCTTCAAAGCTTAAGCTGCCAAGCCATTACAGTTAGTGCCTGAGGATTAAAATTTCTCAGGTAGCTCCCATTAGGACCCGACAATTCATTAGAATGTTCTCAAAGCATATATTACACCACATGAAGTGCTATGTTTTGAAATAAGTAAGCAGGTTAATTTCCAGGCTGCTAATGCAAAAACATGTAAGCATGATAATTTCTAAAATACGGTTCAAGCAATAGGTGTGCAAAGGAATCCATGTGGAAAACTTCAACGACCATAAATGTCAATGTCCATGTATATGTCTGTACCTGTTTACAGACATATTTCTGCATCAGCTGAAGTAGATTTCTGACCTCACCCTGATCTCATAATTTGAGTGACTCAACCCCTAGAGTGCATCCTCAGTCATCTAACTAAATCTACACTTGTCACACACAGAGGGGGAATTGACCTTTTAGCCATCTTATGGGTGCTGTTTACCAAATATGATGGGGACAACTCAAACTCTGGTAAATGAGTGCTCTGCAACTCCTGGAATGTTCCAGGCTCTCACACTGTGCCATTTGCATGGTGGGGGCTGGGCCTGCTGTTTCTGCCACTTTAGGTGTGCAGAACAGACTTACTCAGAATTTTGCAATGTTTGAAATCTAAGACCAGATCCAAATTTTGTAGCTCTACTGCAGTTCTATTTTTACCATCTTAATTCATTGTGACCAGTTTAAATCTCTGTCTGCCTTGCTGACTCCCTCCAGAGATCATGTTTTCCACCTGAATAATCCTTTAACACAGACATCCACTGATTCCATCTCTCACTTTCTAGTATAAATTGTCATAATGCAAAAATATACAGTATTTTAGATCTATGCTTAAAATATAAACTGCCAGCTTCTGTCACATTAAGGCCCTAAGGGTTTTTAGGATCAGGCTGCTACTGCCAGAAATAGGATGCTGCAACTGAATTTGGTTTTATATTCTACACTATATCAGGCTTCCAATTTGAACATATTTACATGTACATTTGATGGCATCTAATGTATGCATACAGCTAAAATAAAATTTGCATGATGGCAACTGATCACATGCAGGGTTTGATGAGTTCCTTTCCTTCTGCTAAGCTCCACATATCTTATTGAATTTCCGCATCAGTTCACATTCTGGATCAGAGTTATGCACATATCATATATCTGTGGGTAAGTACAAATATACACTTTTCTATGACATCAACAATAAATCAACTATGTGTGATAGCTAAAATTATGCTGCTTTATATTAGTTGTCGGGTAAAAAAATATTTTCCATTGCTTTTTTATACCATTTCCCATCTCAATTAAATATAGAGTAATCAAGTTCATCTGTATTGTGTCAGGGATTAGAAGTGTTGTTTTAGACTGTGTATTTGAAGGTATTTGTGTTAGAGACAACAGTACAGATTGGCAGGAAAAACTCACTAACCTAGTACTAACGCATTGTAATGAAACTGCTGTTCACTGACATAAAACAATATACACAAGAAACAATAGAATTAAGAATTCTTATTCAAAAGTAGAAAAACAAGTGAAATTTTTTCTCATAGGAATCTTAATAATTTTCCTCTTACTCTAGTTAATCATTGGAGGGGGTTGCCTATGTAGAGGCACTTTAAGTGAGCTCTGAACCTACTACTTAAAGCAGGGCAAAGGATCTTCCTAGGATGAATGAATAGCTAGAAGAATGAATAATTAAGCAGCACATTTCTGCTTGATGAACAAAACTGTAATGAATTTAAAGGAAATTATAGATTTTATCATCTTCTGCAAAGCCTTACAATGAGCATCTGGGTTTCTCTGGCATGCAGATTATTGATGGCCCAAACTTATTAAGCTTTCTGGTCGCTTTGTTCACAGAAGTAAATCAGCACAGCAGAAGGAATTAAAAATAGCACTAAAATAATTTTCTATTGTTTTACTGAAATGCTTTATGAATTCTTATATCTTATGGGCTGATGGAACAATTCTAAGGTGTTATTTTCCAAAGGTATCTCATTATTTTATTGCTTATAAAAACTCCCTTCCTTTCGCAACTAGTCAGCAAAGAAAGATTTTGCTGCATGCTGTGAACTACTGAGGATGACTCCCAAGGAGCAGAAAAAGACAGAAATATAAATAAATACCTCACAATGGTAATATCTTGATGGCATTTCTGACATTTTTTCATTGTTCCAGGTATCACATGAACCAAAATTTCACCCAAGGAACTTTAAACATTTTTTAAAACATAACACATACAAATACACTGGAAGTTAAAATTAGCAAAACATGGGTTGGTGTTGTGTAAGCAATTCCATTTCAGAAGAGGCTACTTAATACGAGTTATTTCATGAGCTGCTCAAAAATCATATCCTTCTTTGAGTATTTTCTCAAATGCAACTCAATAACATATCCAAACATTTTCATTTTCTTCTCTCAAAGACATCGCTAAACTTGGACTTTTTATTTCATTTCCAGAAGATATACTGCTTCAGCAGGAACCTTCCTGCTCATGTCATGACAATGACATGATCAACAATATACGTGAAAGCAGCTGGCTGAAACATGGATTCCTGAAACATGGAAATTAACCACTCAAATACAAAGAGAAGCCTGGAAAATAACTCTGCAGGTCAGAAACAGCAGTGAAACCCCATGGCAGTTAAGAGTTTCTCTTACAGAAAAGGCTCCTCACCCAAATAGATACCATGTCTTCCCTTCTATTATTTCAGCTCTTAAACCTAATTTTATTCCATTTTCCTTATCTCTGTCCATCTCTTCTATCCTAAATTCTGAACCTTCTGCCCCTTGTTATTTCTGATTCTATTAGTCTATGACATTTTGCTATATATTTTCATTCTCTTTACATTTCCACCAAAATAATATGACTCTAGACACAAGGCCTCTCAAGAATTAAATTATTTTGTCTTCTCTAGAGAGAAGGCTGTAGCAACTGAGCAAGTGACCAGGTGTTGCAAAAATAGTGACATGAATAAGCAAGAACATCCCTGGCATGGTATTAAAAAGGTCATAGGAACCCACCTCAGGCAGAGGTGTTTGTATGCTCAGGAATCCTATTTCATTTCTTGAATCAGCAGCCAACCCAAGCACAGTGCCTAGACTGGGACTTCTGGTTTACTCATATCTGCACTCTTGACATGATAGATGAGAGGATAATCCTTCTGCATTCAGTTTACTCTGATCCTGTCTACCAGTCTTTCTCCTGGAAAAAAAAAAAGATCGCTGAATGGAGTACGTAAGGATTAAAAGATAATCAAAGACCTTATTTCTTGAAAAAGAGAAAAGTAATTACTTTTTCTTCTGCAGTCACTTCCATACCAATGGCACTTTGTATGAAATTATGGGTTATCTCTGTTTCCTTATTTATCTACTACAGGAGTGCATTGAGCTGTTCTGTGTCACACTGGAATGTGCTGTACCTGTAGGATGGCACCACCTAATATGATTCAAAGTGGCATTTTTCTCTAGACTCACTGCCAGCGTTTCAGACAAGCATGCACTAATCACAGAATATTTAAGCTTTACGCACATGAAATGCAGCCTTGAAACTAGTGAGAAATAGTGAGAAAGAAGTGAGAAAGAACTCTTTGAGACACTAAGAACATCAGTTTTCTTTGAATTTGGATGGTCAGTTTGACAGCTTTCTACGTGTTGGTATGCATAAAATTTTCCAGTTTCCTAAAAAGTAGTCTATTAAAAAACAAGACACTATAGACTGAATCCACAGAATTCTTGCTAAAGATGCAATTTCTGAGATAATGCCCTGATACACAGGCCAGAACTATGGCTCTTTTTTCTTGGTTTTAACAAATAGGTTATACTACTACTTTCTGTTCAACATATAAATACAGTCTGGCTTTTTTCTCTCTATTATTCTCCATGCAGGAAAATGAGTGCATCAGGTGAAGGCACCAGTTTTAGCTTCTATCACTTTCTGAGAGCAAAGTCATGTATCTTAGGTTAAAAAAAAAAAAAAAAGGAAGAAAAAAGAAAAAAAGTGTAATCAGGAAAGAAAGCATTACCATATTTTTAGATGGGATGTATTTCAGTGCAGAACAATAAACCCACTGGTACTCATCAGTCCAGAGCCACCAGCTGGAAAAAGTATATTTCCATTATGTACATCAGAGCAAATATTTTTTAATTCTCAAATATAAATTCCCCGTCCAAAGTCACAACTTGTTCTATTAAAATGTTAAACCTTATAAACTGAGATCATAAATCTGTAATGTCCATCACTGAACTTTACTCCTAAGAAGCTTTCTAGATTGTGCAAATATAATGGGGCAACTAGTCACATTCGTATTCTGAGAACAAACAATTTTATCATATGAAAAGTGCATAAATCATTCACAATTTCACATATAAGAATAAACAATCAATGAGAATATGACCTCTGTTTGTAAACTAGAGGAGTAATCTTGGGCAAGTCACTGGTGCACCTGAAGCAGCCACCCTGCTAGACACCTCCATGCTGCAGTACAGCACAAGGAAGAGACCACCTTGGGTCCAGAACAAATCTATCTATTCACTGCATTTACACCAAATATGCTAACAGGAGAGGCCTGGTAGGAGGGAAATCAGTATTTTAAAAGAGCCCTGAAGTAGTCAAGGTGCTTGGTTGAACCCTTGTGCCTTAGCTTAGCTGAACCATCTAACTCCTTTGGACCAGCCCATAATGCTGCTCCCAGTAAGGAGTTTAGATATGATCATTTGAGCATGAAGAGACCAGACAATGGCCTGTCTGTGATGGCAAAGGTTAATTTAACAGAATATGTGAGGGATGTGGATAGGTGATGTCATAGTTATCAAATAATTACTCTTCTGCTCACACCTAGGTCACCTTGTCTGTCTAAACTTCAATGATCAAATCATAGTTACTTTCCTTGTTAATTATTCTTTCAAATTATAATTCATTACAAAGTGGATGCATACACTAAACCTGGCTTGCCAGTCAATTAATTTGTCAAAGAGTTTTCCATTTGTTATGTATATTAACAGCTGTCTCCTCCAGCAATCAAGTTTAAGAACTGAAGCAACACCAAAAAAAATTTCATAGCCCTAACACACGAAAAAAAAAATCTGTACTGCTTCTCTACTTCTTAGTTAACATTTCTGTAATAGTTGTGCAAACTTATGTCACACAAGAAATACAAATTCTGGGACCAGAATTTGGCTTAGGAAAAGTAAGAGTGGAATTCAATGATGTAAAAAGAAAATAATGTATATTCCTGCAAAGTATCCCACCTACCACTGAGCACTGCTGTGGTTTCAGGGTCTGAAAACCAGAAGTCATTGACCCTTGGCAAACACCTGAAAGGCAGGCAACCAAGGAGCACAGGTGGATACTAGACTGATAAAACCACAGAATGGTTTGAGTTGAAGGGACCTTAAAGATCACCTAGTTCCAACCCCCCTGCCATCAGCAGGGACACCTTCCACTAATCCGGGTTACTCAGAGACCCATCCAGCCTGGGCTTGAACACTTCCAGGGATGGGGCATCCACAGCTTCTCTGGGAAACCTGTTCCAGTGTATCACCACCCTCAGAGTCACGAATTTCTTCCTAATATCTAATCTAAATCTGGCAAATTCTTTCACTTTGAAATCATTTACTTCTGATATAATTTCTGTGTCTTAGCTTTCCCCTCAGAGGCTGGGAACTCAGGCACATTTCTATGCAATCCCCTGCTCCCATCTCTTTCGCCAATCTCCTCTGGACTTCAAACTGTATGTGGGAACTCCTTGAGAACCCACTTCTGTTGCATTTTGGGAAGATTATAAGTGTCCTGTTTGCATGCAGTTTGATGCAGTTGTGTGGATTTCTTATGGCTACGACAAATACAAGAGGCATGTGATTTTCTAGGGACAGTGACTGCTTCCCACCTCTAGTTAATTTGACTGAGAGGTGCAAGAGTGGGTGGAAAAATAAGGGTCCAGTAAGCCCCTCTGCACTAAATGGTTAGAGGTTGGCTGCCTGCAGGGCTGACATTAAATAAATTATACATACAGTCCTTTACCTGGAAATGAACATAAGTGGAATATTTGCTACATGCTGTTGCCTTCTAGATTTGCAAGCTGTTTTTTCTGAAGTTGTCAGGTAGAACACATTTAATGTATGACTAAACTTCGTTCATGCAGTTTTAGATCAGTTCAGTTTCTGTGAATAATTTCTCTTTCCTACTGCACTGATGCTCAGTCTTCTGGGCTATGACAGATTGGGCCCTGTCATTTCAGAGCTCACTGACACCAGGACAACAGAACCAGCTCTCTCACTTCTGCACAAAAAAGCCTTTCAAGGCTCAGGCATTATCTCCAGGACTCTCAAAAGCACACAGCATTGGAAGCCAGAATTAGCCAGATAGTGAGGAAGACACCTGACATCAAGTGGAAATGAAAAAGGAAAATCTAATGACCACAGGGTCAGAAGCTCAGTGATTTAATGGTATTCTCCAAGTGCCCATCTTGTTACAGATGGGTAATTGCTGTTAGAACAACATGGCTAGCACTTTATTTTTCCTACAGGAGATAATTACTTTGATTGAAAACACTGGCTGTCTGACAATGGAATACCTACTGCAACACTTGCAGACCAGGAATGGACAGCTGCATTTGTCTTGTAGCAGTGCTAATCAGGTTCCTGCAACTGCCAGATCTTTGACTGAGGTTGAGGGGACAGGTTACCATCATGCTTTTGAGATATTTTTTTCTTCTCTACTGATTGCTTTAGTCTCAGTTCCTTCCTCACTTTTTAAGACTCCAAAATACATTACTGGCAGTAACAGCAAACACAGAGAAGAGAAACTGCTGGACAATCAACTGATATAAATTAATATATTATTATAGTCAGCTGAGTTCTTTAAATATAGGCAAGATGAAATAAAATTAACCCCAAATCTGATCAAATGCTAATTAGTATTTGATATTATCTGCAATGATTATGTATAAATCCACAAAGGAAATTGCAGACTAGACTAACCTATCATGCTCAGGTTAGCACTTGTCAGCTACCCAGTGTCCATTCTCAGCTAACATAGACATTTTAAACATGCACTTATTTCTGGATGAGTTCACTATATTTTCAAGCATAATAAAATAATTGAAAAATAGTTTTTTTATAAACTAGGTGGAAATGATGAAAGAAAAAGTCACTTTTTTCTACAAATAATATGTGTTGAACTGAAGAATTTTGTAATATTAAAAGAATTTGATGGATGAACATCAAGGGAAAAAATAACCTCATCTTAATCAATAAAGTGACAAGTTAGTTTGATGGCAATGGCCTTCACAGAGCCCAGCCTTGAAATGAACAGCAAGTTTTCTCCAAAGGCCTTGTGGAAGTATGGGTTTATTCAGTGTACATAATTGTTTCCCTAGAATAAAATCTCCAGGGAGGATTAGCTTTATCAACTGTAGCCACAGCTATATAGTCTTATGTCACTTTCTTCTACACATAGGTGGAGTGCTGTTTAATCTAGTTTGGCCATATAGTATAATGATGAATCAGTCTTATAAATAAGGATGTGTGCTGGTATTAACTGGGATAGAGTTAATTTTCTTCCCAGTAGCTGGTATGGGGCTGTCTTTTGATTTTGTGCCAGTAACAGGGGGATATTTTCATTATTGCTGAGCAGCACTTGTACTGACTCAAGGCTGTTTCTGCTCCTCACCCCACCCCACCATCAAGTGGGCTGGGAGTGCACGAGGGGACACAGCTGGGACAGCTGACCTCAGCTGAACCAGGGGATATTCCAGACCATATGGCATCATGATGGGCACATAATTGCGATGTAGGAATGATGGTGTTTGTCTTCCCAAGTCACTGTTACATGGGATGGAGCTGTGCTTACCTGGAGATGGCTTAACAACTGCCTGCCCATGTGAACTGCTGTATTCATGATTTCCTTGTTTTGTTTTCCTTGCGTGTGCAGCTTTTGCTTTCCCTATTAAACTGTCTTTGTCTCAACCCATGAGTTTTCTTACTTTTGCAGTTCTCTCCTCCATCCCAACACGGGGTGGGAGTGAGCAATCAGCTGCATAGGGCTGTGCTGCTGACTGGGGTTAAACCAAGAGAGCAAGAGAATTCGTAAGGACAGGCAATCTGTACTTTGAGAACTTTATAGAAATGTTTCTCTTACCATAGACTCAGCAATCTGAATGATTTTTATTGTTTAAAAATTCAGTATGGATCGAGATTAGAAGACAGGCAGTCAAATAATCATTTGTAGGGAACTGAAGAGGAACCTTGAAGAGTCAGTTAAGATTTGCTGCAAGATGACAATAAAGTTATGAATTTATTAAAATTAAATTGCATTTCTCAGCATCCTAGACATTGCAAAAAGACAGATATGACACTTCAAATGTGGTTTAACCTGCTGGCAATTAAATTACTGTAGCACAACCAGGAAAGTACATATTTTTTATTTGCCTTGCACTCTACTATTCTGTCTTCCTTCTTACCCAGCTGCATCCAAAACGTTGAAGCCCTTGTACAGTCAACAGTGAAGATCAGGTATTTCTCCACTGTGAGTCTAACACAGTTGTCATCCACTTTAGAGGACTTCTTTGTCTCATTCTCTTCTGAGATTCCTAAAAAATCTGGATGACAGCTTTATGGAAGAAGTCCTAAGGGAGGCAACTGAGAAAGATGCCCTGCTTGACCTGCTGCTTGTCAACAGAGAGGATCATGTGAGTGTAGTGGAGATGAGCAGATGCCTTGGCCACAGTGACCAAGAAGAAATCAAGTTCAAAATCTCTGTTAACAGGAGGAAAAGTGCCAGCAAAACCTCAGCTCTGGATATGAGGAGAGCAGACTTCAGGCTTCTCAGGCAATTAGTAAGTAAGGTCTCCTGGGAATATGTTTTTGCAGATGCTGGAATCCATCAGTGCTGGCCACTTTTTAAACATCACTTGCTAAGGGCACAGGAGCAAGCAATTCCCAAAAGTGAGAAGTCAAGCAGGTGAAGCAGAAGGCCAGCTTGGCTGAACAGGGGTCTTCTCTTGGAAATAAGGCAAAAAGGAAGGTGCATGCCCAGTGAAAACAGGGCCAGGTAACATGGCAAGGACACAGAGAAGAGATTCAGGCAGTCAAACCTGGAGCTGAAGCTGGCCAAAACTGGGGAGGACACTAAAAGGGCTCTTTTTCAAATATATTATTGGCATCAGGCAGTGTAAAACTCATATCAAACTGCAATATCAGCTCATTACAGGATAAGGATGGTCTCATCACAATCAGGGACATGGACAAAGCAGAGGTAGATGAACCAAGGGGGTCTCAGTGCCCTGAGCTGGAGAACCATAGCTACAGGAATGATCAATTCCCAGTCAAGCTGGGGCTCCAGCTGTATCCATTTAAATCCATGGAACCTGATGGCCTGAAGCCAGAGCAGAGTCCTGCTTATCAAACCTGATTTACTTTCATGACAAGATAACCCACCTAGCTGATCAAGGGAAGCCAGTTGATGTAATCTTTTTGGATTTCAACGAAGCTTTTGATGATCTCTCTCCTAGTGTCCTTTTGCACAAAATATCCATCTCACAGCTGGATAAACACGTCATGTGATGTGTGAGCACTTGGTTCAGGGTTCTGGCACAAAGGGTTTAGGGAATGGGGTGACAACAGACTGGTGACCTGTCACTAGTGGGGTTCCACAGGGTTCCATCCTCAGCCCTGTGCTCTTCAACATTTTCATAAATTACTTGAATGCAGGACTGGAAGGGACACTAAGCAGGTTCTCAGATGATACAAAACTGGCAGGAGCTGTTGACTTCCTCAAAGACAGGGAGGCCCTGCAGACACACCTCAGCAAATCAGAGGGCTGGGCAATCACCAACCATATGAAGCTCAACAAGGGAAAGTGCTGGATTCTGCACCTGGAATGGGGCAGACCTGGATGTACAGACAGACTGGGGAATGGGATGATGGAAAGCAGTGCCATGGAAAGGGACCTGGGGGTCCTGGTCCATGGCAAGTTGAACATGAGCCAGAAGTGCCCTGCGAGGCAGGAAGGACAACCCTGTCCTGGGGGGCATCAGGCCCAGCATGGCCAGCTGGGCAAGGGAAGGGATTGTCCTGCTCTGCTCTGCACTGGGGCAGCCTCACCTCGAGTGCTGGGGGCAGTTTGGGGTGCCACAGTATAAAGCAAATTTTAAGCAATTAAAGAGCATCCAAAGGAGGGCTAAGAAGATGATGTATTAGGAGTGCCTGAGGTCACTTGGTCTGTTCAGCCTGGAGGAGACTGAGGGGAGACCTCATTCCAGTCTAGAATTTTCTTTGTGGGGGGAAGAGGAGGGGCAGGCACTGATTTCTTCTCTGTGGTACAGAGTGACAGGACCTGAGGGAATGGCCTGAACTTGTGTCAGGGGAGGTTTAGGTTGGATATTAGACAAAAGTTTTTTTACCCAGAGGTTGGGCACTGGAACAGGCTCCCCAGAGAAGTGGTCACAGCAGGGGCCTGACAGGGCTCAAGAAGTGTTAAGACATTGTTGGACACATGGTGTGACTCTTGGGGATGGTGCTGTGCAGGGCCAGGAACTGGACTTGATGATCTGAGTGGGTCCCTTCCAGCTCAGCATATTCTCTGATTCTGTGAGATCTAATCCAGTATGAAGCAAAATCCTATTGCATGACACTGCGAGGGGAGCATGCTTAACCTAAACTAGCCCTTGGGATTATGTTGCAGAGAAATAAAGATACACAAGTTTAATTATCCTTCCTCCTCCTTACAAATAATTTGAAAACCAATTCATAGAACATATTACTGCTGTATGGCCCTTGGGATACTTTCCTTGTTCCTCATTTCTTTGTCATTATATTCTTTTACAATTACAGCAGGGAGCTGCCACTATTGCTCAACATCAGCTCTCCATAAGAAATTTAAAATTGGGCCTATCCAGGGTGGAGGACAAGAGGATTCAGACAGATATTTAAGTATGTTTACTTATTAATGGCATATTTTAGTGCATCCATGTGCATCCCACTATAGGGTAAGGACTTGTACAGCAAAGAGTAAGGGTAGGATTTCATCCCTCTATTTTAGGTAAGTCTCCTGAAGACTGTGGGGTATATTCCCATTGCGAGAGGCCTCCAGGAAGTCAGGGGTAGTTGGGAGAGCAAGAGAGGGACACAGATAACACAGTTTCACCAAAGATGTGGCTCACTTGGATATAGTCATTAGGCTTTCCTGCTGAAATGGGTCAAGAGGGGAAAGGCAAAACTGAAGGAAGCTCAAAGAACCAAAAGCCTGCAATATTTCCATGAGGAAACACTGAAATTCAGTGAGTGTGTCTATGGAATGAGCTTCAAATTGTGGGCTGCTAATGAGGCTAAACCACCTACATTTTTGACTATCAAAGCAGGTGTTTTTCTCTGAGTTAGGGGACACAGCTGAGGTGCTCTGACACAGGTGCCTGGTTTGATGTCAGCACTGACCAGGTGTCTGCAGTGACACTGAGCCATCACTGCTCACCTTGAGATGAACTGCTAACCAGCTGTGCAGTCCTCACCAGAGACACAATTTGGGTGAATGAAGCTATTTCAGATGCTCAAGGGAAATCCTTCTGTTCTCAAGCTACTGTCTCAAAGACAGAGAGCTGCTGTGTTGTATCTGACAGGATTCTTCTGGTGTCTTGGTTGCAGATATGATTCTTACTTAAGTCCTTGGTTTTCACTTGTGAGCCATAGGAATGTTATTAACATGACCTGTTGATCTGGGTCAAGCACATGTTTCGTAGACTATGCTTGAGACAAGTGAGATGTAGAAGATGTCACAGACCCAGAAGCTGAACTCTGAAAATGTGTCTTCAAACTTAAACTTTTGGGGGCTGATTCTTTGGGCACTGTGTCTCAGGCTGTGGGTGCTGAACAGATGGGGAAACCAGGTTGTCTGGGCTTCCCTGCATAGGATTATTTTGCACAATGCTTGTCCCAGATCCCAGAAGCAAAGTAATTCAGAGGTTGTCCTCTTACCTGTGTAACTGCTGAGGCGGACTCACGCATGTTGTACGAGCCTAGTCAGAACTAGAAATTTGCCTAGCACACAAGATGTGAAGTACAATTGTTCCCATTAGAACATAAAATAAATAATTTCATGGAAATGTTTTGCTTTTCTGGATATCACTCTTCCCTTTAAAAAGTTCCATTTCTCCGTAAAAGGTCAAATGAGACCAGACATCAGGAGAGAAAAGAAAATCAAATTTCCACTTGCAAACAGTAGAATGAATGGCACAGCTATCTAAATTGTGACTCAAAATATGTGGGTCAAAGTTACCCATGCGCAACATCTATTTTAATTAATGGTACATGTTACAGGTAATAATGGAACTCAAAACTAGATTTATGAGTAGTTAAACATTTCAGTATGTTTCTAAATTAACAATCAATTTTGCATATAATCTCTTCCACCGCAATATATTTTTTTATTTATGTAGTGGTAGATACCTAAGAATTTAGAAACAGTGATTTCAACACCACTTTATTTGGTTACAGAAAGATATTTAGTTTGGGCTTAGAACTAATTAGAAAACTACTTTTTTCCATAAAATTCAAGGGTTTTATGGAAAAATGAAAACGTCAAAAGACTAAAGCTAATAAAGCAAATATTTTGATTCAAAATGGAGCTGTGATTGTCTGTTCTTTCTCTTTTCTTCCATCAGCAAAGTTCTTCATTTCATATAGGTGGTGGTGATAGATATTTGTTCTTCCTCTGTCTAGAAGCTTCAAGCAAAGGATTTATGCTTCTTAAGTGAGCATTCTTTTGGTTCTTCATACATCACTTCTTTATTAAAAAAAGATTCCACCAATCTGGGATACAATCAAGGAAAATGATTACATAGTTTATGAGGCAACCTTTGAAATTAGTCAGATAATATATTTGGAAAATAGGCTCTCCTAAGATAAGGCCAATATTAGTCAAATACTGCTTTTTCCAAAGACAGCTGGGCAACAGAAAATATCAAATATTTTTATGGGCTGGTATAAGTATTCTATATCACTTCAATTTACACATATTATCATTGGAAGGGGTAGAAGAAGTTTTGGCATGAGGAATTAGAAATGCCTATCCTTTGAAACCAGCTTTTTGAAATTTACAAATTGAGACAACACCAGTGAGCTTCTACTCTCTTGCCAGCAACCAAGGAAATCTGCAGGAGGCCTGAAACTCTGAAGCGGCTGAGAAAGACAAACATTTTGTTCAAGTTGTACACACAACATGCCAATATGGAACATGTTAAAATAAGGAGCTTTAACCACAGCACATCCAACTGACTGGTACCCAGTAAAGTTCTTAGTCCTGCCTGTATCACCTACCTTTTACTGATGCCTAAAGATTTTTGCTTTTTATATATTTTTGATATGTTTGTAGCTTTGTAGACCATAAATACATGGTTATACAGCTCCTGGTATTTTTCCTACCCCTTCTCTTAGATTTTAAACTAACCTTATAAAACATACCTGAAATACTTTTTAGTCTTATTTTGATGTAGAGGACCTACAAAAAGAACATTTTGTTTCCTAATCAGAATCTGAGAGGACATAACAAGAAGTGGGGCAAAGAAGCCCTGGACCAATTCCAGTGAGGCAGTACCCAGGGAAAAATTACCTAATCGACTGCTCCTCTAATTGGACAATGTTTTTCAGATATGATAATTTGTTAAACAATTTGCTAAACTTACAAATATTGTAAAAATCTGATACCTTGTATGCCCATAGCCCATAGCTATGAATGCACCCAGAAGTTTCCAATAAAGAACTGCTTTTTTATTTTGTCATTTTAATACTGTTGCAAGGGTTATTGTCTTTTGATATCAGGCAACATTATGAAGCAAGCTCCAATGGCTTCTCGGGTTTTTCACTGGTTATTTACACAGGGATTGTCTGAAAGAGCGTCGTTCAAGATTCTTCAGTGCTACATGCAGGTGTGCAGAGAAATTCTGTGACACTGAAAGGCCAGTGCAGACATCTCAGTGAGAGCAGCTGGTATAGAGCAAAACCAAAATGACCTCCCAGGTACTACTACTATCTGCAAAAACAGAGACAAATAATAACTTTTCTGGAGCACATAATATATGTTGGGAAAGATTGGAACATATTAACTGAGACTCACAAAGTCACTCCAAATGTCTTTTGTGACATATTGAAGAAGGCAAAGTACAGCCACTGATAGCACTGTCACTGGATCTGAAAATAGTAATTTTTTGCTCATCGATGCCCATGATTAGATGGGAAGTTTTGAAAATTTGAGTGCTATTTAAGTTTATGTAGAAAAATGCTAAGCATTCAAAATTGTTTTCTTTTGCATTCAGTGCTTTCCTCAGTTTAACTTTGTAGTTTCACATAAAAGACGTGCTCTGGAGTAGAACTGCAGGAATAATGGTGAGTTTTGCTATTTACAACTCCAGTGATGTAAAATTTTACACTCACCGCAGTATGCAAAGTGAAATGTTCTTTTTTTTTCTTTTTCTTTTTCCTTTTTTTGTTTTAAATTGGATATTGGTGGATTACAAGGGGAATGGACCACTTGGTGGCCAGACTTTCATGTTGACTCTAGAATGAGTTTCCTAGTGCCATTGTCACAGGTAGAGTACTCCTGACAGTGGATCAAGGTAAAATCCAATAGATCATTACTTACATTCTTAAGTCTAGGATAGATCTCATTCCTACTGCCTGTCCTGTTGCAGTGGGCAGACAGGAATTTTCTTGCTTTTTTTTTTTTGTCAGAATGCGGGACATTATGGTCAGTTGGAGCATCCAGTGGTGAAGGCAGTCAAACACAAACTTAAAACTGTAAATATTCCGAAAGCACATAACTACTGTCAAACACAGTCCTAGAGTTCAATCTACATTTTAAGAACCTTAATAATCTCTCCAAACACCAGCCTATTATATGCCAGAAAAGTTATTTAAAAAGGTTTCTCTGCCTCGGATAACAAAGTGCCAAATGACAATAGATATGGAAAAAAGAAGTAGTGGGTCAGTCAAGAATTCAAGACCACTAGTGTGAAAGTGGTAAAAAAGAGCAGCTGAAAAGTTTGGCTGGGAAACTGAAAATAATCTTTTAATTGCACAATAACTTGAAAGGTAACAAGGGGTGCGGGGGCAAAGGTAAACCCCACAGTGGCAAATATCAGCCGCAACTTTGGGAAAATAATCAATTACTTGTGCTATGTAGGAAAGGAAACTCACAGACTTGAAATCTTCTATCTGGGAAAAACAAAATGTCTTTCAGCTGAAAGACACTGAGGGAAACAATTGCAAGAAAATAATCAGGCAAGACAGAAAAGTAATCATGGCAAATCATGACCACTTTTATAAGGTTCCTAAGGTGGAGAATACAGAGCACTAAAAAAGTGCACATATTCAAATCCAGTATTAAGGTTGAAAAGATATCTGGAGTTCACTGGCAGGAAGACCTCCAAGTGAACAGAAGGGATTTCTACTATCATTGGGAAATGTTTAACCCAAGTATGATTAGCTCAAGTTTCTTTTTCATCTGCTCTCTCTGCACAAAATATCTGACAGTGTTTGCTGTTAGAAGGAAAATCATGCTCTGCCCAAACCTGAGCTGCCAAAGGAGTGCCTCTGGATGGGAGTGCACCACAGAACAGCTTCAAGCCTTCTCAACCCCTCCAGACTAAGAAAGCAGCCTTTGGAGTAAAGTAAATTCCATTCCCAAAGTTTAAAAAAAAAATATTACTATAAATGAGATTGTACTAATAAACACCTCATCAGACCATTCTAATCAACTCTAAAAAATAAAAAGCAACCATTCACAATTTTAAAATTATGAGGCCAAGATTCCAACACAAAGAAAAGCTGATAGTCAAGTGTTAAACCTTGGAAAATATGATTATGCTATCAAAACAACAGTAAAAAATCTGTAACTATTAAATCATAAACAATTCTTCTATAAATACAAATATTAGGAACAGTAAGAGACTGCATTAAGTGAAGAAGTAAGAGAACAGGTATTACAACCCCTGCTGTTTCTGCAAACATTTTTAGTAGCTCAAGAAGCAGTGGAATGAGGCCAAAGGGAATGAGTTTCTAGAAGCTATTTACCAACTATAAAATAGCAAAGGAAAAGGGAATTCTAGTTACATTGCAAGCTTTTAAGGAGGTTTTTTTCTCTTTCTCTTTTCTCCCTCAAATGGCTGTTCAGTATGAAAAATTATTCTCTGTCAGGAGACACTCTTCACAGCCCACCCTGATCAGCAGCCTTCATTGTTTTATTGAGACAAATGGGCAATAAATAACTAAAAAATTTCACGTACATGGAGCTAAAAATGCAGAAACAATGTTTCACCATGTGGCAACAGAAACCAAAGAACAAATCTGGATCCACCCTGTAAAACCAATTAGCAATGAGCAGTCCGCTCTGAACTATTCCTTGATTCAAGTCCCCTCAGGTGAAGTTGTGTAAAATGATTCACAGACTAAAAAAAATTTTGAGTTGATTTAGCCAGGGATTATTGTTACTATAAACACTAATTATTCCTACAATTGTCTAGTATGAGCACTATTTCTTGGCTGTATATGATAAACAGGGAATGGTGATCACCTTTTCTAATATTCTGCTTTCCTCTCATAAAGAGGCATAAAAGCTTATTCTGATCATTTAAACCTTATTAAATAAACATCCTGTGAACAACTTTTAAAGGTTTCTTGTTTTTTGTTGAAAAATAAGAGTTTCCCAAAGCTAAAACACTTTACAATAAAACATCAAGTATTACAAAATCATTAAATCAAAATAATGTGAAATGCAGTTTGTTCAAGATTTTTTTCTAATATTTCTTGATATTTTCTGATTAAAAGGCATGCACTGCCCAAGATATTTTGTTTCCTCATAATAAAAACTTCAGTAACTCACATCTTATACCATTCCTAAATTAAAATTTGACAGAATGTCTTTCTATGACATTTAAACAGTTCAGTCTTTCAGTGATAACCAGTAACCAGTCTCCATCACAAGTATGTAGAACACTCAGAACTCCGAGTTTAGTGATGTTTCAACAGGTTCCCAATTCCTTGTCCAAGATAGGAACTGACTTTCCCCTTTTACCTTAATTTATTCTGTTCCTTTAACAAGGATTAAACACAATGAATGCTTTGTTTAAATCCTTGCTTTGAGGCTGGCAGAGTGAAGTCTATGAAGCTGGGTGCCCAGCTTGCAGCACAATGCAGTATCTCACTTACATGTGCTGAGCAGTCCTTCCCCCAGTTGGTGCAGGCAGCTGATGTGGATTCAGGTTTCCTGAGGGGCCAGTGTATCACAGTCTTCTGCTTCTGCACACTGTGGCTTTAACACCAGAACACTGAACAAATACACACCCTCCTACCCTGCTACCATCTTTGCAGCTCAAGCCTCCCTGACCACCATTAGTCGAAACTTTAATATTTTCTTTCTTTCTTTGTCACCAGCCGCCCTACCTTTTGAATTTTGTTATTCCTTTTGACTATTTTTACAATAGTAAAATTTGGTTTTTAGATTTTTTTTTCCTTCTCTCTTCATAATCAGTTTAAAATTTCATGTCAGATTAAATTCTGGGAGGGTTTCCTTCAGAAGAGGAAAAAACAGGAGATTTTATAATCTAAGTCTATTTTTTCCCCTCAAATGAACAGAAAAAAATCAATTATTAGTTAGCAGTATACAACAATTTGTGCTTCTGTGCTGATTCATGCTCTCCACAGACAAAGAAAAAAACAACAACGTGCTAAGCTACAGAGTAGAACAAACCTGTAATCATTGGCTCCAGAAGCACCAAATTTTCCCAAGTGGGCTAAATGGAGAATCTTCATTAGTTGTCACTGGGGAAGTACATATTCTCTTTGCAGCACAGAAAATTTGAATGCAATAACTGCAAAAACATGAGAAGGACTCAAACCGCATGTAGAGAAAGGTACTAAGTCTGCTCTCCACCTTCCTTATTTCCCATCTTCCTATTAGGGGCTTTCATTAAAGAGTATGTGTTCTGGATGGAAAAAAATACTCCTTTTCACCTTTTGGGAAGATTGCAGAATTTATTTGTATCAGTTTACTGTCAACACGATCTTACCAGAGCCCTTCTTCTAACTAGTTTCCCCAGACCAAAGATTTCCCTTCCCCTATTAACCACAGGAGGGAATGGCCATGAACATTTGTGTCTGCATGTAGGTTCACTGTTCACTGTGTCATATAAGTTCACTAATATGAGGCAGAGAGAAATACATAAAAATGCATATCTTGCATAGGAAGAGCGTTTTCTCATCCCTTTAAAAAAGTGTTCTACTGGAATAAAGGTTTTCCCCTATTAAAACCTTTTACTTAAGAAGATTTGCTGCGTCATAATCAGTGAAGTAATAACAGAGTGCCAAAACTGATGACCAAAATTATTCTCACCCAGCTGAATCAGAGTGAAAATTAGACTGACTAATCGATTACTCAGAGGGAAAGAAGTGTTAGGACACCAACTGTGTTATGCTGAGGTCTCTAATGGCAGATTCACATCCTGTGCAGGTGGGCACAGCCCCCTGCACACCTCCCCACCACGTCTTGCCCCTACTACCCTTTCCCTTCTGGGTCCTGACTCTGAGCTCTGCCCTGCTGAGCCAGCCCTGCCCCAGCGTATCCCTTTGCACACGCCTTGTGCCCCCATGCACTATCCAGCCTGTCCTTCTCTGCCATGAGTTTCCTCACTGCTTCCATCTCCATTCCCCATACTCTCAGATTTCTCTGAGTCCTCACCCGTTCTCGTCCCCAATGTGAATATGGGGTTTGCATTTTTGGCACACCAGTGGCTATACACCCTTTTTTTCACCAAATACCAGTTCATCATAGGTTATAAGTATAGAACCAGAGCATATTATTCAACAAAGCATGCTAGTTCTGGCTGCTTTCCAGCACATAAAATACTAATTTCCGGTAAATTATATACGCCTGTAGGAAAGGTACAACACCCTGTTGGGAATCCAACATGGCTTCTCTCTATATCATTTTTTTTTTCCCCTGCCTGCAATAAATTGCATTATGTGAAAATATATAGAGCTCTCCAGTATTTTGATATAAATCTACCTGAGGAAAGTTAACACACATCTGAGAACACGTATACCTGCTGCAAATAGCCATAGAACTACTTCCGCTTTGGGGTAAAAAGAACAAAGGTAAAGAGATTAAAACAGTGGTCACTTGCTCCTCAGAATTAAGAATGAGAAATAAAAATTATATGAGCAAAGGAACAGATCACAACTTTAATTATATGCTTCTAGATTTATTTGTGCTTACTTATTCTGTAAATGTATTTTCTACAAGAAATGTGATACTCTGACAGGTGCAAATGTTTGTGGGAGGGCCTCCAGAAATGAGTTGGGTGAAGTGAGTTGAGTTTTGCCAATTTTAGGATATGCAGTTTCAGACTTCATGTTTTGCTGACCTTTGTTTTCATCAGCTGCTGCTAGTGATGTACAAACTTGCTTTACCTTTACTTCAATTCCATACAATGAGTACATGAAGAGTAACAAACATTGTCAGAAATGTAAGCCCTCCAGAACAATTTCAGGTGTGGGAGTTTGCTAACATGAATGCTCTGCTAATAGAAGTCACTGCTTCTGTCTAGCTATAGTTAACATGTTTTCTGGTTTGTGTTTGATGAGGAATAAAGATAAGAAATTTGCTAGTAACAGGACCTGTTATTAACAGTAGTGTCTCTCTGGAAGATGCTGGCAATTATTTTATCAGCATTTTCTGACACAGGTATCCCTGTGAATGACTCTGCAGTATAGTCTGCAGTTATGCATACTATAGTTTCATTCTTGGAAACATCCTCTAATGTCAGAATTTTACATACCTTGGTTGAAAAATTTACAGTGGTAATTTAGCCTAATTTGCTGAACCTTATTATCTTTAAAGTCCTTTTAGATGCAGCAGTCCTTCACAGTTTTCAGGTCTCTTCTCTCCCCAATGACAGTACAAACCTACCTTGCATTATTAAAAGTATACTCACACCTGCCTAAGCCACAGCTTCTATGACCACTGATTAAAACTCCTTGGTAAAAAAACCAGAGAAAGGGTTCCTCTCACTTGCAGGATGCCAAGTTGAAAGTGTTGACAAAGATACAACCAACAATTCTCAGTTCCTTCTCACTTTAACATGAGAAAATGCACTATAAGATCCACTGGTTTTCCACTGTTGTCTTGGGGAGCCATTGAAATTCCTTTGCCCTCACTGGGAAAATGCGTGTCTATAGCTAGTATGTAATGCTCTGTGATTAAATTGTTTGTTAGCATCACTCTCTCTTTCCTCTGCTTATAGCTTAGAAACTGTTCTCAGACTGAGTCAGGAGCTCTCAATGCACCACAGTGCACGAAGTATTCACTCTTGCCCATATGTACACATATAAGCTTCCTGGATGGGACGGCACTGCTTTCCATCACAGCTTCTGCACAGTACTGCATTTTGTCACATAGATATACCCTCAGTGCTGGTGAATGATTAATGTGATCAAAAGGAGAACATCCTTGTGGGAATTATTTCCTCGAAAGCATGAAATCATTCAATAATGCTTTGACAAGGCTCTATTACAAACACTTCCCACCTCTCTCTTCATAATACCAGTGGTAAAAGCAAGCCAAAAACATTCTGACAATATTTCTCAGCAGTTCAAGTCTGACTAATCATACCATGTGCACTGGTCAGCTGCTTGTGAAGATGTAGGTACTCATCTTGGCAGTGTGTGTTATCATCCCCTGCCTTGCTGATGGGCTTCCTACCACTTCTCCTGTTTGCTGAGTGGCCCCTGAGGCTGGCAGGGACCATGCCCATCCCAGAACAGGCTGAGAAGTTCAGGCCTGACAGGTGCTCTTCAGTTACTCCAGAGCCAAGCGGTCCCAAGCGCCAGAGGAGCCCACCTGGCATCAGAACTCCCAGGTACTTCCAAACAAGGTTTTTCCCTGTCCAGAGAAGGAAAAGGTGGGATTTCCTACATCTCATTCAGCCAGTCTTGCAGTCTGGACTTCTACTGGGAATTTTCTTATGCCTCCTAGGGGCAGGGTCTGACTAGGAGCAACACAAACAGACTGAAGTCCTGGTAGAAAGAGGAGATCCTCTATGTTCCTGAACTGTGTTATTCCCTTTTCTGAAAAACCTCAATTACTCTGGTTTGAAATGAGACAGTATCTCAATATGCTTGAATATTCTTGCAGAAGGGAAGCTTTTTTCCCACCATTCTCTGTAAAAATAGAGCATAATAGCAATTTGAGGCCTCACAGGTATGATGGGTTGACTGAAAAGTGTTTCAACAAAATTATTTTCAAGGGAAATAGCTTGCCCCTTTCTTTCTAAATAATATTGGTGTTTTCTCTTGCAAAGTTAAACATCAAAAACATTTCTAGTTTTGCCTCTGGCTTATCAGGTTTCCTGGATAATGTGTTTCATCTGGTTTTCCCCTTCCTGAGCTGCGCATCTTTGTCCATATCTTCCATGCCTTTGACCAAAAGTTTTAGTATCTGAGGGGCCTGGCAAGTGTTCTCCATGCAGGGAAACCTGGCACTTGCTGGTACTTATTCACACGCCTCATGACATCAACATTGATACTCTGACACCATTACACTGTGTACTCACTATTGATGTCATGGTTGCTGCCATGGCATGTGGTGCTGTTGGCCCTATGGGTCATATGCAATCACACAAGGCCCTGTCTGTTGCAGTGCATGTTTTAGGTTTTTAAATTTGTATTTGTATTTTGTTATTTGTTTGTAGTGGTATGTCCCTTTACCTCCCATCCCCTGAACACACCTGGTTTCCCCCTGATGTAACCCCACCCCCTTCCCTTTTCCCCATTGGTCCGAAGTTTCTTCCTGCCCAGGCCGATCCCTGAGTACTTAAGAGGGACACCAAGGCCGAGCAGGGGTTCTGGCTTCCGGCTCTGGCTCCCGAGCACATGCTTTCCTCTGCACATGGAGCCACAGAAATAAATACCTTTACCTACCCAAGCCAGGACCCGCTTCTTCATTTCCAAGCCTCATCCATGCTTCAACCAGCTAATTGGAGGGCCCACAAACTGCTATAAATTGGCCTGGGGAACTGCTAGCTGGCAAAAGCACCCACGAACACGTCACTTTATATCTGGCTCCACAACATGCGGCAAGGCTCCATTTCAGCTTGGCGAAGGGACCCCAGAAGAGCAACATGCCCCAGAGAGGACACGTGAGCTCCAGGGGTGCCCAGCAAATCTTGGAAGCAGGGCAGTCATCGTGAGCTGTGCTGAAGGTAGGCTCCATGACACAGACAACTCTGAAAACCCCACGGAGGACTCAGAGGCAACTTTCTCTTTGGCTTGGTCTGCTGCTGCTGGCCGCCATCTCCAGCAGAGAAAAGGGTAGCTCTCAGCACCACAGAGTCCTTTCAAAGGCTTGGAATTTACAGCACCATGAGTTTTCTTCTCTACACCCCGGATGGTGAGTTTAACCATTTAGTTGTTCCTAAGGGAACAGGGCTTCAGGCCCATGGTCTCTTTCCTCTGAGGGAGGAAAGAATTTTGGGAAATTGATCTGCGCAGTCGTGTGGAACTTGCAAATTTGCAGTTCTTTTGGTTAAAAAGCTGTCTTGGTGGCCATTTTCTCTTTCTTTCTCTTTCTCTCTCTGTCCCTCTGCGAACCTCGCGGTGAGGGGAGCTATGAGTTCCGCGTGCTTGGTTCTTTGTTCTACAGCGCCACCTGGTGGCCACGGCACCTTGTGGTGCCACCCCCTGTTCCACACTAACACGTGGTTGGAGTGGTGAACCTGTAGCTTTTAATACTCCTGCTTTTCATGGTCTTGTAAGACTCTGCCGACATGGGTGCAACTTTTTCTGCAGAAGAAAGGAGTGTTTTGTTTAAAATCGGTGCAGATTTATTAAGAGCAAAAGTTAAATTTTCTGTAATTGACCTGAAAAAATTTCTCAAGCTGCTTTTTGCTCTCTTCCCTGAGAACAATCTGCATCTGTGTGGAGACACAAAATTCTGGAATTCAGTGAGTGAAACCTTCAATAATTTGGCCCAAAAAGGTGATTTAAAAATTGTTAAATATACTAATTATCCTCTCCAAATGCAAGCAATCCTGATTCACCAGGAGAAAAACCAGAAAAACCGGTCTCACAAAAAAGCTGTTCTTCCCACAAACTCCACCTCTTGCTTTTCCGATGCAAATACACTGCCAGAAGCAGGAGAAAGTCGTTCCCTTCCCCCAACCCTGGCAGACCGGCGAGCCAGTCTGGAAATGGGGGAGGGACCCCTTTTTTCTGACCCCAGCTCTGAGCAAAAGTTTGCCCCCTCTCACCCGGGAGAAATTGGCCTTTCTTCCCCAAGTTCCCATTGTTGCCATGGCCAGGCAGCACTGGAAAACCCACCCCAAACTTCCCCTGTGTGGAAAAGAAACCCAGTTCGTGTTTGTGTGTGTTGTGAAAAAATGGGGAGTCATTTGCATCCCCAGTGTCCCTCTGGCTTCCCGCCAGCTCCTGCCCAACTCCAACGGTTGCCTTGGTCAGCAGAGGAGGTGGGTGCCTGGAGCCCTGGTGGGGAAAGCAGGGAGAGACCGTCCCATTTCAGCCAGCACTGGACGCAGGCTGGAAGCGGTGGGCAGGAGCCAGCACCGGCGGACGAGTGCCGCCGCGGTTCTCCCCCCCGAGGCAACCCCCCAACGCCCTGGAGGCGAGGGAGGCGCGGCTCCCCCACCGGGAGGCACACCTCATGGCAGAGCGGGCAGAATTCCTCTTTCCCCTCTCACTCCGCAAGTCCCGCAAGCAGCGCACGTCCCAGCCAGGAGGTCTCCCACGCCAATGCGAGCGAAGAGAACGATCCCCACACGGCGGGTTCATGCTGCAGTGCAAGCACTGCTGCGGAAGCCGTGGCAGAGATTGGGAGCGAGGTGGAGGGTCCCCAGGAAGCGAGCCCGCGTGGCGCGGACGAGGGGAGCATTCCCTGCTTGGCTTTGATCTCTGTGGGAGCGGCTCGCAGCCCCCAGCCGAGCCACGTGGACGGGGTGGCCGCTCCCCGCTCATTTCTGTGCGCCGCGGCGGCGCGGAGCGATTTGGGCACCACGCGGCAGCTGCGGAGCGGCAGGGGTTTCTCAGCCCCGGGCGGGGGGAAGGGCGATCCCCGCTGGGTCCCAGGCTGAGGAACCGCAGCGGCAGGTGTGGAGAAGCTGCACAGCCCCAAGCCAAGCATCTTGCACGGGTGGGGCTTTCCCCCCTTGTCCCTGTGCCCGGCCGGTGCAGGGGGGGCAGCCCCGGCCCGCTCCGCCTGGCACTGCGGCTGCTGTCTCAGCAGCAGGGGCAATCCCTTCTCCTGCACCCCCCCGGGAAGAGGGGTTCTCTCTCCCCACAAAATTGTGACCATGGGTGCATCTCTAGGAACCCCGGCTCTTCCCCCAGGCACGTGGGAAGGCTGCAGGCTCCTCCGCCCCCCCCCACAAAGCGGGCGGGCGCGCCGCAGCAGCCCAGCGCCTCCCCCACTGCATGGCGGCGGCCACAGCGAGGTGGGAGAGGGTGACAGTGAGTGCAGACAGTGACGGGTCCCTGCCCCGGAGCTCCACGGTTCACGGGGGCAGCTGAGTTGCCCCCAGTCACCGCGAGTTGAGCGGGCGGGGCACGGACACTCACAGCCCCCCCACGAGAGCCTGTCTCCGTCTTGATGGAGCCCCGGGAGGGAGACGCAGTTCCCTGCGCCCATCCCCCGTGGTTTCAAACTGGAGTGGCCTGGCTCCCCCGTGGAACACGGCAGGCTGTGGGAGGATGCGTCCCGGCGCCCTGCGCCGCCGCTGCCGCCACCCCAACATGGCCCGGCCCAGGCCGACCCTACTGTGGCCGCTCGTGGAGCCGACCCCAGCCCCGCAGGAACTGGGAGCTCCAGGAAGGCGCTGCTTCAGCTCGTGCCAGCCCCTCGTAAACATGGCGCTGACCACATGGGGACAGCATCCCCTGTTTCTCCTTCCAAACCTCCCATGCAGCCCCAAGCCATGCTCTCGTCCAGTTCCAACGAGAACTCCCCTCTGCCATCTCCCCGAGCTCTTCCCCCTCACCCCACCCTGCGGACCATCTTTCGGCTGGTGTCACTGAAGAGCCAGACCACTCCCCCCAAGGCATGGCTCCACCCTGCCTCGGATGCCCACAGTGGCGCCATCCCTCTCCCCCGCTCTCGAGCCTCTCTCTCCTCCGATGGGGAAGCACATAGCACCAATGCAAAAGCAGGCAACCTCTCTCACACTGTAAGTCCAGTTTCTGATCACAGCGAAACTGGACAGGAAAAATTAGAATCAAAAAATCCTAAATTCAAATCAGTTGCAACACAAACCCCAAATGTTCTCCTAAGCACCAGAAAAGAACTGTTTAAATTAATTGATCAATTTGATCTAAATAATTTGGAAACAGCTTTAAAACAAATACAAAATAAAAAGCAGTGCAAGTTGGATTTTGTTCAAATCTCGGTGATTTCTAAACCTGCTCTTGAAAAAGTTAAGCAAGCAGCAACACAAATGTTAATAATGGTACAGATTTTTGACTTTTTGAGATTTTTCAGAATTTTCATGACCTTGATGATTGAAATGTTGAAAATCCTGCACATGAGTGACCAGACCACATCAAATCAACAAGAAGAACAAATTACTATCAAGACTGCTGCTGGAAATGATCTACCTGCTTCCAACACATCAGCCCAAAGCGAACTGTGCCTGTTGAATGGAAAAATAACATCCCGGCCTTCACAAAACCAAGAAAACGGGGAGGAGAGAAAAAAAGGGGTGGGAAAGAACAGAGAGGGAGTGATGAGAGAGAAGAACAGGGTGGAAGACATGGGAGAGAAAGGAGAGAGAGTGAAGGAGAAAGGAAAACCATAAAAGCCCTTCAAAAAAACTTCTAAAAAAGCGCTGCCTTGCCCAGCATGAAAACATAAATTTGGCAATTGGGAGGAAAAATAACATCATTCCTCATTTCAAATTTGACTCAATTTGGCCTCATTTGGAAATTTTCAAATTAGCCCAAGCCTTTTCACAAGGAAAAGCCCAGGTCTGCTTCGCAGCCTGGTGGAGAAAGAAAAAAAACCTTGGAAGGCGAAACAAAAATCACGGAAAAAAAATTTTTCCCTTTCTCCTTGACTTTTCCCACACTGTTTTTTTTTGCTTGCTTTGTTTTGTGTTTGTTAAAATGTCTTAAGTTCTCATTGCAGTCTCAGAACACCTGCCAAAAAAAGGGGAGATTCCCACCAATGTCAAAATCCTACTGCTGTTCCAGCCTTCCAGTGCCTGTAACACCTGACGGTGAAAAACAACCGTTCCCGAAATGCAGAACATCCATCAGAACATCCTGAACGTTATCAGCAGTGCTAGAACAAACTTGAAAGAACTGTTGCTGAACTGGACTCCTGGGCAGTCTGGGTTTCTTATCAAAGCTGAACTGTCATTTTTGTTTATTGTTGCTTTTGTTTTAACAGTCCTTTGTTTTGTTAAATGTGTAGTTCATATCTCTGATAACACCACACTCCCTGTGATTGGCATGCTTGCAGATTCTGAAGATAAAGAAGATCCAAAAAAGTTATCTTGAGAGAAAAATGGTCCACTGACCAAATGTGGGACACAAATTAGGTTTTTTTAAGTCTAAAAGTCTGTTTTTAAAGAAAAAAAAAGAGGGAATTGTTGCAGTGCATGTTTCAGGTTTTTAAATTTGTATTTGTATTTTGTTATTTGTTTGTAGTGGTATGTCCCTTTACACCCCATCCCCTGAACACACCTGGTTTCCCCCTGATGTAACCCCACCCCCTTCCCTTTTCCCCATTGGTCCGAAGTTTCTTCCTGCCCAGGCTGATCCCTGAGTACTTAAGCGGGACACCAAGGCTGAGCAGGAGTTCTGGCTTCTGGTGCTGGCTTGTTCTGCACGTGGCCAGCCACAAGAAATAAGCACCCTTCCTACCCAAGCCAGGACCCACTTCTTCATTTCCAAGCCTCATCCATGCTTCAACCAGCTAATTGGAGGGCCCACAAACTGCTATAAATTGGCCTGGGGAACTGCTAGCCGGCAAAAGCACCCCCACGAACACACCACTTTATACCTATCCATGGGGGTTCACTAGGATCCATTATTACCATCAGACATCTTGGCTTTATCAGCTTCTCTTCAAAAAGGTTGATGCCAGATACAAAATGTCAGGCTCATCATGGGTTGCTCTGCACTTACCAGTGAATAAAAAAGTTAAGGTTATCCTGCCAGTCCAAGTGGTCCAGCCAGGCTGGACACTGCCATGTGTCCTGCTTGGCTCATGGCTAGAGATAGCAGGGAAGGAAGGCTGTGAATGAGGCCATCTGTGTCTACCTCAGCAAGGCTGCCTGCTGCCCAAGCGCTTCGGTTATTTGAATGTCTGGTTTTGGCTCCTCTAAAACATTTAAATCTTTACCCCCTTTACAAAGTCATGTTTTTTTTCCACTGCAAGCAATCTCCTACATTTTATCGTCCAGCCTTACAGCTGCCTTACCTTTTTAACCCCCTCCAAATACCAGATTGTCACCTTTTGTTAAAAACATTAATTATTCAGGCAAGACAAATAAAACCTTCCGGGATTTGGGGCTTTTTTTTCTTTTTTTTCTTCCATCTGGCCAAAGTCATAGAATAGCCTCTTTCTATTGACCCCTTAACTGAAATATGTAAGAAACCAGTCTTCCTTCTGGGATGAAGTCAAAACATGCAGAGTCTATAGTGAGGCATTATCTTCAAAGAGGCCACCCGTGTTTTCCAGGATAAGCTTTTTACTGTTACAGAGCACTGACAGAAAACTGACAAGGAATGGTACTAAAACCTTCAATGTCCACTCAGAATAAAACATGTATTTTAAAGACATTTTCTTAGGAGTGCCCTGGCACTGATGGCTCAAAGAAATATCGTTAAAAAAACAGCTGAAACAGTTGTTACAGTAAACATGAATTAAGTTTAATAGCCTTCTGCCCTCCATTTCTGGCCTCAACTGCTCTCAAAAGGTCAATAAAACATCCCTTTTATTATAGTCTGTCAAATAATGCAGACAATGCAGGTGAAAGGTTGTCAAGTAAGTAAAGAGAAATGTTGTGCAAAGCAAATACGCAGGAACAAAGCAGAGGCATGTGACCATATGTGTTCCTGAAAGGCTTTGCTTCCCAAGTATTGGGCAAAGCTGCCATGGTTCCTCCTGCCCTGGTGATGGAGTTATCCTCTCAGACTCTTTCTCACAGCTACAAACCACGCAGCCAGGGTCCACATCACAGTCACAGGCCAGTGGCAGCACTGCCTAGGCAACGCCTGTGGTTGTCACGTTGGTACTTAAAGGAAACTGTGAGCTGCCCACCTGTGGATGAGGCAGTATCACAGGATAGCTCAGGCTGGGAGGGGCAGGAAAGAGACCTCTGGTCCAACCTCCTGCTCACAATCAAGGTCCCTCTGCAGGAGCTCCCTATCTTTGCAACAGTTCTCCACAGTTTTGTCTTTTCAATATCTGCTTAGTATCCCTTCCAGTCCTGCATCCAAGTAATTTATGAAGATGTTGAAGAGCACAGGACCTAATCCATTAAAATGATAAGTTCTTAGTTTTATATGTATAAGATGTTCTTTCTTTTTGCATATGAATAAGATTATGACTTTAACCCCACTGTCTGTCATCCTCCTACAGTGCAACACTGTGAAGAACATCTCTCCATATTCAGGATAACCTCTCTGTAAATTTTAGATAACAGCTACTTTGTTTCTCATAATGCATCTTTTCTCCAGGCTGAGCAAACCTTGAATTCTCAGCTTCTCCTCACAAGCCAAATACTCCAACCCCCAGCCATCTTGGGTGCCCTTTGTTGAATTCCCAGGTTTTTTTGTGCCTACCTGATATTGAAGGGCCCCACACTAGTTTCAGTAATTAAGATGTGGTCTAAAGAGTGCTGAACAGGAGTGATCATTTTCCTGGATGTAACACCTGTGCTCCTGTTCATGTAGCCCAGGGTGCTGTTGATCCCTGACACTGATAGGGTCATGGAGACTTGTGCAGCTCCTCCCTGCCACATCCTCCAAGACTGTGTCTGCAGAGCTGCCCTTGCATAGTCAATCCAGAGTATGTAGCATTGTGGTGGGAGTGGGAGGCTTAATCCCAGCTGCTGGTCTTTCCATTTGTCCATGCTGAAGTGCATAAGGGTTCCACCAGGCCATTTTTCCAAGTGCTCCTCTTCCTCCCTTCTTCAGGTTATTGATAAAGATGCTATCAATATGATAAAGATGATAAAGAACAGGACAGGTCCCAGGATACACCCCTGTAATGCTTCACTTCTACAGATTCTACTTCACTCACACAGGTTTTTACCAAGCTAGTTTTCCATCAGTTCAGACTGTAAAGCCTTAGTTTCAATAGAAAAATACCATGAGAGACTCTTTTGGAAAAGAGTCTCTTTTAAGTCTCTTACTAAGCTCATTCTAAATAACATCACTGTTTCCCCGTCGTCCACAATCCAGTCACTTTGTCATGGAAGGGCTGCTCAGGCAAAGTCTACACTTGGTGCATCTGTGATGACTGTTCCCAAATAAAACTGCTTCCATGCACTCAGAAATGTGCTCCAAGAGGACACGCTCCGTGATGTTTCTAAGAATCAAAAGGAGGATGATAAATTTGGATTGGTCACAAGATTTTCTTTTTGACCTGTTTTTAAGTTGAGAATAATATTTGCTGTTTTCAGGGTCTCCCCACCCTTCTCAGTCATGATTGAAAGGAGCTGTGCAATGATACCAGATAGGGGTCCCAGTAGCCTCACCCAGGTTGGAGATGTAAGATGAATTTATGGAGTTCTTGCTGAACCTGACAGGTGAAGTCTCAGTCTCCACTTAGACCTCACAGATACAGCTTTGGGGATGATTAAATTTATTTGGTAAGCTAGTATTTGATATCACTATTTCACAAAGTCTTGTACTTTTGTTTCAATTTGATGTACCAGAAACTACTTACTGGAAAATTATACCAAGAAGTTTTTAATGAGTCTGATTCTAGGCAGATTTTATTAGGAAGCAGTAGAAAAAGAGAAGTCCTATAATGCAGAGCACGTTGTAAAATCATGGATTTAAATGGCTTTGAAGGAATTGATAGACCTTTTCCATCCAGACAGTGGTAGAATGATAAATGAGTAAAAATAATCAAATAGTGAGTAGACTTCAGAAAAAAAAATGTAACAATATAATGATTTAAACTGTACATAGAGTAATAAGTGTGCACTTGAAGTCACTGGGGAAATTCTGCCTCTGCTTTATGACAGAACAGTATTTCCAAACATTCCCTTTCTTGTGAAAAGGCATTTTTTCTGAATTACTGCACAAGTGATTCCTGGGATATGAGTAGAAGTCTCTATGATTCAGCAGAAATGTTCAGGCAATATAAGAGTAAACATAAGAGAAAGCTGACTTTCATCCAGCAGGGCTGCTTTGATTTCACCATCAACTGGAACTCTGTTCAAGTAAAAACCCCCTCCTTCTGCCTCTTCCACTAATATTGGTGTCTGAGAGGATGTGTTATGTGAGGACTTAGTCTCAAAGAATGATACTTTCAGAGTTTTGGATTATCAAAGTATGTTTTTTATGCCTGGAAACACAACCCCCACTTGAAGAGAAATTAGTTCCTCTGTATTGTGATAGAGTAGCTATATTGCATTGTCAGCTGCAGTGAGCTGTATGCTGATTTATACCTGCTGAGTCCTTCCTTTGCCAATATACTCATAGAATCATGGCCAGAAGCCCTACAGCCTTTTTGAAATCTGATATAAAGCAATTTCCAAAAAGTTACTCTTCCTGCCACAGTTCTCTCTGGGCATCACCATCATAGCTCCCTTTACAAAAGGAAGAGACCATCCACAGGGTATATTTTTCCCAGGAGCCCAGGCCTTTTCCCTGCTCAACCGTATTGTACATTGCATAAGTTGCAAATATTTTTCACTATTTTCTCTTTCCATAACATCACTGGACTCTGATAAATAAAATCTATTGAAAAGTACTCAAAGTACATATGAAGGATGAAATGTGGAATAAAACTAAAAAACAAAGGTTGTATTTATTTAATTGAATTATCAGGCAGTAGGAGAGAAAATATTAGTTTCTAAATTAGCCAGGATAGGAAAAGATCTTGGTTTTCTACCTTGGAAAACCCTTTGGAATTACTGTTTTATTAAGGTATTCTGTCTGTACGTTGGAAAACCAGATGAGGTTGCACAGCCAGAGCTAATATTGTCCCTCAAACCATTCTGATGACAATTTGCAAAGCAGAGCTGCATGAATTTCTTTCCTGACTGTTCTCCCTCTCGTTGCAGTGGGCATTTCAAGCCCCATGCCAATATAAAACTAGGCAAAGCAGGATATATATTAGGATGATCATGAGTGGAAACACATGCACATGCCAGAAATTCCTCTTAGTATTTTTCTACAGAAGACAGCAAAGACACCTCCTGTAATTTAAATGACTTGAAGCCAGTATGAGGTTGATGATTTTTCAGACTCCAAAGAGAGTTAAATTGAATTGGGTGATACCCATTACTTGAGGAACATGGTAACACAATTCCAAGAAGTCCCTCATATAAAGATTTCTTCAACACAGTTAACACTAGCAGAAACTTTCAGGCAAAATTTTAATGGAAAATGCTTCTATTTACCCTAATCCAATGAAAGAATGGACCTGAGGACTTACAATAGAAACTGACAAAATAATAAATCACTTTATTTGTTAGACTGGAAAACACTGAAAATGTCCAGAATCATTCACTTGCCTGAAAAAAATAGCATATGCGTACCAAAATCCTAATTTCAACACCAGTTTTCTCTGGAGTTTTTAAAAAATATATTCTATACAATCTGAGTTCACAGGGATGGACCCAATTGAACTGGAAATGCTATTAGTCAGAACACTTTTTCTCCCTGCAAAACTCAACTGTCCTACACAATTGACATATTTGACTTCTTGCCATGATGTTATCAGGATTCCCAAAGACTGGAAAGTTTCCACAGATAGAAAGAAAATCCAGTTCCACTGGCCAAAAACCCCCAGAGAAATGGATGAATATATAAATATCCCACTATGAGACAAAGCCAATAAAAAGTATGTAAAGTTAGGGAGAAATCTACTCAGCTGATTTTTTTTTCTTTGTATTTCCAAAATATCCATTCATCTGCTCTGAAGAATCTGATGTTGCTCATTATTGGAATGCCAGCCTAGATGGTCTCATCAGTACTCCAATTCTTACGTGTATTTTAATATTTCATTACTTTTTCTATGGGGACATTAAAATTTTACAGCAATCTTTATTAACAAATATTTTTGACAAGATACTTGGCATTGCAGGATGAAAAGTGAGAAGTGTTTCCTCCTACTGTCAGAATGCCTTCATGTGATGAATCGAATTAATAGACACATTATACATATTTTAATCTTCTGCTGAAAAAAATAAGCTTATTAATAAAACTTAGTGTTCTATCTCAATAACAGACTAGAGTAACTCAATTAACTGGCTACTGCATTCATCTAAAATAATTCTGCAAATGGCAATATATCAAAATGCTTATAACTGGAATCCTTTTGTTACTCCTTATTGGGTGACTGCAACTACAGAAAGAACACCTCACTACATCTTAGTAATTGCAATCTCAGCAGACAATCCACTGCCCATACCATTGGGGATAAAACAGTATACCTGGATTACTGTAATCAGGTACTGAAGCTGTCTCTAGTATGTAAAGTCTCCTATGTGACCGGAGCATAAATTCTCGTAATAAAAGAGAAGCCAAATACATCTTTCACAAGAAAAGGTTCATAATATTTTGACCTTGGTGCTGACAGGAAGTATTTCAGTAATAAGGAGCTATGTTTTTCTCTGTGTGCTGTAATCATGATTCACAGTAACTTTGGTTCTCGCTAAGGCACTGTCTTTGGACCCAAAATCCTTTAGTAATTTCATGCAAAATGGGGCCAATTTAAGAGGGTATAATAGGAGCTCTTCCTCTTAGTAATGGTAAATCTGAGTTGGACTTTCCTGTCGCAAAGAGGAAATGTTCATATGTTACATTCTGAATCATACAGGAAAGTTTAAAGAAACTAGATTTCCATGGACAAACTGGGAAGGTCCTATCATAGAATATTTTAATAGAAGTAAAAAAGTTTAAATTGAGATAATTTAAAACACAAGTCTAGTCCAAAAGCTGGGCTGTATGAATTAATTGTCAAACAGAGCCTATAGAGTTTATAAGCAGATTTAGTAATTGGTTTTTCCAGTGTAAAATAACCCAGTTTGCCCAAGGTTGGCTCCTAAATTATCTATTACTAAGCAGGAAAGAAATCTTAAAATGATTGTTTTCTGAAATCTACACCCATTGACTTCATGCTCAGTGACTGATAAAAAGAAGAGTAGGAATGATAAAGAAACACACAGAGAATGAAACTGAAAGCATCATTGTGCTACTGCAGTGCACCCACATCTTAAGTGTTGCATGAAGTTCTTGGCAAACCTCTTCTAAAAACTTAATAGTGGAGTTTAAAAAGGACAGAGAAAGGCAACAGAAACTATCAGATTTGTGGAATACATTCTACATTATATTAAAGTGTAAATATGAGGACTTTATGGTTTTAAAAAGTCAGTGAAGAGGATATGATATTGCTTAATAGAATTAGGAATTCTAGGCAGAAGGGCCTCTATTGCTCCTCAGATTACAGGGAAAAAATGGAAATCAGCCCTTGCAAAATCATGAGGTGGCAAATTTAAAATAAGAACTACATTTTTCATATGAATCTATTTAAATTGGAAGCACATTGCCACTGACTTTTCACAGAATTTATCAAAGATTCATAGCATAAATGGTTCAAAATACATAAAACAAATTTACAGAAGTTATAGTCATTAGTAGCTTTTGAAAACCGTGTTCTAAATGTTATCTCGTGCTCAAGCAGGTCTTTAACTGCTGATTGCCTAAATACATTTTTAAAACATTGAAAGGTCACTTTATTATTATTGGAGTGCTGTGATCTGAAAATGTGCTCTAAAAGTGTGCATTTTATTGATCTTCCGATTCCAAAGATACATATTAATCACTAGTCATGACAACATTGAGTTAGTTCTAAGCATATACAGGCACCTGGAGAACTTTATTGTGAAAAATAGAGACAATTCCTCAATAAAAAATGTATTTTATTTATTGAGCCTCTTCATATACTCACTTGAAGCACCCTAGTCATATATTAGGTATCAAAGGTCCTTTTAATAGTGAGATTGAGGGAGCAGATTTTAGTTCAAAAGCAACTCCAGGAGGAAAGACAAAACAAAACCCCCAAAACAAACAAACTAACAAAAAAACACAACCCGCCCCCAAACACATACAAAAAAAACCCAAGCAGTTTGCCCAAAAAGCACACAGAAAAAGGTCACAGTCGTAGATATTTCTATTGAACAAACTAACTATATGCATAGTTTCACATTTTTTGTTCAAAGGTCATAGTTTCTTTACCAAAATGTTAAGTACAGTGACAGCCGTTAATGCCAACTTTATAAGGGTTTTCTTTCCTCTACTTTCTAATGATGCCACTACTGTAATGAACTTACAAAAGCTTATTCCTTTTTCATTTTAAGCTTCTCCATTGATGGGTTTTTTCTCTCTTTACTTGAAAAAAATCCAGTCTTTAAAATCTGCTCATGGACAAAGTAAAAAAAGTATCTCACTAATATAGTTCATGTACTACCTCAGCAGTTGAAGCTGATATCTGCTTTAACAAAATGGAAGGACCCATTCTCCAGGCACATGAAACAGCATCCTGAAATACAATTTAAATACATTCTTATCTAGAAAATAAAAAAATATATATTGGAAGAAAGTTTTATGTATTTTACTAAAGGAAAACTTAAAATCTTACAATCTTAGAATCACAGCAATTCTTTGCTCAAGTAGGTTCAGTTGATCCAGTTGCCCAGTTCCTTAGGCAGATTTTGAATATCTCTGAGGATGAAGACCCTACTGCTTTTATGAACAACGTGTGCCAGTGCTTGATCACCCTCAGCAAAACAACTTTTGTCTTGTTTTTCATTCTTCGTTTTCATTTGTGACCACTGCCTGACCAGTGTCCTGTCACTGGACACTACTGAGAAGAGGATCTCTTTGTCTTCTCTACTCTCCTCCATCAGGTGATGGTGGTGATCAGACAGATGGTGGAGACACCCCTGAGCCTTCTCTTTCCTGCTAAACCCTCTCTGCTGTCTCACCCTCTCTTTGCACATCAGGTGCATCAGTCTCTTGATAATATTTGTGCCCCTTTGCTGAGCTTGTTCCAGTGTGTCCATGTCTTCCTGGTAGTGAGGAGCCCAGAACTGGAGTTAGAACTCCAGGTTTCTTTCTCTAGTGTGGAATACATGGGAAAAAATCACCTTCCTTGATGCATCCTAATGATGCTTCTCCTGATGCAGTCTAGGAGGTTGTTGGCTTCCTTTGATGCAAAAGCACATTCTCTGCTCATGTTCAATTTGGTGTCCACCAGCACCCCCAGGCCTCTTCTTGAAAGCTGCTTTTCAGCTGTCAGGCCCAAGACACATGTAGGGTCTGTATTTTCATTGAATCACAAGATAAAGTTGGCCAGAAAGTTGAATTTCAAGAGAATGTGGAAAAAGTTAAGGAGAAATATTAGTAGAGGAGAGAGAAGGCAAGGAAAAAGGAAGGATAATGTCCACACAATCTTGTTTTATTCTCCTTCTGAAATACAAAATAAAAATTATTCTTCCTCCTGGATGTTCATTTTTTTGATCCAAATGTGCATCTCATACTGTTAATTTCTTAACAGCTTCTCCTTTATTCATCTATTTGTGGATGCTTTGTGTTCTCAAATCATGTTATTTCCTCTTCCACTACATTTATCTGCTAGTTTTATTTTCTCTCCCAAGCTGCAGACTGAGTTCTGTGGTTTCTGTGATCATGTCTAATACTTGTCCTTCCTCTGCTTTTTTCACTCCCATTAATTCTAAACTGTGGTAGCACTGATCTGTGCCTCTCTGTCCCTTTATGTGGTGCTCTGGCAATGGATATTCCATCTCTGGTCCAAATTATTTGCTACAAAGCTTTTTCTTCTTTCCTTCAAATATGTTAGAAAAAGTTATGTTGAAAAAATGTTATATGCTATGCTACAACAAGGTTATGGTTTAGTGTTTTCCTTATGTAGGTAGGTAGGTGGGTGGGTGGGTAGGTAGCAATGATTATAAACTTCTCCAGAATATTTTTTCCTGACACAGTCTCCTCCAACTGTACATGTCCTTTTGTACTTCTCCTCAGTGTGTTTTTTCTCAGGATTTCTCTTTCCACCACCCACTTCTGTGGGGAGAAGCCAGAAGAGAAGGGTCTATTATAGATCTGTTTCTCTACTTCAGACCTTACTCCTGTGTTCACATGAGCTGCTTCTCCAAACCATCCAGTGCTGACAAGGCATCAGAATTTCTTTTCTCTCCATGAAAACCAGGCAGGAGCCAGCCACAGAACATCTTGCAGCCAAACTGTAGATCATAATATCTACTGGTGAAAAAAATAAATTTAACTATTTCTGACAAATTTTACCACAAAATAGCTGAGCTTTGTTCCCCCTTTATTCCTGTACGTAATACAAGCATAATGTTTCCAATAGTATTGAAAAAACTGGATGGATTAATGACAGTATAGCTTCATTGATGCAAATGGCTCATTGCCATGACTGAAAAAATCTCCATTAAAATGACCAGCTAGAGGACAGTCAGGGAACCAGCCCTTTGAGACACAGGGTGGGAAATAACTTATCAGAAGTCACACAATAACCCTGTCAGAAGACAAAGATATGCAGCTACTACCCACTTAGAATTTCTTTCTTAATATAGAAAATAGCAAGATAAGATCAGTCATAGAGACTTGTCTGCAATCACATCTCATCCACATGGGTGCATGCCTCTGTGGGAGATCCAGTTCTGTCAGAGAACAGTCCTGAAAATGACACTGCATTCAGAATATTGCAACTCATCACACTTGAAAAACTATCAGCTGAGACCTTCTTAAATCATGCACAGATACATACTGTTTTTCCCTAATCTGGTTTCTTAATTTCTTTTTTTTTTTTTAATTGAGTCAGACATAGGAAATACATTTATTGAAAATTTGGGAGATAGAAATACAAGGTTAGATATAATTTAGAATACAATGGATGAAAAGTTTGAAATCTCTCACTTAAGATTTTAGTCGTTTATAGTGAAATTGAAAAAAAATTGAGATAACATTTGATGAACATTGTGCTATCCATATGATGGTTCTTAGATTGCTATCTAACAAATCAAGCTGATGAAATGGAAATAAGTTCATAATAGAAAATATTATATAGGTTCTGGTTCCTGAAGACAAAATAACCAGAGAGGTTGAAATATAATCTCCTGCAAAAGATTGTAGATGGGCCAGGCACAGATAAGTTTGAAATACATTTACAGTATTTCTTGGCTCATCAGATTTTCTCTTACAAATATAAATTATACAACATTTCAAACAATAGTGGAAAATTTTAGTCTGGAAAAAAAACCCTGTAGTCTGTAAGGGTGATGAATCACATTTTGCTTTGATGATTTTTGATAATCAGTACTGATTATGTAAAAATTAGGCTTTGAGAAATAGGAAAGGGAGAATATTAATTATGCTTTACATTTTAATTCTGAAATCTGTGTAAAACTTAGAAATCATAAAATACTAAGCTTCTGCCAGTAGCTCCTATGCCTATCACTAGCGATTACTGTTATCACTGCCTTTCTAATCCTTACAGCATCATTTGTACTATGGCAGTTCATCTCTTAGCTTTGAACAGTCCATGAGAAATGATTTAATGCACACAGGCGCACACACGCGCACATTTGAAAAATCTGCAGACAACTCTGAGAAATCACCAGGAAGTCCTGAACTGGAGTGAGGTGAGACCTGCTCCTTGGATGGAGTCCAGCAGAGTTCTCGTGTGGTCTGAGCTGCTCTCCTGTGGCTAGAGCAATCTGCACCTGACCTTTACTTGAGAAACATGCAAATATAACCCATTTATGCCCTCTTAGTCCTCTCTTCTGTACACCACACTCAGTGCACAGTGCCTTGAGCACGGCTCTATCCAGGTTGGAATGGACCACATCGTCCTGGTCATCCATACCAATGCCATCAGCACCATGGGGGTGCCAATTACAGTCAACAGGGTTTGAATCTAAAAGAAAATTTTTTTTTGTCAAAGGGCAAAGAATTTTAGAAAATTTTATTATTTATTAAGCTCCTTCTTGCCTCTCAGAATTCTGAAGCTAAAATAATTTATAACACTGACATTTCGCCATCCATAATTTTCCAGCCAATTTCCATTTGCCCTTTGCATTACATTTATGAATAGTTGTTGGATTAAGTTTGATTCTTGCCTACTCCACTAACTGCATGAGCAAAACTGTGTTGAGCTGTAATTTGACTCACTGTTAATTGCTGACATATGGTACATTGAATAAGGAGGGGAGGGAAAAGCACTCCTGGGGGGTAAGTGATTAGCAGTCTAAACATGAGTATTACTGACATTCCATGATTTTCTGACAGTTCCTTCTAAAATCCTGGATTTCAGAATGTGCGGATTCTCTGTTTATTTCAAAAGGAGAGTGCAGGAGATACTACGGTGAATTATTTTATAAGAAAGAAGTTTAAAAACCTCATAAATCCTGCGAGTAAAGCAATCTGCCAAAGACGATCATGCATATTTAAAACTATTTACAAATGGGGCAAAGCACGAGCAGCTGCATCCAGTACTTTAAAGCTCTCAGATGGAGAACAGATCATTTACAAATGCCAACGAGCATTGCCTGGGAAACATGCTGTATATACACAGTGGACACCTGGAGAAGAAACTCCTCATTTACTACTCACACCTTCTCTAATGAGGAGATTATTTGGAAATGAGAAAATAGTATATCACCTACACTCTCATATCAAATATGTTCTGTTTGAAGCATCCACCCACTACTAGTCACATCAAGAGTGCAATAACGTGAAAAGCCAAAGAGTAATCCTTTTCTTAATCAAGACAGTCAGTAGCTGGAATATTTTAAGAAATTACTATTTGCTCAGACATTGCTTATCCTTTTGGTGATAGAGTTTAAACAGTAAAAAATAGCAGAAGCTTTGCAAACTACTGCGATATTGTGAGCAATTCAGTCTTTAAGAGATGGGCTCTATCCATTCAGGAAGGATCAGATACACCTGCTATTAGGCAAGGACGGGTGTTTCACTACTGTAGCAATCATCTGTAACTGTGTAAGTAGAAAACAAAATGGATTCTTCTCAAACATAATGAAATTGTCCCAAAAATTAACAGTACTAAAACATTACAAGAAATTTATTTTAAATAAATTTATCCCCATTGTTAAGAGAAAGAAATTTCCTCACCTATATAATGGCTTCTAAACTAAATTCTATAGCCTTCAATTTTGATTCCTGCTGCAGGAATTTGTCCCTGCCCTGGGATATCACAGCTCCTTACTGTCCTTTACTTTTCACAGTCTGGGGAAAAAAAATGACCTGAGCATGTAGGAGAAGAAAAAGAGCATCTACAGGTGGGAAGACTGGACATTCACATCTACAGCTAGGCTCTACTAAATTTCATTAGCTTTAGTTCAAAGTGGGTGATAAGAAGAAGCCAGGTGCTTACCCAAAATGAAGAAGCCAGTTCTGCAAGTGTAATGGGCAATAAGCAGAGCTCCTTTTCAGGCCTCAGGGTCTCGGGGAAGAGATGTATTGATATTTTGTTCATCTGCACATATATAGCAAATGAAAATTAAAGAAAAGAAAAGGCAAAATAGGGACAAACAGAGAAATATATGAAATTAATATAAAGCAGTGATGAGATGCTTCTTATAAAGTGGCAGGTTTTTGTCTTACATGAGCACAGACAATAGTGCTCAACAGCCTTTTGGGAGCTCCAGATTCTCCTAGAATGGGATTTTGAAAACTGGGAGGGAAAAGTGTATTGCCAGACTTGTTCAGTTCTATCAAAAAATAATTGGCAAAAGAACCTGTGCCTACTAAAATAAACTGCTTGGTGGGCTGCAGTGCCATCACCTGAACCCAGGGACAGACATTGGGATTACCTAAATGCAGGAGACCTGCAGTGGCTTGGCTGAAATTAGACCTTTAAGGAAGAGTATGTTCTAGGCCAACTTTTGGATGATGAATTCGTGCTTACACCAGTTAATTAATCTGTGCCTACGAATGATTAAAGAGCACAACAGAGTTTATAAAGGAAATGCAAAAACATACATAAATATATGTGTGCAACTCCTCAAAATTTCAGAGAAAAAAAATCACTTTTCTCTGGAAGATTAAATCTGGAATTTTGGAATTACTTCCTGGGTAAAAAATATTTCTAAGAAAGGCATTTTTCAAATTTGCTATTTTCTTATAAACAATTTGGACCATTTAAAAGACCCCAAACATAAATTTATAATACCTTGGTCTCACAAATAGTGTCATTTAACTTCTTTTGTTTTATAATCTCACTTGCATGAAAGAATCTGCACAGGACTGCATATTTTTAGGGTTTATTGCATCCTGTCCCTAGCTACAACATAATGTGGTAGTAGTGCTGTCAAGACATCAGCAGTCACCTGCAGATCTTGCAGGCACTTCAGGTTGTTGCTACTCAAGAGAGGTGTCACCAATAAAGGTACCAAGAGCTTGAGTGGGTGACAAAGCCCTCAGCCCCTGGGAGAGCCAGCTGAGCTCATTTCTGGGAAGAAATCTAGGAAGCAATAACCTTGGAATATGGAGATAAACTTTACATTTTGCAGGGTGTCCTCTTGAATATGTTATTCAATTAAGAACATTCAGCATCAGTAAACCAGAATAAATCCTGTTTCTGACTGGAATTCAACTGGAAAAAAAAACAAGTCTACTCCTATCCATTTAACACAGCCTGAGTGGGATTTATTTTCCCTTTCAGCTGAAAAGCTACATTCAGTATATATAATGATATGACTACTCCGTCTTGAGCCTTCAGATCCAAAACATGAGTTTCTGCTCAGTAGCTCTCCTACATACAAACACCTGGAAGAAAAGAGAGCTTCTGCTTCTAACTCATTTTAAAGCTGAACCTGCCTCTTTCAACAAAGAGCACTTTGAAAAAAATAGAAAGCAATATTGGGGAAGGGGGGTAAAGCAAAATGATCAAATAAGTGTACCAGATCTATTAAATAGGCAACTGAAAGGAAACAAATTAACTGAAAGGAAACAAATTAACTGAAAGGAGATAATGCCAAGGGTAATTCTGACAGCTCTGCGCCAGCTACAGTCAAACTAAAACATCACTCCCAACCTTCTTGGATTGCAGTAAAGGACTCAGATGCTGGGTTTTGAAAGATATCTCCTTAGCAGCAGGATCTGACTCACTGACAGACTTGTTGAACAGTTTGGCTGGCAACCTTGAAGCTGCCTCTGTGCAGCAGCACAGAGCTCAGGGCAGGCTTATTTCCCTATACACCAAGCCCTAGGACAACAATTTTCTTTCTGATGAAGCTAAAGCATCAAACTAATGTCCAATGTGGTCATTTTGGTCACTTTTTTCAAAGTGTAAAATATACAGCAGTCTTGACTATGAAGGAAATATTGCAAACTATTGTTCTTTAACATTATTTTGGTAACAACCAATAAACGATGCAAATAACATTTGTGTCAGCTGCAAATTGCATGGAAAGCAACTTCAAGCACATCCATTATTTTTTTACTTACTGCAAACAAGGAAGAATATGTTTTATTTCATGACAGGTGTCCCCAAATAACACTTCAGGTCTAATTTATTTGTTTATTTTTCTAACACTAAAGTGAATATTTAGTTTCATGAAGACAAAGTGTGCTGCTGATTTGACTTTACTAGTGTGAGTTGGCAAAGAGAAAAACATTCAATCAGCAAAAAAACCCCATTGCAGTCTTTTTTGTTCTTTGACTATGATCAGAATTAAAATTATTCCTTACATAAAAAAAACCCAAACAGCAACTCTTTTACATTTTTCTTTACATAACGTAAGCAGAACACAAATGTAAGGAAAGTAAACTCCATTTTAAATATATTGGTGTTCTTTCTCACGTCTCCTGTGCTGCAAAGCTGCAGACTGACAGATTCTAAATATCATGCAGGATTAATTGCACAGCATTATAGCTGGCTAAAAGCTAATTGCCTAGTCTAAGCTGGGCAGTCAGTCTAGTTATCTCTGCTCCCCACAGAGTTATCACTGAAGGACAGGTACATATCTGAGTGCCATTCATCTGTCTCTCCAGTGCTTAACCTGGAATGGTGTGTCTCCTTCTCAGTGGTGATTGTAGAGGAAGCCTGTGTAACTTAGGACAGACATTTTACTTAGGCAGTTCTACACAGATGAGAAGGCCACCAGCTTCCCTCGCACGTGGTGAGCTGACTGGGTGGTCATGAAGTGTGAAGTATTTGGAGTGCCCAATGCTAGGCTGCCTCAAGCTGCCTAGGCAAGTTGGTTTTGAAAACAGTAGGGAACTCCACTGCCTATTTTCAAAAGAAAAAAAAAAAAATCTGCATGCAGTTGGGATAGAAAGACACTCCCACGTGGGTTTGGAGCAGGTATCAAGCCATTTTTTTTTGTCTGATTTTAAAACCTGTAAGTTACTCAGGACTAATTAGTGTACTCTTTCTTGCTGCCCTCCTTCCAAAAGGTTCAGCCAGTCACAATCCACATGGCAGCCCCTCCAAACAGCCCAGTGAGCTGGGCTCCAACAGAAACCCTCAGACAGGGCTGGTAGCCCAAGCAGAGGCTCCACAGTCCTGAGCACTGATTGCTCACAACCATGTAAGAGCAGGCTGAAGGCATGCTTTCTTGCTTTTTTAATTTCCATTGCAGTTTGGGCTCAGGGCTGTTATCATCCTGTGAATTCATTGAATAATCAAATTTTAGAGGAAAACTTCTAGGTAACTGAACTCTACTTTTTATATTGAATTCATTTCTAAAGCAATGTGATCACCATCTGAAACAGAAGGGCATTCAACAATGATTTTATAATGACACTCCCTGAATAAAAGAGTTTTAGAGGGGAAAAAAAGTCAAGAGAGGACTGGAAAAAAAAAATCAAAGGTGAAACAGCATTCTCCAACAAAATTAAGAAAAAAAAGAGGGCCTTAAACCATGGCCAAAAGATACACCATGGAAAAAAAACCCCAAACCTAACCCAGGCAAGCAGGCATAGAGAATAACAATGAGAAAACAATTTCCTTCCATCTTGCACTGTGTCTTGGAAGAATCTTCTGCTGGACAGACACACTGGCTACAATCTGTGCAGTAAGATAATTTGTCTTCCACCAGATAAAAAGCAGCAGGACAATAAATAGTTACTACTGGTCTTGAACAAGAATCAACAGGAGTTGTGGGAAATACTTCTAAGTACTTCTTCCAGCTTCACAAAATCGGCAATAAAAACATAACCATGAAGTCTAAACTGTAGCACAGTCCCAGGTAATTAACAGCGTGAATAACCCAAATCAAACCAGCAACCAGAAGAAATTTCTGTAAAAGGGTAAAATTAAAATGGATCAGCTGGATTAACAAATACAGATTTTGAAAATACCCATCTGTTTCAGACAAAATAGGTTATTCTGTAGCACAAATCCTGGACAGAGAATGTATTAAATGGTTTCAAGAACCTGCACTAGGAAAGACCATAAAACCTTGCTGCTTTGACAGGAAATCCTGCACAGTGGTCCAGACTGTCACAGTATGGGAGACTTGCAATATATTATGCAGCATCTAAGGAAGATTTTAATTTTAAATAGGTCACCCCAAATATTAAAAAAAAAAAGCAAGGGCCTATGCAAGTGAATTCTCATTGAACACATGAATTATCACAGTACACCTCTGGACTTCCAGCTACTTCTTAATTGGATGGAACAGTCACTGGAAGTTATTTTGCATAAAAAAGATATGATTTTTTTAATGTTTTAGTTTTTCTCAGTACTTATGAGAAGCTTTGACTTTTAAAAGTCATCCCAAACTAAATATTTCCATGTTTACATTTCAAAAAGGACACTGATTTTTATTCATCCTGTGCACTTACTCTTTCCACAAAAATATTTCTTGCCTGACCAAAGTGCTTTTACGTGAAACTGTCAAAAGAAAGCATTTAGCTAGGAACTGAACAAAGCTACAAGTCAGCTTGGAAGGTATTATGAAATGTTCTTAAAACACTAATAATTAAAACAGCTAATAGGGGATTTTTCCATCAGTCTTTCTGAATGTCCAATTTCAAACTCTTTTCCAGTCAGAAGAAACAAAAATGCTGTGCTCCTGAAAATTAAACCCAAGACTGCCATGTTATCACTTGGCTCCAGAACCTTTTAAAATAGCTAAATATGAGAAAACTCTTGATAAAATCATGAGAGTTTGCAATATTGACAGTGAATCTGCAGCCCCTTGAATGTGGGGCTGCTCTTTGATAACTGGGAAGGAGAGACATCTCAAGCCTCTCTTGGTAAGAAAGAAATTGTCAGCCTTGGGTTTTTCAGAGTAGACACACTGGTTTCTGAGCAGCTCTGCAGTGAGTCCAATATGTTTTGGTTTGAGCAATTAATGAAGTAATTTTCCTAAATGCCTTGTTAGGCAACAAGCAACCAAAAACTGAAGTTGTTTGTCCTGTCTTCCCTTATCATTGTCCCTCAAACCCTAGCCAACTTTAGGAGGACTACCCAGAGAAATTCTTGCTTCCAGGTTCAAATACTTTGTCACCTTATAACCATTTCTCTAAAGGCAAACTATATATGTTGAGAATATGAGATGAGCTTGAGGAACAGAAAAGAGTTTGATGTGTTCTTCCTGTTTTAAAGCTGTGGTTTTGGTGATGACATGAGATTGGGAGATGTGGGGCACATCCAGTACTGCAGAATTAACTCCTTTTGTTTCTTTACATTTCCTGCCTGCTTAGTGACTCTACAAAATTAACAGAGAACTTGGTTAGTTTAGCTAGATAAAGAAGCTTAGGTTTCTTTATTCACACAAATAGGCAAATAGGTGTCAAACAATTCTAGTAGCTGGTGCAGAAGTTTGTTGCCATGCTGGAGCCATCTGGGTATTTTGTTAGTTTGCTTTTCTAGATGGCAGGAACAGAACAAATTAGTAGGTGATACACTTTCTATCCAGGCAAGAATGATTATGGTCATCCATCACTGCTCTGTCAGACCAGCTCTTTCCACATCTTCTGCTGTGCCAGCCACAGAGAAAAATTATCTGACTGCTTTGTTGCAAACAATAGATGTGGTGAAAGAAAGATGCCAGGGCAAAATGGGTTAATGAACAATGGCCATTAATGGAGTCTAGCTGACACTATGGCATTAGCAACAGGAATGGCATGATGTGAACTCAGCAAAAGGGAAAGAGCAAATCACACTCCCCACTGACACTGCAGCATGGGGAAGCATTTAAAAACGAAAATATCTCAGACCTCAAAAACTGAGAGGAAAAATCTCATTTGCCATTCCTTCCAAAATAAATCTGATTCCTTATTGATAAAAGAACTGTATTCTTTTTCGAGTTAGAGGTACATCTTTATTTTCCATTCAGTTCAAAGCAGTAGAATGTTTCCCCAGTCTCCAAAAGAAATTTTGTATCAAAATACTCTCACCTTACTGCAGTAAGAATCATCAGGCAATGGACACAGCAGTTCTCTTCACTTTGGAAAGGAGGGTTATTTTCTGCTATATGTGTCAATTACACATCCTCTAGTTAACAAAAAAATGGCAATTAAATAGAAATAGCAGCACCTTTGTTTATAGATGACAAAATCACAGAATAATCTGTGTTGAAAGGGACCCACAGGGATAATGAAGTCCAACTCCCAGCCCTGGACAGCACCATCCCCAAGAGTCACACCATGTGCCCAAGAGTCCAAGTGCATCTTGAACTCTGTCAGGCTTGCTGCTGTGACCTTCTCCCTGGGGAGCCTGATGTATGTACCTCCACATAATATTTATTGACTCACAAATAAAAGTTTTCTGCTCTTGGCCTCTTCAACCAGTGAAAATTGAGCTGAAAAGTCAGTTAGCTAACCAAGAAATTTTGTTTCCAAAACACAGCCTGTCAAAACATCTATGGCTCTGCAGTGGTAGGCCAGAGCAGGCAGTTCTAATTGCACTGCTTGTTTTATGTCACCTCCTCATCCACACCCACCTACAGATTAAGGTTCTAGTCTACATGCCATTACAGCAGCTATATTGGGCCAGGACTACAAAAGATCAAGGCTTCAAGATTTTTTTTTTTAAATTAAACTTTTCTGTTCTTCAATTTCATTGTTATTAATGGAGTCAAGCCAACACTATGGCTTAGTAAAAAGCTTGTCTAGTCCAAGTTGATCACCTTGACTCTTAATGACTGGACAAAGACTCACACCAGACCATCACACTGTTCCTAGACACCCAAGGGAGGGTGGGATAAACTTGCTTCCTAAGCCCTTCTGCTCTTGGCCTAAACTCTTCTACTGTTGACCAAAGAAAAAGCATAGAACAAGCTTAGATTGCAATACACATTTTAGTTTGGTAAAAGAGGCATGATACACTCTACCTGCTGTCTGCAACCTGCCTCAATCTGTTTTCAGTAGACTTTAAACCACGAGGATTGTTGAGGGAAGGGGTAGGAACAGAGCTAGAAAGGAAACAAAAGTCATTGCTGCTAAAGACAAAATCTTGAATCTTCTGGGGGACAGCTTGAAGAAAAAAGAAAACCCAATCTTCTCTGCTTCTACCCCTTCCAGTCTTCAATTATTCATGAAAAGTCCTGAGTTAACTTATTAAAACATGTCTACTGAGGAGGGCAACATATGGTAAGATAATTAAATATGCCTGGAGTTCACCAGAGGTGGTATGTGGAGTAAGAAGAAAAACTTAGTAAAGGATAGCCTCTGCTATATTATTTTTCATCTCAGAGTTACTCTGAACTGTCAAAATATTTATAGATACAGCCTTCTTTCTGTTTCAGTGAATCTGCACCAACTGTGTCAGCTGAGGATCTGACCCATGCTGAGTAATTTTCCTTAGGCAGTAAGGAAGACAAACTTACCATAATTACCTAATGTGCACCATTTTGTTATTTTGCATTAGACCCATTTAGCCTTCGCTTTCATTTGCATTTCACACAAGAAAAAGGGTGTGTTTGACATTTCCTGGTGCAACCACCAGAAACTTTGAGGAACCACACTAGAAAAAAATCATACAGAGTTACTTTACTTTTATGCATCCTTGTGCATAGGTATGCCGTTTCTTCTGCACTGCTTAATGTGTCATGGCTAAAGTATCATCTGGTGTTAGGAAAACATGGATAAAATTGTCACAGACTGTTAATTAGGATTTCCTACTTGGGTCTAGCTCTCACTGGCCAGCAGAGCCAATTCCACCATTCATACACCGACATAGAACAAATGCTTGAAACTTCTGACTTCAACTAACCTAAGTCTAGAATCCCTTGGCAGCAAAGGGACAGTGAAACATCCAGTGCCATCTAAAATGAGTGAAAATTAAGTTGCCCAGGTGCCTCTGCCACCACATTTTGAGTGCAGAGGGAGCACATTAGCAGACAGTAGTCTTCAGGGCAACTGATTGCAGGATGATGGACTCCAAGCATGGGGACATTAACAGATGAGAATTTGTGAGGAATATGGAAGATGAGGATCAGTAATTTATTTGTGACATCTCTCTTTCTGCTTCTACATGCAAATCCCACAGCTTTTCCTTGTAGAACCCTGTTGTATTGCTGGCAGGTGATATGCAGCATTCCTCTGGACTGCTGCCTCTGCAAGCAACAAAGCCTTCAAAACTCAGATGAGTATTTGAGTAAGAGCTAGCTATCATTTTATAATAATTTTCTCTTACCCTGACACAAACTGTTCTATCCTTTTTCAACTCTATTTCCACATTTCTTTCTTGTTTTACTTGTGATCTTTTTGCAACATTCTAACAGAATTGTAACTGCCTATCATATTGCTGAAATTCAGCAGACTGAATATTCTGCACAAATCCCAGCTGGTGAGTTTACCTAATAATACAGATAACTGATTTACTTAAGATAAAATTATAGTTTTCATATGAATAAAAATAGCACTGTAATATGTGAAATCATAATCAAACACTTGTATAACATGCACATGTATTTCATGAAGAAATTAAACAATTGAAATTAAAAAAAAATTCTCAGACCTTGCCCTTTTTTGAAGGTGAAAGGAAGTCTTATTTCAAGCAGAGAGAGTTTACTATTTCAGTAGAGGACAAAGAACGAAAAAAAAAGAATTTTTTTAAAAAATTAATGTAAGGAACAACAGGTTTTCTGCTGCTTATGAACCTAAAAACTAGATGGCAGCAAGAGAAAGAAAGAGAGTTTTGAAAAATAAATTTGATCATTTTGGCATCATTTTTCACATTTCTGTTTTCATAACAAAGACTTAAACCATAACTCGGGAATGTTGCAGCATAGAATGAGAAATAACTATTACTCGCTCAATAAATCAAAGACAAGTCTCTTGAGTTCTCTACTGGCTCTGCTAAAACATTAATTTTAGTCATCTATGGCTCTTTGCTTAAAAACTCCATGTTAAAAAGCTAGTGCATTTTGAGAGGTTTAGATGAGAATATAAATTTGGCTAGTAGAATAAACAGTAATGATACTGAAAGTTTCTCTAGGACATGTAGTTTGATAGGCTGGAGAGTTGGGAAGTGCAGGATCCTGCACCTGGGGAGGAATAACCACAAGTACCAGAATAGATTGGGGGCTGACCTGCTGGAGAACAGCTCTGCTGAGGACCTGACAGTACTGGTGGGTGACAAGTTGGTCATGAGCCAGCAGTGTGTCCCTGTGGTCAGGAGGTGCAGGGGTATCCAGGGGGGCACTGGGAAGAGTGTGGGCAGCAGGTCAAGGGATGTGAGGCCACACCTGCAGTGCTTTGTCCAGTTCTGGACTCTGCAGTGAAAGGAAGACAAGGAACTGTTGGAGAAGGTCCAGCAATGGCCACAAAGATCATGAGGGATCTGGAGCATCTCTGTTATGAGGAGGAACTCCTTATGAGGAGCTAGGCCCATTTAGTGTGGAGAAGAGAAGACTGAGGAGTCTCATCAATACATAGAAATATCTCAAAGGAAGGTATCAAGAGAGTGGTGCTAGTCCCTTTACAGTGGTGTCCAGCAACAAGACAAGATACAATTACCATGAATCAAAACACAAGAATTTCCACCTCAAGGTGAGGAAGAACTTCTTTACATAGGGGATGGCAGAGCACTGGCACAGGCTGCCCAAGGAGATAATAGAGTGTCCCTCCAGAGACATTCAAAACCCCCTGGACAGATTCCTGTGTCACCTGCCCCAAGGGACCCTCTCTTGACAGGGAAGTTGGACTGGATGATCTCCAGAGGTCTCTTACAACCCTAAGAATTCTGGCATTTTGTGATTTTTTTCCTGATAAATAAAATTACATGCTCATATACAAGAAAATGTTTTACCATATAAAAGATTCAGCAGAGGATTGTAGCCAGGTCTTCCAGACTTATCACCGAGTATTCCAGTGGTCAAGAAACCAGGCTTTCATTAATTTTAAAATCTATTAGCTAAACAGGTATTAAAAACTATTTCTGCAGATGACTTGGAATTAGGTTTTTATTCTCAAAGGAATTCTGTAATTTCACAACACACAGCAAAAACTGAAAACAAATAAATGTCTGTGAAGAATTTGATTAATTAACAAAAGGTAGGAATCTAGGCAATACCTGAACTTGATGTGGAGGCAACAGCCAAACCTGAGCTGTAAGTGTTCAAAGTGCAAAATTAGCCAGAAAGACTGACCATCACCTCACAAGTGTAGACATCAGAATCTTGATTATTACAAACTCTCTACTTACTACCAAGATATCAAGTGCTCTGCTGACTTATGCTATCAGGGAAAGTTAAATATTAACATAATCCCAGTCCATAACACTGAAAAGAACTTTTTTTTTTTTAATCTAACATAAAAAAAAGCCAGAAAAAAAGCAGAGTGACTGGAGACTGAGGGAAACTAGATTTGCATTGGCAATCAGGCATAAATTTGCAACATTGAAAGTAATTATAAGGGGCAATATAGCATGATTTACAGTGGGTTTGCTATATTAAATCACATTCTAAGCACTAGGCTTTTGTTAAAACAGGAATTGCTCAAGTGACATTCTATTATGTAAAGGACTGAGCTAGAGGATTGTAGCCAGCTCCTTCTAATTTGTAATCTATTACTTCAGTGTTTAAGAAATTGAGTTATTAATTTTTAAATCAACTAGCTAAGAAAGTACTAGAAGTTATTTCTGTACATGACTTGGAATAAGTTATTTTATTCCACAAGGAACTCTGAAATTTCAGAATTCTCTTTAGGCATCAACACTGTTCAGTAAAAAAAAACTGAAGACAAATAAATATCTCAGAAGAATTCAAATAATTAATAAAACCTTTCATTTCAATATTGTCAAAGTATCTCAGATTTCAACCTTCTGGCTCAATTCACTTAAACTCTTGTATTAAAATGTTAAAGAGACTATATTATCTTTACTAAGTAAGTCAAATGAAATTGCTATAAATATTTCAACACTGTAAAAGAGAAACATTAGACATTCCCATGCTCCCATCAGAGAAAGTTCAATGAAACATTAGATTTCAAAAGAGCTATTGTTCTGGAGAAAGCTGTTCCTCATCAATCCTGTCTGATGCAGTTAGTTAACAGCTTATTAAATTCTTGCCAAATCAATACTTACCAAAGCTAACCATTGTTACTGCAGTAAGAGACACTAAGTCTAAGAAGAAATTACATCATCAGCGGGACAACAGAAAAACAACAGACTGACCTGTGACTAAAGTGAACTGAGCAATTCTAGTCTCCCTCAGTAATTTTCCCAATTTCTCCTTTTTTTTTTCTTTTTCCACATTCTAATGTTTTTCTTTAATCTTTCATTTTGTCTTATTTGCCATTTCTCTATATTCTAATTATGCAATAAATCCTAATATACCCTATATATTTCTCTTGCCTTCCTGTCTTCCCCAAACACCTTTCCCACTCCTCCTTTCTCCAAATCTTGCTAGTCTCCTGTCTCCCCCCAGCCTTCCCCATTGTCATTCCAGCATTTCACTTAAACTCCTTCGTTTCCTACTGTCATCCCACAGGCTAAGTTGGCATTCCATAGGTTTTTCCCTCCTCTCTCTGTTCTAGCTGGTGTCTGTTTTACTTCCCATTTTCTAGAAGAATCAGCCTGACTCTCCTGCTGGGCAGCAGCACACCAGAAGAAGATTCATATAACGCTGCTGGTCAGTGACTAGGATAAACACAGTGCTCCTGCAGCACAACAGCCTGAGCTGAGCTGGTACACATTTGTAAGCTCACAACCAGCACAGAGCAAAGAGATAAATGGCCTGTTTTCAGGAGCACTAGACAACTGTTTTATTGGAATGGTTTTGTTGGTTTGGATTATTTAATGTGCTGTTGAATGTGGGTGCTGTCCTTGCTGTGTAATTAGCACCTATAGCCTCTCCCACAAGACCTTGCAAGGCAGTGTGAGAAGGACAGCATCAGCTGAGAACGTGCCAGATTGCTACAAGGAAGGCAGTAAGGGAGTCAGAAATTATTCTAGAAGACATATTGTAAAGATATAAGCAGAAAGGAAGCCTCTGCCATTGTCTCAGAAGTACCTAAGGAATGAGAAGCTCGGCAAAGCTTGAGATTGGAAGGTGCAGAGAGTTCTTGGACAGTACAGGAAACACTTGGTACTTTTTTGGAGGAGGATGCTGAAATCCAGGTCAAACTGCACTACAGTGTTTTGATGGAGGCCAACCTGTGACACAGGAGACACAAATAGATGGAGAGAGCTGCAGCACAAGTTCTAGTATTGAGAGCAAAACCTGAGCTGTGGGACATGAGTGTTTCTGAGGTTGGTTATAGCTAAGTGACCAACAGGTTCTTAAGGCTTGTTGGTAGTTTGCCCTAGAGGCAGAATATTTGAAAGGGACTGACATTAGCCTTCAAAGGAGCACAACCACAGCCCAAATAGCACTTCAGTGATGGTCTAACATTAACTGGTAGAGATTCATATGTCTCACCAAAAAGAGCAAGGAAGAGCAGGAGCTGGACCATTGTCCTGCTGCTCCTCCCTCAATGGTGGGGACACAGGGCCAGTGTAGGAGCAATTGCAGTTGCATCATTCTTAAAGCAAGCTAAGAATCAGGCAGCAGGTCAAACACAATATTTGACTGCCTTATGCTGCTCTTAGGCACAAAAGAAAAAATAGAAATAACATTTATTTATGTCTAGGGAATTTGGGTTTTAATCTGAAGCTTGGATAAAACCTCTTATCAATGAAGCAGAGCAATAAAGTTAAATAAACTATAAATAATGCCTTGGACTTTCCAGTCCTCTAATTAATTTCCTGAACTTGCTCCTAGGAATTGGCACTCCATGGTCCCCAAAGACCTTACCAGGAGAAAAGAGAATGGATGAACGCTAAAACCAGAAAGCAAGACAATGCTTCCATGATATGAGCTCAGGCCATTGTCGTGGGTTGACGCTGTTCAGATGTCACGCACTCACCAAAAAGCTGCTCACTCACTCCCTTCTGCGGCTGGAAAAAAATTAACAAAGGATTCGTGAGCTGAAATAAGGACCAGGAGAGATCACTCATCAAATACCATTGAGGGCAAAACAGGCTCAACTTAGAGACATAAAGTGAATTTATTGCCAACAAAATCAGAGCAGGATAATGAGAAGTGGAATAATCCCTTATAAGCACCTTCCCCCCACCCCACCCTCCTTCCAGCTCCACCCCCTACCCCAGCAGTGCAAGGGGACAGGAAATGGGAGTTGTGGTCAGTTCATCACATCAGCAGCTTCTCCCGCTGTTCAGGGAGAGCAGCTGTTCCCCTGCTGCACAGTGGGGTGGCACAGAGACAGTTCTCTGTGACTCTCTCCAGTGTGAGCTCATCTCACCAGCACCAGCTCCCTGTGACCTGCTGTGACCTGAGCCCATCCTGTGGGGAACAGTCCTCCCCACACTGCTGCAGTGTGGGTCACTGCTCCACGGGCTGCAGTCCTGCAAGGACAGGCTGCTCCAGCCTGGGAGCAGGGCCCCTCTCTCCATGGGCCTCCCACAGGGTCACAGGCATTCCACCTGCTCCAGCGTTGGGCTCCTCCGTGGGCTGTAGGAGGACCCTGCATCCCATGGGGCCCTCCATGGTCTGCCAGGGCACAGCTGCCTCACCATGGTCTGCACCACAGCCTGCACGGGAATTGGCCCTGCCTTGGCCAGCAGCACATCCATCTTTGGAGCCACCAGGAACTGGCTCTGCCAGACACGGTGAAAGATTCTGGCAGCTTCTCACAGAAGCCACCTCTGTGGTCCCCCACTACCATAAACCAGGCCATGCAAAACCGATACAGCCATTAAATCCAGACCCCAAATTATTCCAGGTGTTCATGCCCTCCCCTTGCAGCTAGCAAAGAGAAGCTGTCTTAGGGAATTTCTTCATTAATGGATTTCAATTGTGATGTAAAGTTATGGAGTAGTTTCAGATTTCAAAGCAAGACTTAAAACGCAACTTTTTTTTTTAATGGAAGAGTTTCTTCCACCTCCCACTCAGCCCCCCTGGCAGACAACTAACGTTACAAAAAATTTCACTTCAAAGAAAATAATAATAAAAAAATATGGTCATAAGCCAGCATATCATTAATAATATCCTTTAAGCTTTTTCAAATTTCTTTCTTTTGCTAGTAATACCATTTCTAATGCAATATATTCATATTTCAGGCAGAAATAAACACTGAGGACAGCTAATAAATTATGCTCTGCCAAAAGAGCCCAATTTATAAAATTGTAGATATACTTTATAACTGAAGGCAATAGATGCAAGTATGATACAATTATCTGTAGTTTCTAGCTGATATTTATTGCTTTCCCACAGTTTAGGTAGCATCTTTTATTCAATTTAGTTTTTTTTTTCTTTAACTAGTTTAATTATTTCCCACAAACCAGATGTGAAATATCTTTATTAACTTTACTCTTTGCTATCAGGTAGCTCTATTGCACTCACTTTTTAAAAGATGATTAAAATAAAATGGATGATGAATTGGCCTGATGAATTGGAAATAAATTTCAGTGTAGAAACCCACAGATTAAGGCATCTTTGGAAGACAAGGTCAAGCAAATTGGAAGCTTCCCATTTTGCAGTCTTGATCCAGTTAACCTCTATTAATCAAGAAATGGAATATAGCTATAGAAAATCCATTGTTCATATTTCTGAAACAAACTAGAAGCTGATGGATTTTAATAAACCAGAGTAGTGCTACCAGCTGTACTTGTGGACCCAGATAAGAACAAAGGAGAGCATCACTTTCTGTGTGTACACGCTGTAGAATTTTTTTAATAATCTGGATTAGAGTATATTCATTAGAAAGCGGTGGAAGAAAACAAATTTTAAAATGTATTAAATTTTAATTGTATATCATATATTTCAAAATATGATTACTGAGATTTAAATTTTCAGCAACTGAAATCAGTCATATCCTCCTGCAGACAACTGAAAAATCTCTTTTTCACTTCAAAATTCTTTTCCCTGTGCAACAACTATATGTAAGCACCAGTCTCCTGCAGCCAGCTTCCAGTACCTTTCTGGCAAAGTGGTTAGGCTGAACTCTGTAAACTTCACAAGCCATCACAAGGCTTGTTTGCTTGCTCCTGAATCCTTTCTTTACCTGGCTATTTACTGAGTGTTCTCTAGTATTTCTATGTCTTTTCTAAGGGCTGATAAAAACACTTGGACTTATTAAGGTTGGGTACAATAGGTATGAATCATTCCAGAATCAAATGCCATACTGCTTTGTGGAGGTTACAGGGCTGATAATGCAGGCCTATTTTTCTGCTTGAGCGCTACGTTTCATGATGCAATATTTTTCCCCCTTTTGATCCAAGAGCGTGACACGGGCTAGTATGCACATTATTGTTCACCTCCATTACTTTAGAGAAAGTAAAATCATCCACATATCCAGCTTTAAATGCCAGGAGGTCAAATTCAGGCATGGTGGTGCTCAATTTTGATGTTCAGCTGGATGTACAAGGCTGTTTGATAATCTTCAGACAAATATAAAATTTATGTCCTTGTTGCAGTGGGTGGATGTAGAAAGGTGCCACAACCTTCTGGAAGTGTCCCCAAGTGGAGAGCCATCAGGAGTCACAGACACACTGACACAATCCCTCAACACTCACACCGGATAGCCGTATGTCCTGGGTTGACGGTGCCTCCTATCCCAAGCGTGCAGCTTTGTCTCTGTGTTCTACATTGTTATGTCTAACAGCTGCCCCCCACCCCCCCTCCTTCGGCGGGCTGTTTTGCCGCAGCGGGGCTTCTTCTTCTTTGGGCTCTTGTTTTTTTCTCTGCTTTTGCTGCTGGCTGTGCTTTTGCTGCTGGCTCTGCTTTTGCTAGCTTTTGCTTTTGCTAGCTTTCGCTGCGTCCGTTATTTTATCTTTTCCTTTTCTTTTTCCCTCTCCCTTTTCTCTCTTCCCCCCCACCCCTGAAGATCATTGGACCGGCTCTGACCTGGGAATATCTGGGATCTCTGGGGCCCATGAGAGAAGCTCTGCGCCTTCCCTTCACAGCAACTGCCTGAGTATCATCTGGGGCTATGTTTCTTTTCCCTTGTGTTGGGGAGTGTTTTTGTTTATTTGTCAATAAATAGGTTTTTTCCACTTCCCCTCTGAGGAATTCCTTCCCAAACACAGAGCTGGGGGGAGGGGTGGTGGAGGTTTGTTTTCTGGGGGGCTCCTTCTGGAGACCTTCCCCTAATTTGTCCTAAACCAGGACACCGTAATAAATCTCTCAGCAGTAAGAAAGGAAAGGGTCTTCATATGGAGTTCCCAGAGAGGTTTTATTCCATCTTCACATGAAGGGAATCAGGTATGAAGGCAGGAGCATGAGTGAGGGACTGGGGTTTATATATATGGGGCAGAGTTGGTAACAGCAGCCAATGGGTGAGGGAGAATGTGGTGCAGAGGCGGGGCAATGTACAAGGAGAACTAATGGGGGAACAGGGGCAGAATGTGGGCGGAGGATTGCATCAAATCAGGACCAATGGGGCCTTGAGGAAGGGAGAACATTCAAGGGGAAGGACATATAAAGGAGAAAGGGGCGGGGAGGCCAACGGGCCAACTGGGAGAGCAGAACTGGAGTATATTTGAATACCAACCAAACTACTGTGGGAGGAGGCAGCTTTTCCTCCTAACATGAAGGGACTCCTCACGATTAAGGGACATCCCTCCAAGGGAGCCTCAGGTGCTCTGGTTTAGTAGGTGCACTGGCCTCCACAACTCTCCCTTCTTTATTAATTATGAAGACTTCTCCCAGAGACTTTAACAAACAATGTTTTAAACAACTGAACATGCATAAAACAACAAAAACGATTAAAAGAATCCATAGAAAAATAAATCAACTCATCCCATATGTCCCACAGGTCCAACTATGCCTTCAGCTTGCTCGGCATCCTTTCCATTGTTTGTGTCTTCCTTGTCCTTTTTGACAGCTGGATGCTTTTGGGGTTGTTCACTGCCTGGCACTTGCTCTTTAGCAGATCTACCTGATTCTCCCAGGGAATGCGGTGAAGAACAGGGCCACTGCCAGCAACATCACCTCAGGCACTCTCTTGGCTGTCATGGCTGTACTTACTGAGGGTTGTGTAGTTGGGAAGGGTACTTCGGTTTAAAGAATGTAAGTACTTTATGTTACTAAGCTTGAACTTTCTTTTTCCCAGCCTTTTCTCACCTTTTCCCACCAGGCCTGGATTGCTATTTAGGGTGAACTGGAGGTGCTCACTGGTCTGGAGCAAACAGTCCAGATCCCTGGTGGTCAATGGGACGTGTCCTGGGATTTTAACATGCAGATTTTTAAAGGCAGTATTGTAAGCACAACATGCCATTAAATTTTTTAGACTTTTAAATCAAATTCTAAAACTTTTGCTGTTCTTCCCCCGCCCCCTTATCAAAACAAGATAAATACTAGACATTTCCTTCTGAGTGAAAGGGCTGATTTCTGTTTATGGCTTGTTCGAACCAAATACAGTTTAAAGTGACAGCTACACTGAATTACATGCCATGCCCTTTACATGGCCTTCACCCTCTGGGATGAAGCAGCACTCCTGTGGACAACTGGTGCAGGACAGCCTCGTTACCAATGGGCTTAGAGACTGAATTTCAGTTCTGTCTCTGAAGAGTCTCACCTGAAGACACCCATCACTGGCCAGACCTGCCAGGTGTAAAATTAGGATAGCTGGGTAGGTTGGCCCAAGAAAGAATGCAATTATAGTGCCAGTACCATGGAACATAGATATGCCAGCATGTTTTTAGGACAAGGCAACTGGGTCTTAATTTATCTTTGTTTCTTTTTCCTGTGGGTTTGGGGTTTTTTAATACAACAAAAGGTTGTGACGCTTTCCGTTGAAAATGTGATGAAAAAGTTTGGAAATGCTGGCACTCAGAAAACTACAGAGGTCCTTTTCCCCAGCCAGCTTTCTTTCCTCTCCCACATTGCCTCAAGGATTTTAGCCTGGATTTGTGATCCAGGATGAGGGATGTGCTAAAAATAAGGCCAAGCAAAACACAACTGGGCAAAGCATGCAATTTGAGAACAAAAAGGTGTGAGAAAATGATAAGCCCATGAAAATCATGCAAACATTGAAACTTTAAATAAAAGCTAACAAAAATTTTTAGCCAATGTAGTTAATTTCAAATACTGTGTTCTGTGAAGAGAAATTTTATTCACACAGGAGCATTTAATTTAATTTATCCAACCAAAATTCTATCCACTAGAAATACAGTTTTATCAATATTTACTAACCAGAAACATTTTAAAGTTTCAGAGATTTTTAGAGGGAATGCATACACAAAGTCATGTGTATATCATAGTATTTAATTCTACAGGGTATTTCATACCCTGCCAAGTTTTTCCACCACTCCTGAGAAAAGAAGGGGAAAGGAAGATAAAACAGGTAAAATGAGTTTTTAAAAGGCTATTAACAAGACAGCTTACACCCCATAGTTCAAATGTTCAAATGACGCTGTAGTACACCACAGCGACACAAAGACTCCAACTTCAGAAGGCTGAAAATTACTCCTTTTTTCTTGGGAAGCATCTCCCCTTTTATGCTGCTCTACACAGACCAATTCGATTGGTGACAAGAAGACAAACCTCTTCAAACACATTGGTCAGCCCAGAGGGACATCACAAAGAAGTCCCTCTAGGGAAAATATGTAAACATATTTCCCGCTACAAAAACATGTCTCTTGTTTACAGAAAATTCCCTGGGAAAGGAATTTCAGAAAACCAAACATCTCAGGCACGAACCAGGGCTACACTCATGTACCTATACCACTTTTTCCCATAGTAAATAGAGAAACTGGGGTGAATTTGCTGCTGTACTGTCCAGGTGTGGGGCAGGAGGTCAGGACACATCCCTGAGATCAGATCTCTGGTTCATGTCAGGCAGACCCAGAGCACTGAATAAGGATGTTTTAAGTGGGCCCCAATGTGGGTCTCAACAAACAAACAAACAAACAAACAAACAGCGCCAAATTTCAGCCTCTGGCCCATCACTTCATACTGCTTGCATGCAGACAACAATTAATTTTGGAGTCCCCATGGACACAGATCTGCCTTAGGTGACACAGGCATGCAGGTCTGCTGTGGGGAAGGCTGGCTTGGCACAGCTCCAATGGGTCCTCAACACTGGGGCTGGGCCCACATTATCAGTGCAGCTTTTCTCTGATGAGAAAAATAAAATATGGAGAACTCTCCACAGCACATTTTAAAAAACAGCAAGTAAATCAGCACTTCAGTTTAGGATAGGCTATATCTGGCTTCTTAATAATCTACTTTAGCCCACTGAGACACATAGAACCTTTTGCTTTGTAAATAACAGCATTAAAAAATGAGAGATTAACTCAAACTTTCATTCCAAAGAGAACTAAAACTTTATTTTATACGCAGACAATACATCTAAAGGAAGGTTTTATCTATTTATGGTTCCTGACCTTTAAGCTGAATTACCATTTTGTTTTAAAAAAAATCTTATAATAATGATGATAAAATAGCTAGCAATTTCAAAGAAATTATCAAGACATTGGCAATGCAAAGAAGGTTTGTTCATACAGAATTTTCAGAACACCATTGTTTCTCAATAAGCTTTATCTTATATGTTATAATGATATTCTTCATGGCTGGTTTTTATTAGTTGCCTTAGTCATTTATACTTATGAGCTAGCCATGGATTGCTTGCAGTTTTATCTCTGACATTTTTACTGAGAGAGAAAATCAGAGTTACTCTGATTACTTATATTCACGTAAACAGACTTGTAGGAACAGGGTAGTGTAATGATGATTATAGGCATTTTAATGACTGTTGAGGTGTGTCTCCCATGTTCTGATTGATTAAAAATTGATAACGATTTATAGTCAACAGTGAGTTGTTTATAAACTAAAGAAATAATATCTCTAGAAATCCACTACTATTTTCTTATATTGCATAGACGATGAATATAAACATTGCCTACCTCATTGCAAAGAATGATGAAAAATAAAATCTCAATACACATGCTCTCATTATTCCACCAAACACTCAGTTGCAAAACAAATGCCTCTCTGGTTTACTGCAAGATTAAGGGCCCACTAGGGCAAGTTCTCCATGCTCAGAACACCCATCGATTTCAATGGCAGCTCCGTACACAAAGCATTTCCAGGATTAGCCCTAAATTATTTATCAAAACCATGCCCTGGAGCTCTGAGTGCATTGCAAAGACAAATGGAAGGATTCATGCAGTAGATAATAGGGTGCATTTTTCTGCTCTCACAAAATATGAGAGTGCTTTTATAAAAGCAACTCACCAGCAGCCTGGTGAAAAGGGAGCTGATTGCTGAATAAAATGACCTGGGCAGGTAGAAGAGTGGGCTAGCAAGACCAGTATGAAGTTTAAAAATAAAAAAAAAAAGCATTAAGTCCTGAACTTGGGACAAAATAACCAAAGTTTTCAGTGCAGGTTAGGATCTGTGTGGTTCAACCTTGCTGAAAGAGAGCTGTGCGTTCTGGTGGACAACAAGCTGAACATGAGCAAGTAGTGCACCACTGCAGCAACAAAGGCAAACTGGCTCCTGGGAAGCACCTGAGGAGGGCTATCAGCAAGGATAGAAATGTTAAACCCCTACTCTACCCAACATTTGTCAGGTGTGCCTGGAGTACTGTGTCCATTTCTGATCCCCAGAATTCAAGAAGGATGCAGACTGACTAGAGGAGGTCCAGATGAAGGCCCCAAAGGTGATCCAAGGGACAGGAGATCAAAGGAATGGGGAACCTGAGGAGACACTGAAGGCATTCAGTCTCTTCTCCCTGAGGAAGTGAAGCTTTGGGGAGGACTCTATCAGTTTTCTAGCACTTAAGTGGCAGCTCCAGGAGAGACAGATGCTTTGCCTTTGTGAGGAGCCACATGGAGAAGTCAGAGAAAGTACAAGTTGCTCCAGAAGAGGTTTCATCTAAATGTATGAATATTTTTTGCCATGAGAACACTTGATCACTGGTGCAACCTCCCCAGGAATGGGGTAGAGTTCCGACCCCCGTGGGTTTTCACGATGCAGTTATACAGGATACCAGAAAACCTCATGTAGTCTCCCTTTCGCAAGAAAGACTGGACCAGATGATTATTTGAGGTCCCTTCCAATGTGGGCAGTTCTTCAATTCTGTGAAGCTGACTGCATTGAATATGCAAAATGCAGTAATGTGCCAGGCATTTGAGGATACCAGTCAGGGTTCATACCTCCCTCCAATGTGTTTACTGTGATAAGGCAAGGTTTTTTAATTTTTTAATTGCACAACTGTTTTTTTACTTCTCATTAAGTGCTCTGCTGGAACACAGCTTAAAATAACAGGACAAGCAGGATCATTTAAAGTAGGGTTTGAATGATATGTGGACAGAAAAAGATTCTTTTTTAGTCAGGTCAAACACTTCAGTAGCTACCTCAGAGTAGCACTTTTCTTGAAAAGCAGCTGCAACTGTGGCTTAGACAAACTTTTCTTTCCAGAGTATTTAAACAAGACATACAATGTTATTACAAGGTTTGCATTCAGGATTTGCATGAGGATGTACTATTGATGTCTGTGATACATAAAGCTAAAAACTTATTGCAATCAACAAGTGTTTTCAGTTTCTTTTAAAATAATGCTTTTCCCTTAATGAATGCAAGGAAAGGTGAATTGCATAGGCGTTAATCCCTTGATTCTCTTTCATTTCCATGGAAATTTAGAGTATTTAGAAGAGCACACAACTCATCAATACCAGGCAGGACTGGGTCACCAGCAACCAGTCATCAAAGGCTATTATCACTTGGCCTTTGGAGGAATGGTAAAAGCGTCTGCATCTTTTGGTAGTTAAAGACGTCAGAGATGTGAAAGTTATTTAAAATCTTTTGAACCAGATTACAGACCCTGCATTTTTTTCAGATGCATTTGAAAGACTTATGTAGTGGTGTGTTTTTAGTTTCATTTGTTAAATATATGTTGTTAATGGTTTGTTCTATGTACCCCCTAAGTTTATTCCCTTATGGTTCACCCCCTGTTACAGTTATTTGTCAGTCATTTGTTACATAACCCCCGCACATCGGGGCCTCTCCCTGTGTCTGGAAAGTTCCAGGGAGAGTGTAGTGTGGTTGGCCAGGATCTGAGAGGTTCCTTCCTTCCCCCCAGGGATTGGTCCCTTGGGAAGTCCCTCATCCCCAGAGCCACTCCTGATTGGTCCCTTTACTAGCCCTTCCCCTTTCTCCTCCCCTGTATAAAAGCTGTTGGCACAGGGCACTCTGGAGTCTGTTGAGGCAGACTCCCTGAGGTTGAGGTGGCTCCTTTTGGAGCACCAATAAACTTCTGTGGCAGACCCCTCAAGAGAGTCCTCCTGTCTTCTTCCCTGTGATCACGCCTTCACGTAACCAAGGACTCACAGGATCGGCAAGGTGTGTCCACACACTGAGCCGTAACTTAACTTGTCACCAGTGCCAGGGCTGGCCGAGGCAAGGTGGGAGGACACTCCCAGGACACCAACCACGACAGACTTATATACAGTCAGAGATGTACATAAAGCACTGGATTGCTGAGTTGTAAGAGACAGAAAAGAATCCCCAGGGATCCTCTCCATAAAACAGCAAGTAATAGCGCTACACAGAACTCTGTACCCAAGATATAGGAAAAAAGCATCATTTCCATCTGTCCATCATGCCAGACACAGGCTGTTTAATTATGAGAAGTACTGCATGTTCAGTTCACTTGTCTCATGGGAACAATTATTTGTCAAGACACAGAAGCCAGATCAGCTGTCTCTCACTTTGCTGAATTACACATTTTAAACAGAGAACAATGACTTCCATTTGCACCTTATCCTTACTCTAATGAACCAGTATACAGAGTGGGTGAAACTAACCGTGGATGCTGACATACTGCATAGTACACTAGCATAGTAACACACCCTTATTTAGTCATTAAGAAGAAATCAACCCTCACAACGCAGTGATTTATGGGTCTGGATCTTGAGAATTGTAAAGATCTTCCTTTCTAGACAGGAGAAATTAAACTTAAGTTTGCTACCTTGGACCAGTCTCTCTTCTGCTTATTTTGTAGGCTGTCATGCACTTAGTAAAGTCAGGCTGACATGAAGCCCTGCATTCCCATTTACATCTCTTGATGTGGTCCCAGTCAAAATGTAGGTGAAGTAAAAGGAAAGCTCTAATTTGCTCTCAGTGGGTATTGGATCAGATCCCACCTACAGTACTTCATTTTTTCAGCAAAGGTCACTGAGCTAAAAGAGACTATAGGAGCTACCAAATGTCAGGTCAGATTACTTGTGCAGAACCATCTAGGATCCTGCTGCTGCTACTCTTTTTGTATTTATTTATTTATCTATTTATTAAAGTCAGCACCCGTAGATTTATTAGCCAAAGGGAGAAAAGAACTCATGGGCTCCATTCCCCAGGGATGCCTTGAAAACTCCATTTTATTCATTAGCAGCAGCAATGGCAGTTAATATTTACTTGACACATGTAGGAAAGCAGTGGCATAAAGAAATTACTCTTAGGATGGTTTACTCCTGGCATTTGAGAAGGATTTGTTCTTCACTTATCTCAGTGGATCAGTTGTGAAGTGATCAGGTGTAGGACTAGAAAACTGCCTTTATGGTCATGAGAGGAGCTATCAGTCTATTGGTTTAGCAATTAAAGCAATTAATTCTAACATGGATTTTGTAAGACCAAACCCAAGGCTTTATAAATTACTCATTCAGCTTTTATGTAACAGATAGCCATCCGCAGGCTTTGATTCTGTTTATCAATAGTTTCATGCAGAGAAGGACCACAGAAATGCATATATTTAGGCAAGAATCTATGGATCTTTTGCACCTATTCCTAAATTATTCTAATGCCAGCATAAACCAAACATTTAATTCAGAGAAATAACCTACCATTAATGAAATATTTTTGCAAGACATTAAATCATGCAGAAAAAATTTTCAGGTTCTCATGATACAACATGTTTGTTCTCCCACAGCTAAATTCTACATTTTAACCAAACCACAAGCCCTTTTATACAAATTTTACTCACTGAACTGGGATATTTTTCTCCCAGAAATCATCATTTTCTCAGGAAAAAATCCCAACTTTGGCTTGTTTTGGAAGGCACAGTTCTCTCTGAGAATATTTTTCCCTCCATGCATTGAAGATTTGCAACCAAAGATCCAGAGCTCAGCACATCTTTTTTTCATTCTCAATAGCAATATGGCCTGAAGACAATTTACTTTGCATCTTGTCCTCTCAAGAACCACTTCCTTGGGAGCAACTGAAGAGGTTGAAGCCTGAGAAATTTCCTGTATACAGACCTCTCATTGGGTTTCAATGCAGCAACAGACATCCTCAGATAATTTCTGCCAGCAGCCATTTAATACCCTTAGCCTTTGTAAAAAACTATCGTTTTGTTGTTTTCTCTGGGGAGGAGGGAAGGAGAAGATAATGTAAGTAGAGACATGTTATGTTTAGTTCCAAAGTACATGAAGGGGAAAATGGGGGAAAAAGATAAGAGAGTGACGGTAGATTAATAAATAATTATTCTAACATCAGGTTGCCAAGTCAAAAACACTGCGTGCTAAATATTAATTTTTTGATTGATTGGATATAGACTTTATCTTTGTCTCTGCCATTTATTCTAAATGAGGCAGATAGTTTTATACTGAACAGTTTCTAATAGGAGGCAGCACTGAAGAGATTCTGTTAAACCTTGTGGCATTGTAACACACACAACAATGGAATTTCTGAAGGAAAAAAAGGAAAGAACAGAAAAAAATATGAGGTCTTTCTAGGTACCAGAAGATTTTGAATTAATTCCAAGGAGAATGAGGCATGGTTTCAGAACAGCATGCAATACTGAAAACATTTTTGTAGGTAACTGGTAGATAAATCACTACATAGCCCAAGTAATAATGATTCTTGTATGAATTAGGTGATTTTAATAACAAACACATGTTACTGCTCTTGAAATGCTGGTAACACAATGCAAATGAAACTAGGAAGAACCTGTGTAAATTTATTTAAAAAAAAAAACACTGACCTCAAGGAAACCTACACTGGAGGGATACAGGCATCCATTTGCAAATAGGCTGATATACTTTTAGATGCTCCCATCCTTAGCCTCCTGCCTCACCTCTGCCAAAAGCTGGTTGCTGACCCCTGGAGCAGGCTGCAGATGGGATTTACATCTATCTGTGTTCACTTACATTTCCTTTACAGGGTGTTTGTCCCAATATGGCAAATGATTAACTAAAAGGCTACAAAGGATAACTGATTGGACTGTGGAAGCTTCAAAGAGAGATTTTTTTTGCTAAGTCTGCTGGAGTAGCACTACTTTGGGTGGAGGGATAGAGTGGGCAGTTGCAGGGAATACAATGGTAAGCAGCTTCATACACATTCACCATATTCCCTCTGTCACTGCTCATCCTTGCCTGCTTGCTCACCTCCCTGATGGGCACCTATGCTGCTCATGAGTAACCAGGAACAAATTTCAGCAGCAGTTCACTGATGGTTGATACCAGTAAAAATACAGTAGCCAGTCTCCTGGTCACCCAGTATTTTATAATTGCTTTCCTAACTACATAAAACTGTATCCCTTTAAATCCATGCCATGAGAATGGTCTATTTCCCGTGCCCAGAAAGAACAGGAGAGAACGTAAGATTTACAGGTATTCACCTGAAAAACAGATGCAGGCAAGGAGCACTCAAATGAAACAGATTACACTTTGGACTGGGGGAAGGGGTGGAAAATGAAAGTGGTGGCAGCATCAAACAGCTGTCAGTCTTGTTGTCTTGAAAGTAAAGATTGATAAATAGAAAGGCAGAATAAGGGAAAAACCTCTGTGAGAGCTAATGGGTCTTGGTCTGAACAGTGACAATTCTGCCTCTTTTTTCAAATTGATTGAGAACTACCCAGAGAAAATTTAATCCACCATACACATGTATTTGCAACCCTCAAAATATGGATTCTTGTTTAGAATTCAAAAGTAGATAGTGTAAAACATAAGTACTATTTACTAACACCACACTCACATTAGAGTTATCTGAGCAATGTCTACTTGACTCTTTGCTTCCCTAGGAAATCTTCACCTCCTATAGTTAACAATGGACAAAATTAATAACAGATGTAAATTAATAAAAATTACTTTAAATCAAGGCAGGTTAACTAATCACTCAGATACAGGGTAAAGAAGAGATTTTTCTCAGAGTGCAGACTGAGATGTTTTTTGAAAATTGTTCACAACCTTCAGGATAGGTTGTGAAGAAACTGCTCAAATCCCATGATTTCTAGGCTTTGAACCTTTTGATACATCTTCCATTACATGCTTTTAGCCTTCTAGCACCACTTAGTCTAACCTGATGATAAACAAAATGGATAAATGTCATGGCATTTATACAGGGCCTGAATACAGACCTGTGCTATTCTGTGTTGTCTGAGGTATCGACAAGTGTCAGTTCAAAAAAAATGTCAGTTCAAAAAAAAATTTATTTAAAAAAAAAAACACTGACCTCAAGGAAACCTACACTGGAGGGATACAGGCATCCTTTTGCAAATAGGCTGATATACTTTTAGATGCTCCCATCCTTAGCCTCCTACCTCACCTCTGCCAAAAGCTGGTTACTGACACCTGGAGCAGGCTGCAGATGGGATTTACATCTGTGGCAATCAGCAAATGCTTCCATGAAGCATTAAAACTTCATTGCAAAATCAAAGTATTTTCTAATTCAATAGCAAACATTGGTTTATTGGGATTTGCCTTTGTTTCCTCTTCCCAACATTTCCAAGCAGAAAGAATTTTGGGGGAAAGTATTTGACCAATCAGTCTCTACACTGACACTTACATCACTGATGACACTTTTTCTCTCATTTCACTTCAGTTTCCTGATACTCACTACTGAGATTTGAAAAGATGCTTAGGTCTTATTTCACACACACACAACAATTTTCACCACAGTCAATGCACCTGGCTTGTGAAAGGCTTAAATTTTTGAATTTTTAGCTAGGTCATGCCATTCAGGCATACATTTCCTGGTAGGAGTGAGGGCATCATCATGTCCTGCTTCCTCAGAAGGCAGGAACTATTCAGAAAAGCTCCTCAGGAAATTGGATGGTTGAAAAACGCATCAATGTCCTTTAACTTGCACGTCCTTCCGTAAACAGATTTTTTTTTCCAAGGCTTTTTGTGTTTTTCCCTGGGAAATTTATGGAACAGATTTTCCCTCCCAGAACAGATGATTATCTAGAAGCAAGGACACTCATTTAGGACACAGAAGCCTCACACTCACCTACAGCAGTCTAAGCAAAGACTGAAACACTTCATCTACATCTCAGCATTCATTAAGCGTCACAGCATTAACCATTCCTAGGAATGCTTATAATCCAGCTGTTACTGTCCACTCATTATATTATCTAGAAGGCTTACATTATCTACAGATTAAAGAAAATGTGATTTTGTCCACATTGGAACAGACACTGATGATGAAAGCTCTACATTTTGTGGAAAATGGTAGGTTGGGATGGTTCATAACACTGCAACTCTTACTGGCCCATCCAGTCCCACAGCTGAATCCACCACTCAGCAGAGTTTATGCAGCCTTTCAAGCTGAAACAAATATGTGCAGATTTGTATAAAGGCCCTACCACAGTGAGCCAACATGGCATATACAAACCCCTCTGAAACAGCTGTGGCTGCTCTGTACTTCTGCCCTTACAATTGGCTTAAGTTGACAACCAGGATATTTAACTCTGGTTCAGCCCTTTCTTTTTATTCACACCCTTGACTTCTGTTGGCAGAATTTAAATTTCTTCCTTTTAACATTTCCTTATAAATCAGCTTCAGTGCATAGGACTCAAATTTTCTGTCTACTTACTCTAGAATGCTGAATACTTCAGAGGAAGCCAGATAATTTACCAGGCACTTCTGAGCATGTTCTTCAAGATTGTAACATTTTAATTATGACTCTGGAAAAAACATCCATAAGAGGAAGCTTTGTCAGCACTGTGAGGCAACAGAGGAACAATTTTGTTAAATATCTTTCTCAAATAAAATTAGGAAAAAAAAATTCCCAGCATCAATTTGGAATGCAAAATGCTGACACAGACAGGAATGAATACATGTGCATATGTGCACAAAAGTTTACATATTGATTTACTTATATGTGTCCATATTCACACATATTATTATAAATATGTTTATAACTACGCATTTTATATTTATGTATATACACACACATACATTCGTGTGTGCCTATAGTGAGCTCGTTAAAGATTGATCTATTTCTGCTTGGCCAAGCCCTTCAGAAAAAGCCATAGAGCTGTGGCCTTCATTCCCTGAGACGTGCATATATCTCTTACCATGCAACAGTCCCCCACATCCCACATGGCTTTTGTGGTGGGAATTCCATATCCAGTAACTGTCAAGAGCTGTTAGGGAGGGTATGAAATCCATGCTCCTTTTGACAGCACAGCAGTCTTCGGATAGCTGGAACTGCAATCGATAGCTAACAAATGGCCATTGCACTTACAGTATAATGAGCCCTGTCTCACCCTGCTTTTCCCACAGAGATGCAGGCACTAATTCTAAGACCATTATCTCCTTCAGCTGGTCATAATGACAGTTAAAACATGTAATAACATTTAAAACACAGACTGTAATTTCTTTTTCTCTGTTCAGAATTTGTACTTGGCTAGCAAATGGCTTAATGAACCAGTTTTGGAGACTTTCTAATTACCAGCTGTCCCTGGAGAATTTTTGTTGTTGTTGTTTAATTTTATTATGGTAAAAGTCACTAGACTAGCATCTATATTGTCTGCTCTTAGAAACATTTTTCCTTCTGCAGCTGAAATAGATTGCATTTTACACTAGGTACTAGGGCAGCACTCTAAACAGACTCAAAGTCACTCTCACTGGCTTTCTCGTGAGCGCTGTCAGGGTGTACTTGGGTCAGTTCACTAGGCTGGACTAATTGTTTTTCTTTGGCAGTATTTTAGTACTGGGTCAAAAAACATACTTGCAATCTCCAGTTTTTATGGTTTCAACAACAAATTCTCAGAGAGAGAGGAGGAATCAGTATATATGGTACATTAGATCTATCTTAAACTTGACTCCCTTCCCAGGGAGCTCTGAGCTTTGGGTTTTAATCTGATCCTGCTTGATTTTTTTTTTTTTAGTTAGTTACGGATTTTCCATCACATATGAAAAAGTAGAATTAAAAACCAAAATTCCTCGTGATTAGGATCAAATCACAAACCTTTTATGAGTGGCAGCAATTTTCTTTTTATCTCCTCCAGCTTGATGCTGACAGTCTGCCTGCTCTTGAGCTGCAGGCTCTGCTCCTTTCAAGCTGCAGAGGGCTGGAGCACAGGTTTGCACACTTCTCCTGCACACTCCTGTCTGTAGCCTCCCACCAGGACTGGGGCTGGGGAAATGGGCTCCTTGCCTGCAGGAGGAGTGAGCTGGGCAAGGGTCTGTGTAGGAGCTGCACAAAAGAGCTGCAGGAGCTCAGCATCAGAGATGCCAATAAGAAGGTCAGTTCTCTGACACCTGCAGGTTCACCAGCTCAAGCCCCAAATTGTACTGAAAGAGGGGCAGGCAAAGCCTGTGCTTATCATGTTGGAAAATTGAGGCTTTTCTGATGGTGAAGGCTGGGAACTTGTGGCTTTTGGTACCAAAGGATGCATGTGCAACAAATAGAAAGATTTCTGCATGGAGTTACAGGGCAGTGATCTCATTGGGATCATATGCTGGGAGTTAGGTCACAGAACCAGTGTTAACATGAATGGATACAGCTCCTTTAGAAAGGACAGGACAGTGTGATGAACAGAGCAAGGTGCATTTTACATGACAGAGCAGAGAGGACACAGGGCACTACTCTGCCCTGGGACTGGTGATGAGCCAAATGAGAGTGATGCCATTGTTGCAGCATCTGTCACAGGCCTCCCAGTCAGAAGTAAGTAGGTAAGGGCTTTTTCAGACAGCTGAAAAAGCCTTTTGCTCTTAGGCCCTGGTTCTTGTGGGAAGTTTTAACCACTCCAATGTCAGCTGAAAGGTCAGCACAGCAGGACACAGGCAGCCCAGGAGGTCTCTGGATAGTGTTGATGGGAACTCCCTGACACAGGTGATTAAGAAGCTGGTCAGTGGGGATGCTCTACTAAACCTCATAAATAAGGAATAACTAGTTAGAGATGTGAAGGCTGGGGGATGGCCTTAGCTGCAGTGGCCATGAAATGATGGAGTTCAGGATCCTCGGAGCGGAGAACAAAAAGGGAAAAAAAGCATCACCACTCTGTAGAAGAGCAGATTTTGTGAATCTTCATAGAACACCATGACATACAGCCTCAAAAAGATGAGGGGTTCAGAACAGCTGGTTGATTTTCAGATGCCTCTTCATGGCTCAGGAGCTCTCTATCCCAATGAGCAGGAAATCAAGCAGTGAAGTCAGGAGGCCTGGGTGGATGAACAAGGAGCTTCTGACTATAGTGCAATATTAAAAGCAAGCATACAAGACACAGGGTCAGATCACCCAGAAGGAATATAAAGATACTGTCTGAGTGGGTAGGAACTGTAATTGCTGCCAGCCAGGACTTAGTAAGGAGTTTGCTTCTTCTGCCTGAACTGAAGAGTGCATCATAATTAATATAATATAGGTCTATATCCTCATTATTTTTCTGCAGTTTATTTTAGCCTTGAAACAGGACCCTGAAACCACTGCTTTGGCCACCACAGGTGACCTGTGTTGTCTCAGATACCTAATCACACTCAAATGCTGTGGCTGGAATAACCAGACCGTATCCACAGTGTATTATTTCAATTGTTCCTTTTCAAAGCTACAGTGGCTTTTTAATGTCAAATTCTACCTAAACCTACAATCTTTCCATCTTCAGTTTAAATACCTCGACAACTATTACTCTAAACATTATCTAATTTAATTACTTCAGAGATAAGCAGTACGATGCAAGTGCTGAGTATTGTTAACACTAATTTCAAGGGGTGTGACAGACTGGAGAAATGTCCCTGTTAAATTGTGGTCTTGTTTTGGTTATATCCTTCACTCTATTGCAATCCTACACTGGACTAGGATTTGTAGAGTTTTTTAGACTAATAGATATAGTTGGAAAAATTAAAAGCTTTGCAGCAGACAGAACTGTTGTCTTCTGCTCCAGTAAAGTTATTCCACTGTTCGGAATAACTTACAAAGCAAGGAAAATCAAACAGTTCCTTCTTCCCCACTTCAGTAAGCATAATTCTCCTTGGTTAAAATTGGGTAGTGTCAATTAAACCAGATGTAATCATTCCCAGCAGCTACTCAATTATTAAGACTACTGCTTATATTTCAGACCTATAAAAGTATGCCCCAAACAGCTTGGATTTTGCTGGTTGTATATATTGATCTAATAAAAGATTAAATTTCTTCCTAGAAACCTGAAGTCACTTACACATTCTTAGGGAGTCATGTTTAGATAGGCATCTTGGTTTTATCAAAGTATCTGCTTTTTTCATGCTACTCTGAATCCTCTTTACATCTCAAATCAAACTCTTCTTACCCTCTTGTATTAATTCTTTCACTAATCTACTTATTGGAGAGTGGAGCTGTAAAAAGAGCTCTGCCTGATAGCCCGGACTTAGAAATCAGGATCTCCATGAGGCAAGACACGACATCACCTTCTTTACCAAGTGCACCTCATATGTTCTGAAACCCCCAACAATTTTTTGGTTAAAATTGAAATAAGGAGGAGATTGCAAATCTCCTGAACCTTGCACATTTTGTGAAAACTGACAAGGGGACTGAAGGCCTTTGTGAGCATCACACTGAAGGACAGGCAATTGTGAATCACTTTCAAGATGCAGCAGCCATCTGTCACAGTCTCCTTTTTGCAGGATTAAACATGTAGAGCAAATAGAAGGGCCTAGGAAGAAAGGCAGTGGAAATGATTCAGAGGTCTTGCATTAAAAACTCAGGAGAATTTGATGACCATGTGGAGAGAAGCTTTGGATTTTCATCACATGATCTCTTGTCCTGACTGGTAATGGCTGCTCTGGGCAGCCACACTGGCAAGTCCCATGTCCCAAACAGTGCATATAGCCCAGAGAGACTTCTTTGGCTCTGCTCAGGGCAAGAAATACTGTGAAGTCAGTATTTTACAGGCTCATAAATCATTTGTGGCCAGACATGCAAGGTAGATGCTTCTGAATTTCAGTTTGTGTTTTGATTGTCAGACCACAGTGTTAGCTTGGAGAACAGCTTGTATTAGGCAGTGTTAATAAGTATACAGGAAGAAGAATCACAGCCAACACCGATGACCATGTCTCAGGCAACTGCCTTGTGATACTAAAGAAGAAAGATGGCAGGAAGGTCAAGAGACATTTCCCACACTCTGATACCTCCAGATTATTTTCAACAGGACAATTTATTTATGGCTGTTGGTGTTTGTTTAGAGGGCAAATTTTTTACCAAGTGTGGAATTTCCTTTTTATTCATGGTCTCTACGCTTTGGCAAAGCTGAAGCTGGGTACCTGCAACATAACAAGCATAAATTTAAAGACAATATTTAGAAGCCTGTAAAAAGGTGACCCTGAGACTCTCTCATGACCCATGAATAACAAGTTAGTGTTTGTACCATATTTAATATGAAGATTGTGACCAAGCCATTAACCTTTAGTAGCAGGCACTGAGTAAATGTGTCACATCGTACAGAAGGCACAGTAAATCTGTGCAAACAGTGGAGTGGCTTCTCAGCTGTAAGCTAAGATAAATGAAAAAATATCTCTCCCTTTATCTCTATTCCTTCCAATTTTGGGAATTTATAAAGCACACTCTCTGAATCCTATCTCATATCTCTAACCTTACAATGTCTTTTTTTTTCTCAATTGACAATATTTTATATGAAAATGGGGGTTTATCATAGTATTTTAACTTAGTCCTTTTTCTGCTAATTCTATATAATTGTAATGAATTCTAATTCTAATTCTATATAACTCAAGTACTGATTGCTGTTGAAAAGCACACTACAGTAGAGATGAAAATTGAGAATTTAATATGCAAATATTCATTCTAACACCTTGGCCTGGGAAACCTGGTGTTATATGGTTTGATGTCCAACTCCCACAGTTTCTTCTCTCTCAGACTGTTATATATATATTTACAAACTTTCCGTCCACACTTCTGTTTCTAAATTGAAGTCTGAAGGCAGACTCAGATCCAGCTTCCTTTTAAATACATGGTGCACTAATATCAGTGAGAAGATAAGCAGTCAGTTTAGGTACTGCACACTTCCATGTGAAGTATTACTGTCAAAAATTTAGGAAATGTTCAGAAATACAACACTGAAATTTAGTTGTGTTGTTCTGAGACATATATTTGCATCCCAGAAAATGTTGCAGAAGTGTTCTCTTGAAGCCTAGAAGTAGGTCTCAAAAACTTCCTCTTTTCTTGTGTCTAAGTTCCATCCATGTCAACACTCCAGAATTTTTTTCTGCAAAATGGATTAATTCATGCAGTTAATAAATGTATGAACTCACTTAAATGAGCAAGTTACAATGCTGAATTGCAGACTTTAACTTTTTCCATGTTGCAGGAACATTGTATTTGTAATTCACCTTTTTTCAGGACCAGACAGATTACTGCTCCTTTTTTGAATCTTTTTGGTTATACTCCCTTTGGGCCATGTCTTGCCATTCAGAAACATTTCTTAAGCACTAAAGTCCATTTTGACTGACTTTTTCTCATTAAAAAATTGAAAACTTTAAAGACTGTATTTTTTTCCAGAAAATTTTAAATACACCACCATAGACTAGGCACTTAAACTGGAAAGATGAAGTCAACATATTCAGAGAGAAATAAGCTATGTTTAGATGCAGAAGGACACTCCTGTGTTTACAGCATTAGAAAAAATGGGAACAATGGTCTGGCTCATCAAGTCTGTTCACTACCTACAACACTTTTCTGAAAGTGTCACTGATTTAAGAGGCTTGGAGTTACAGAGTGGATGTTTGTCAGGTCCCAGGGGGAATGTCAGCAGACACATCTCTGGGTAGAAAAGGCAGTTTTTCCTCCTAGGTAAGATCCTATGTACAACATCTGCTGCATACATGCTTTGCTGCATTTCCTCCATTAGGTCATTCTTAGATGAAACCTGAGAACTACAGAAAGACATTTATTTATCAAATATGAGCTTTGACTGTCATTACCTCATAAGATCCGTAACTCCAAACCAGGCCACTAAATTCCTACAGTACTTAAAACAGGATGCATAAAAACACATACATGAAGTATGAGACACATAAGTTAATTGTTAAAAAGAAGCCTGTGGCCAAGGTGACATATCCATTTGATTCTCTCTTTGGACAGAACAGCAGGGAAAAACATTTGTAAAATCCAGATTCAAATATTTGATATTCATATATCAAATATGAATATTCAAATATCAAATATAAATAGCAATTCATCTCACAAAAATCTTTCCTTGCTCCCGCTTGAGAAGCAACAGCTTCTTTCTAGCCCTTGCTTGAGTCTGATGTATTTCAGAGTTTGTAAAACCAGCTTTTCATGCAAGAAATGAAAACCCTAAGTGCTGTGGTATGAAGATCAAATTATGCAATTTAATGTTCATTACCATAAATTATTCATGTATGTTATGTTTCAAGTTACGTTTTACAGTATTTTATTGTGTAGTTAGCTATCTGCTAATTTGTAATTGTTATCATTTTATAGTCAAGCTACTGGCAAATGGTTCTATTGCTTAAGTCCTGCATAACAGGAAGTTTAGCATGAAATTTAGGTTGTGTTTCCTACAAAGTACTTGTGAACATAAATCTACCTCATAAAAACTGTGCAAAAACTGGAAAAATTCCTCCATTTGTTGTTTCTGAGGAACTTTCAGTATTTGTTGAAGTTTTAAGCAAATTCTGTTGCGGTGCATGATTGAGGTTCTCAAAGTTTTATATGTATTTTATTTATTTTGTGTTGGTATGTTCCTTTTAAAGCCCCTTCACCCATTCCCAAACCCACATTGTATCTCCCAGAGGGGAGCTCCTTGTCAATCACCCTGGTGACTTAAGGGGAGATCATCTCCCATTTGACCAGGTGTTCCAACACCTGCCCTTCCCAATTGTTGTGTTAAATGCGCCTGTCCTGGACCACCCACCCTTTTCCCCCAGTGGCCCGAATTCTCCTGCTGCCCCAGGCTGTGTCCTTGGGGACAAAAAGGAGAAGGACAGGCCAGGCTATGCTTTTTGCACGTGGAGCTGCACTGAATAAACATCTCCTAAACCCAGGGCAGAGCCCACTCTTCATTTCCCAGCCTTTACCATGCTCAGCCAGCTAATCTAAGGAATCCACGAACTGTTTCGGTTGGTCTGGGGTTTACTGCTTGCTGGTAAGCAGCCCCCCCACGGGAGAAACCACTGCAAAGTCCTACATCAAAATAATTTTTGTCCTCCCCTATTATGGCATTATGTTCCACTAGAGAGTATTTATACTTGTTTCAAATTTTCTCATTTGAACAAGTCTTCCATTTATTTCTGAAGCATGACTTTTAATTCTAACAGCCTCTGTGGTTAATGATGTTAGAATTTTATTTATCATTTTGATTTTTTATAGCTCTTTCAGAATCTTTCCTTTTGACAAGTAATACATATTTGATAAGTAAACAACACTTCTGTTGTTATATCTGAAATCTCCATTCCACCTACAAGAATTTTATGCTTTTCCACACTCTTACTCAGGCCCTTTTAATCAAAGTATATACTTTTTTTCTCCCTTCCAATAATGCTGTTGAATTTTAGTGTATTTTTATACTAATGTAGAAGAAACTTTCATTGTGATTATGCCTTGAATTTTGTTCTACCTGTTGTTCAGGACTTTATCAAAGGTAAGTAGCTTTGCTGTTGTAGCTTTTTAAAATAACTGTTCCAAGAAACAGTTGTTTATGGTGCCTAATATTGTTCTCTGTTCACACTGCATTGTGATGAGCATATTACCTGTGCATGGCACAAATGAAACTTCCTGCTATTAGTCAGGTTTCTGCTCTTCAAGCACACAGATTTCCTTTAATGTAACAAAAGTACCCTATTGTGATTGGGTTATCCTGGCTAAAACTGTAGGCTAATAAATTCACATTCATTCTCCTTATGTCTGAGAATTCAGTCCTGGCAGTTCAGTTGGTAAAGAATCTGTAGTTTTGATGTTACTCAGATTTTTTTTCTAATGTGTGATGTCTCTTTGAAATCACTAATATTTATTTTATCACTTGATCAAAACATTTAAAACAACCAGTCATATATAATAAGGAAATTTACTGGATCAAGCCTAGGATTAAAGCTGATCTGAAATTTTATGGTATGATTTCTGATAGAAACTTCAATTTTTTGTCATTTATTGCATTTATTAGAATGTTAAATGAACTGTTTATTGAAAGAAAGTTCTCAATTTCTAAGCTGACTAGAGTCCAGTGAAAAAAGGTAAAATGCTGACTCACAAGAATCAAAACAAGCATGCAAAGCTGGCTACCCTAAGCCTTGCTGCATCTAGTAAATCTCACCATACCTACTTCTGACCCAAGTCATACTCACTGGTTTTCTGTAACTCACATATGTCTTTATTTCACCTTTCAGGTGTTCTATCACACCTCACTATAAAACACGAAAAAAACTTAAATGTAAGAACATGGCAGTACTTGAAAATCGGTTCTTCCTTTGGTCTTTCTAGGTTCATTCCCAGACACTGCTGACTCCCTGGGCCTTTTCCCCTTGCTTCTGTCTTTCAGGACTTTGAATGAGACTCTATATACATGAGGTAGAGAGAGCTGGAAGCTGCCTAGAGAGAATAATAAATAGCATGAGTCACAAGAACTGTCAACACTGCATTTGTGGAAAGGGTTTTGGAGGTTGGCCTAATAGGCTTAACTACTTATTACTATAAGAGAAAGTAGTGGCAATATTTACTTGGGCAAAATTAAGTTCTATTCTATTTGTGGTATGTGACTCATTTAGGTATTAATATTATTCATCCCCTCATTTCTGCAGGTGATCTATTTTACAAAACATTTAATACATCAATATGCATTCAAGAAAATGTTTCTGTAATTTATTCCTACCAGGAAAAACACAGTCCTGCTTAGTCATTGTCCTAGATTTTCTCCAGACATTTTGAAAAACTGTAAAGTGTAAAATGTTCCTAAGTGAGAATTGACTCTACCTTGTATTCATTTTGTACTAAGGAGATCATGAATTTTGTTTCTTGACTAGAAACTCAAAGAGGAAAATAGAATAAATGGTGGCAGATCTAGAAGGAATTCATGCTTCAGCGTTGTTGAATGATACAGGTACTCCATGAAGAGAACCAGGAAAGGTCAAGATTGCCTTGAAACAAAAAAAGTCAGGTTTTTGAAAGGAGAGTTGGTGGTCAACATCAAGCATGTGCTCCGACCACTAAATCCAGTGCATGATGCTGACAGTTTGCTGCTATTTAAAATGTAATATTTAACACAGGCACAGAGGAGGATCAAGATTCCTTTTTACATACTTCCTTGGAATCGATTGTAATGTGGTTGTTCTTGTTAGCTCTGCCCAGAATATTTTTCACTGTAATAAATCAAAATAAATTTATAAGGTACCGTGATAATAATATGACATTAACATGACACAATTCTTTTTGTATATGAACTCTAAATGAGCAAATTTTGTAAGTGTGGTTCTGAGTATATGCCCATTCAGGAAAATTCTTGAGCATATGCTTAGCCATAAACATGCAGTACAATCCTTTATAGCAGTAGGAAGTCAATATATGCCATACATGTTCCTAAAGGATTGAATTTCCAAATTTGACCCTGTAACATATTACTCAAGACAAATAAGTATCTGGTTCACAGATGTCAATGTCAACAAGTAATAAGTGGAGAAGTAAGGTTCCCCTGCAAGTATGTATTGTTAGGAAAAAACCCAGACTTGACCTTATTAGTTGCCTGTTATGAAGTGTTCCAAATCCTGTGATATTTAATTTTCTCTTAAGGCACATTAATCCAAACCCAAGAATTGTAGCAATTAATCTTAACTTTTGCTCATTTGAAACCAGGAAATTTAATACCTAATGTAGTTTTAGTTATCAATCCTTTTCTGTACAGGGTTTTTTTGCTAGAGACAGCCAGGGACGAGGTAAGGCTATTTTCCAAGCTTCGGGGTGAGAAGACTGCTCTCTGCTGTTTACATGTCTGGGCAGACCCTCTCTTCCTGCCCAGACCCCAGCAGGTTTCTGCATGGGAAGGCTCTGAAGGCTGCCTTCAACCTTGGCTCTCATCTGCAGGCAGTCCCAGATCTTGATAAAGCTGTGGAGTGTTTGGCACCTTTAGGTACTATTAGGATCAACTAGGCTTACTCTTCGTACACCATAAAATCATCAGCACCAAGGAAAACACCCAGCTTGTGTTATCACCTTCTCAAGGACAACAGGCTGGCAAGATCCCAGCTAGTGACCAGCTACTCAGGTCAGAGACAACAGTACACTAATATTGTAGCTTTTGAAAATCAAACAAATTAAAGAGAGATTTCGATGAGTCATGTTTATGTGCTAAAGTACAGTAATGCACAAAGAGGGGTCCTTGGAGAGAGAAATAGGTTTGACAGTAAAAAGTGTGTTCTCCATTTTTAATATTTAGCAGTTATGATTGAAAACACAAAAAAACTGAGGTGAATGACTACTTGAGAGGATATAGTTTTCCAAGATTAAGTTCTTTGGTCGTAATACTGAATTTAAACGTTCCTGCCTCTCCCTTTCAGATATACTGCCACTATGAACTTGATTTGAGAAGTGACATTGTTATAGCTAAATGGGAAAAATAATCTTTTTGTCTGAAAAATTTTATGCCAGAAATTTTCTGTTCCTTAGTCCAGCTCAGAGAAAGAATCCAGTTTCTGCATACCAGGGGGGGCACAAAATTGTCATCTATAGCACATCAAGGGCAAGGTATAGAACTATTAACACTGAAAAAATCACCTGCACTATACCTTAAACTCCCAGTGTAGATGCATACAGAACAGCTCAGTTTGATTCTTCATCAGATCTCTCCAAACTCATGCAAATCCAACTTGCTTCCTGTGAGCAGAGATCCTTTAACCCAAATATTATTTTGATCAATGAAGAAATCAATGTATGAAACACCCCAGTGTGTTGCATTACTAAGTGGTTAATAGGTATAGTGACTGTAAGGCTCAGTGTTAGTCTATAGGTGCCTGATATCCCATTAGACAAAAGCATCATGAAAATAAGAGTTTGCATTGCATATTAGAAATTGTTTACTAGTGGTAAAGTAAACCTGTTGAAGTTATATTCTCCTATAGTTAATGTTTTATATATTCAATATGCATTTAATTTTAAATGCTGTATAAAACATTAACCATGGAAAGAGCAAGTTATGGCAATGCCATGACTGATTCTTTTTCATTTCAGATTGAAACAATACAATAATTTCAAGAAATGCAGTACCAAACAATGTTATGTGAAGGACATTGGAATTCCAAAAATACTGCTTGTGAAAAATCCATCCATGTCATTTCTGTCAAATTTTTGACTTGATTTGTTAGCTTGAATTTGGGACAGATCACAGTGTGAGTAAAGAGAGAACAGCTCCATCAATGAACAAGCAGAAGAGGAATTAAGGCTTAAAACCTTCAAGTAAAAAAAAAAAAAAGTTTTAAAAGACATCTTGAAAATGCAGTCTCAGTTGAGTGTCTAAAGTGCATTTTGCAGACAGGCAGGAGAGGTGGAAGACAAGGAGACCAAAACAGTGATCTAGAAGATGGCATTTGTGATCTGATACGCTGTTGTTCTTATAACCTTATATAAAGTTTAGGAGATTCAGCAGCACTGGGAAATATAACCAGTTTTCAAGATTTTATATTGCAAGATGGTAAGCCATCTTATTGCTGAACAGTGGTAAGAAAATGTCAGCCAGGATGAGACCACCACCTGGCTCCCATGCTGGGTCCAAGGAAATGAAAATCTTCCACACTAGAAATTGAATTCAGTTGTGTTGGTGGACTGAAAAATGTTTTGTGACAGTGCTGTTCATGTTATTGCCAAAATCACCCTAAAATCTTGGAAATTAAGCAATTTTTAATAACATCAGAAGAGTAGCAAGGACAGCATCACCTCTTAGTAAGCTTACTCAGCCCTTTTATCTCTGTCTCCCAAGGTGTTTGGGCTGCTAGTGCTGCAGTACAATGGCAGGCTGGTTTTTGGTCTGAATCATGTTTTATGTTAACATCAAAATATTTCTGCATAAATCAATTTCAATCTTTTCTCCTAAAACACATAAACTTGGAGGGTAAGATATCTACAACCAAAGAACTAAATTCAAATGCCTGGAAATAGACATGAAGGAACTACTCTGCATTTTATAACTTAAGTTCACACTTAGCACCAGAACACAGAGTTTAGCTCTTATGAAATGGAAAATGACATGCTTCTGCATAGCAAGAATGACCTGTAAACAATTTTTTATTTTGCCACAATTTTACTTTTCATGAATACTTTTGATAGTAAATTTCATGCTCCAAAAAGCAAAAAAAAATACTTTTTATGGAATTGGTTTTTTTAAGCAAAATTTTTGTATGATCTCTGATCCAGATCAATACATTTATAAGGTATTTTATTGTTTGCAAGAATATAAACTGATTGATGAACAAGCCAGTCATGTGATGCCAAAAAACTGGAGTAAATGGAAGACAGAAAATAACATGATTTATAACTTGGAAATAATACTTTTCACTTACTATTTTCTCTCAATGTGCAATACCCTTGAAATCAGAAATATTGATTGCATTTTGCAAGTGAGACTGAAAAATTGGTTTCTTTCTAAGTTGTTCAGGGCTATGACAGGTCTAGACTAGAGGAGTAATCCATAATCGACATCTTACGGATATAAGTTCTCTGATCAGAGCAGTGTACCTGAGTGAGGTGAGCAGAGTGGGTCAGGTGACTGTGACAGACTCTACCAACAATCCAGTAACCATCAGAGAAATATGAAATGGCAGGTGAAGGATCATCAATCTCAGGCAACAAGGCAGATCCACCTACCATTGCTGTAAGAAGATTCCTGAGACCACACCTCTAGGACTAGGTGTTCCTCAGTCCTACCCCAACACCTCAGTCCCATGCAGCCAGCAACCCATCCTGTGCAGCTAGGAGAAAACCACAGGGTCCAGGTGGTTTGGGGGCAATGCTCAGTCTGCTTCCAAGCTGAAGAATGGTTGGTACTCATAGTCTCAAGATTCTTGATGTAGGACAAAATGAAGCCTTAACTACATCCACAAGACAACACAGCTACCCTGTATTGGCAGAGCTGAGACTTAACTTACATGCAAGTATCCACTGGTGCTGCCAGTGGTTTAGTCTTCAATCACAAAGCTGCTATTGCCAAAACAGGGGGACCACTATAAGAGTTATGAAATCTTGTGCTGGGAGGTGTCAGGAACCCTTCACTGCCCTTAGCTCCCACTCAAAGCTAAAACAACTTTACCACTTTTGAAGAAAATACTGCACAACCTCCTGCTGCCTCTCACAAGACAAAGAGCTATATGAAGATAAAAAGGCATTTTCTGTCCAAAACTGGAACAGGTAGGAAAGAAGCTTTTGATTATAGCTAAGCTTTGCATTAGTTAACCAGGTTAATGCTTCTTTTCGTTCTCTTCTACACTGCCAGGGTTTCACAGGAAACAGAGTAGCACATTGTGAGTCTGGGCTCATATAAATGTAACTCATGGATATTCTGTAAATTCAGCTGGATACTGCAGGATGACCCAAGAACATCCACCATATAGTAGCCTGTTATTACTGCAGGCCATGAGGGAAGGGTAGGGGAAGAAGCATTTTTAAAGGCCTCTGTGTTTTTCCTGCTCCTGAGCCTGGCAGGATCTGAATTCATCTTTGGTGCAATCTCAAATCTCCCTGCAGATTCTTTCACTTTTTTGAGGTTGCTCACAAGCCACAGGATAATAGTTCAAATCAAAACCTTTTCCTATTTTTTTTCCATGTGCCTTCTCTAGATGAATCTTCCTCACAAAACTCAGGCTAGCCCCAAACTATGTGTAACTGGAGCCATAGGTACTGTCTGCATTGGTTTCGTTGCAAATATTAAATAGTTCCAGAACAAACAAACAGACAAAAACAATTAAAAATAAAATAATAATTTTTAAAAAGCCTAATCATAATGAAAGTACTGTCATTCTACCCAGAATGGAAGGAAGATTATTTGGACATAGGTAGAAAAGGGTGAACAGAGCCAAAACTGTTGCTTCCCAGGCCTTGCAGGCAGTCCACAGTTAAGAGATGCAAAGAGCTATGATCCAGCTCTTCATTCCCAGCTACTACTCATATAAGATTATAATGTTTGCAAACACAACACAAACTTAGAAACTATGTGGGAAATAAGGTTGGTACTTACACCCAAAAGAAATCACAAGCTTCTCACTGATATCTCAAGAGCAGAAATAGAAGCAAAATTTCCTATGGATTTGTCATTCGGCTCCAGTTAACAGTATGACAGCATGTTAGTAATGGCTGCTTTGCTCATTTCTGCCAAGGGAATTCCACAATCTGCTCTACATGGGCCTCAGAGTCCTCCAGGTTAATCTAATGCATGATCTCCAGTCTGAAAAGCTTAAATACTCACAGCTCTTCTCCCCAAGAAACAAACATATAATCAAATCTTATGCTTCAGGGAATAAGCTGATGGCTGCAGGCTCGGCAAGGAATACTTCTATTTTATGGCTTTGCACAAATTGTGGGGTTTGCCTTTCCTCTGAAGCATGACGCATTAGCTACTGCTGGATGCAGGATACCAGGCTTAATAAAGCAATGTTCAGAGCTAGCCAGCAGAATCTGCATTTTATGGTTTTGTCAGCAGTGCTCTGGTTTTTTCTTCGGAATTTTGAGGCAAGGGAAAACTAATAATTGGCAGCACTGTTTGCAGTGGTATGTCTGAGAGCAGATGCCCTGAAAATTACACCCTCCGTAAAACAAACATGAACTGATTATCTGTGGATCATACCTATGCTTGGGATCTCCTTCAGGATCAGAGGATGTGCTGTGTGTAAACAGAAGCACAGCTTTCATGAAATAAGCAGATCTCAGATGAGCAGATATGTCAGAGCATTTTATAGCTCTCCCATTACTATTTTATGGGCCAGCAACCAGCTTGTCCTTATAGCACAGGAGTAATGCAGTTGCTGTTTGGCTTGCAGACATCTGAAACAGTACAAGTGAATACAAAAGGCTTTTCCACAAGAATAGAAATGCAGTTGTAAAAATACCTGGTGTACAGGTGGGCTCTCCTGCATGAGGCAGCCTACCCTCTTTGTCTCACAATTGATGCTCAGAAGATAGCAATTCTGACTCATTTCCTCAAAATTAGGTTTCATTCCACCTTTATCCCTTCTCTATAAATTCTACACCGTGTCAGGACAAAATGCGGAGCCCAGAAAAGACACTGCAGCTAAATTATCTCAAGCAAGGGAAAAGCCTTGAATACTTTACAGGACTGAGTGGCCCTGCAGATTGTGTTAGTCATAAACAAGCACAATGCGAACTCACATCTGGGTTCTCAGCTTCTAAATACACGAAACTGCCAAGGCAACAGATGAGATTTCCCCATCAATAGCCATTGAGCAGACACTTATTCTGTGATCAGTTTTAGACCAAGAAGAAGTAATATGGCCTTGTCACATGTAAAGCTTGTGATTAGAAATAAACAACCTCCATTTTATGCCAATTTTCTTAAAGAAGCATGGCCACTTAAGCTGACAGCAATAACAAAAGAGCAGAGAAATGAGCTGACCTGCAGGTTCATGTAATAGCTGAGTAAATACAGGGGCAGCTTTTTGGTAGAAAGCCAGGTTTGCTAAAAGAAAACTGCAACTGAGTATGTTCAGACTATCTCTTCAGCTTCTTTTAAATTGATTCTCCTTTTAAATTCTAGATGTTTGGTGTAGTTAATTAATCTTCCAGCTCCCTTTCTGTTGGTATCTTTGGAGGTGGAACTAGGAACAAAACATCTGGAAACTACAGTGAGGCCCTCAGGAAATTATCTAATGATCTTCACTCCCTCTAGGTGATTACTGCGGAACCTCTGAATATCTGCTATTTCAAAGGAGTGAAATGGCACCATAGCACACCTCTGCAACAGCCAGAACAGCCATCCAGGAACCTTAGCTCAGGGAACACTTCATCAGGAAGACGATTACCTTGCATTTCCCCTGTCTAATTCTTTATGCATCTGGTGCTTCTCATAGCACAGTTGATGCTGGAAGTTGTACAGGACAGGCGAGGTTCCCAAGGCAGAGGCGAGCAGCACCAACCTCGGGGCAGCTCTGACACTGGAGTGGAGCACGCAGGGGAGAGAGGTCATAACAACGGCAAAGAGAAACATCAGAGTGAACTGTCAGAACACACAGCTGAGAGCAAAAACACACTGGACAATCCAAAGCACCTCATAAGAGCAGCATAAGAGTAAGAAAATGTATAAGAATTAAAAATACATCTTCTAATCTTCCAGTTTGTAGTGGGAGAAGAGGAGGAGAAATTAAGACAGCAGCATGCAGAGGACAGAATGAAATTCCAGTAGTAGGACCCAGGACATGAAAAACAAAACCAAATGATTTATAGTTCTGATTCCCAAGCGATAAGAATGAACATAATAAAAGTACAACAATAAAACTAGTTAGACAGGAGAACAAATCACCTTGATACCAATTTGTAAAATAAATAACTTTTTCAATAAAAATTGAAACTGGAAAAAAAGTGCATTTTCACACATAGCTCAGAGATCACATAAATGCCAAGTGACATGACAGTTGCTGAAATAAATGCTCTTTTTATGAACAGCAGAGCAGTAAAGCAGGCAAAATAGATGCATAAAATGGGTAAATTTCCAGTGTATTAGTTATTGCTGCCTCTGAGCTGCAGTAAATTACAAACTCATTTGTAACTTTTTTTGTGTTCATGAATACATTTTTGGGACTGGTTTTCCACCCCCTTCTTTCACAATTCCATTCTTCAGAGATTTATATTCTTCTTTAAAGTCTATAAATAAGAAGTATCCAGGTCTCTTCTATGGAAAGGAAAAGGGCTGAAAACTCAGAACAAACTATTTATTATAAATTTCTGAACTTTCATTGCATAAATTCTGCTATCTGTGAACACACTGCTTCCATAAAATTTGTTTTTGTCTGGATATTTTTCCCCTTACAAATCTAAAATAAGTTTTAAAAAAGTCATGGACCTATCCACCCTGTGGTTTTCTCCTTCATTTTTTGTTTCTTGTTTATAGTACAAAATCACAGTATGTTTTCTTTATTTACTGCTCACTATACCTATAAATAAAGGATGTAAGATTATCCAGACAGAATGGACTGGAGTAAGAAAGATGAAAGATTTATTTGAAATACAAGTTGGATATTCCCAGCTGAAAGGAGGAAACTAGTCAGTGACTCTGAAAGTGAATGAAGTAAGTACCACAGAGAAAATGTTAAACTCTGACTCTAATTGTATCTTCTACTATCGCTCGCAAAAATAAAACAACAAACCTGCACCTTGAAAAAAGAAGATTAAAGTTAAAGACCATTAAGTTCAGACATTCTTTGTTTTCCTCACCTTGCTGCAAAGGTCTGTCCTGCTTTGCATCCATGTGGTGCTCATTTTTGCCCTGAGATAAACAAGCATGCAGAGAGGACAGCAAACAGGAACCAGAGACAGAGTTTTTCAGTATATTTATGAGTTCATACATACAAATACAAGGGGGGTTAGCTACTTGCTGTGCTTATGTATGATACTGTTTAAAACTGCAACACAGGGACATAAGGATTATAACTAATGTCTGAAATTAATGTCTCAGGTGTAATCCAAAAATGCATGCCAATATCTACTCTTATTTTCAAGTCAAATCAAGGGACCTAAATCCTGTGACACTCCACTAATGCAGAAGACCATCTGTCCATTTAACCATCCATTTGTACCTGTTTACAGAGCAGATTCCTGTTACAGATTCCTTCAACTTTCATGACTACTGTGGGCTCACAATCATCAAGGTGTACTACCAAAAATGGATAAATCTTTTTTTTTAATTGAATTTCCCAATCACACCATTCAAGATTTATCCAGAACAGATTAGTCTACTCAAGCCCTATTTAATCTAGATGCCTGATTAATGTGTAGTTCTGTGATTTTCGCATGAAATTCAAAACAGGCATTTCAAATTATCCAGCAACAGAAAATAAGCCCAGCAAAGTTAAAAACATCCTGCTAATTTTCATTGAAAATCTCATTCACACTGGCACAAAATTAATCAAGTCAAATAAGAAATATGTCAAACTTCAAGGTTTTGAGCTTTTTCCTCCCCACTCACCATCCCCCCAGTCTTTTTTTACCTTTAATGATCATTAAATCTGAAAAATGTGCTGACAGTCATCTACCCATGGAGCTGATAGAGTTGAAAAAAAAAGAGCAAGGCCTAAGAACATTTCTAATTGAAGAGTCACTAGGCACTCTTTGATGGGCTCTGCATCAAACACACATCCAAAGGCACCCCAGTGCAGATAACCACTGAAGGACAGCTGATTACTTGCCTTTTCTTTTCCCTGGCCATAGAGTACAAGCATAGCTAAGACTTGACAATAGAGCCAGGCTGGTATCAGTTTTCAGTCACTGAGGATTCAGGCTATAGCCTGTTAAGGGTAACAGTGGACTCTGTTACCCACACAATTTTGCTGCTTAGCAGTTTGAGGTTTTTCTTACTTACTGATTCCTCTAATTCTCACTCTAGTTTGATATGAATTCTAAATCTTATAGGAAAGCCCATCTAGGAAACTGGGGGCTTTGCTTGGGTATTATTTAGGCTGCACTTTCAAATTTCACAAGTTTGTTTCTGTCCTTTTGAATGGGAAATAAACAGTATCGCTGACTGAAATTAATGACAAGAAGACAAAAACATTTTTTTCTTTGTTATGTGACTCAAAAAAATAATGTTTAATTTTCTCCTGACAGCTATGAATCACACAAGTCATGAAATCTTTTCGACAATATGACTGTCAATCACAAGATAAGCTAGATGTGGGAATCTACAGATCCAGTAAAGTCGATTCCCAGAAGATTTAAATTCATCATAGCCTTAAAATAACATTACAATCAAAATTTTCTGAAATGTTTATTTTTTGCCCTGGACCAGATGAATGTTGCCTCCCATATAATTTAAATAAAATTTATGAGCAGTTGAAACTGCCTTCAACCTCATTGCTTTCAATGATTTTTTTACATGTTTTAGTCTTTTAATTAGCTATCTTTAGCCATATCATGCAGCTCATTCCTCCTTTCTCAAATCCTGAAACTATAGAGCAAAGTAGTTACTTGATTGGTAGCATTGTAAAATTCATGATCTGGAATGTACTAATAATGCCTCTCAGATCATCATTATCAAGATTTAAAAGCATCATAAGGACTTAAAGGTAACTCTACAGGTGAAAAAAATACAATCATTTTAGGATATGTTTGTATGTAAAATGACATCTCCATTCACACTGAAATTCCTGGGCCTTAGACAATAGAAAGTACTGGCAGTATATGGGAAATTCTCAAGATCTGTTTCCACTATCTGTTCTCACCATATTTTAAATAATTAAATGTCTTAGATATTTCATTTACAGTGAAAGATAAGAATCAGAAAAGAAACTTTAAAAGTTAAAGATTCTCCTTCAAGGATGCCTAATCAAAGTCCAGACTATCTAAGACATTTAGATCTGTCACTTGAGGAAAATATTCAAAATATACTTCCTTAAAAGTTTCAGACTTTATTAATTCAGTCTTGAGTGATAATAGATGAACAGAACATAAGAGCTTTCCATGACAATTGCAAGAGATCTGTTGGGAATAGCATGTGTTGTTCAGCAATTGGATGTTCTTTAGGAGAGGAGGCATCTTTAGACATAATTCTATCTGGTATTATGAAGACTTTTTAACCCAAAGTTTGAAATTTAATCAAAATGGCAAGATAGAGCAATTTCAGTACTTCTAGAATAATCTTTTCAAAACCATGTTCTATTTGGTGTGATGCTACCTATTTTCAAAAAAAAAAAAAAAAAAGAAGAAAAGAAAGAAGAAAAGAAAGAAAAAAAGAAAGAGGAAAAGGAGTGGGTGAAGAGATGAAAAATAATTTTGTTCAATTTCCAGAATCTGATTCAATGAAAATAGCAAATTAGATCATCCCATCCCAGCATGGCTTTTTATTAGTTGGAACTGCAGTGTCACTGTGAACACTATAAAGGGAAGCAGAGAAAGGCTATCCATCATAACAGTGAAGAAAGACTGTGATAGTCATTGAATGATTATTGCAAAATACCTGATTCCTATGCATTGCACAAAATCAGACAAAAATCCCTTTTTGTTTTCCTTCGTTACTGGACAGAGACCTGCACATAACTCCAATTAGCTCTTATTTTACACTTTTAAGATAACATTCTCCCATGACATCCAAAAGTAAACTAGATAAGGTGTATACTTCAAAGTTGACTTGCCACCTAAACCAGATCTAACCAGAACACTGGTTTGTTGCAGTGTACTCTGTGCTGGGATGAAAGTTGCCCTGAAAGCGTGTGAAGGAGTGGAAATAGTTTGGTTTCCTTCTCATTCCTTTCACATACTTGAAGTGTCAATCACAAAAGCAGATGTAAAGAATGAATGAATGAATGAATGAATAAAGAAGAATAAAAGAGATTTATTCCATTTCAATCAGGCTTTTCTCTTTTTTTTTTTTTTTTTTTTTTGCTTATTTATGAAGTTAGTATGAGTTTCTTAAGTAATTTCTCCCTGGTTTATTTTAGAAATTAAGATCTGCAATTTTAAAGGCTAGAGAACTGGGAAAATGAGATAATAAGAATGAGAGAATGAGAAATTAGCCCTTCCTCAGCTGAATGATTACAGTTGTGTTTTGACATGACTTTGCTAGCAGCTAATGATTTTTAATGACAGGTTTTTGGAAAAATATTAAAGAGTGAACACCCTCCAGGAGGAGACACTGGAAATCTTAAAACTCATTCTGTAGGGCCTCATATGGGCATGAAAACAAAGGCACATAATGCAATAATTGACATTCCACTATTTGCAGAAAAAACTTGAACATGGTGTTTTTCTTCTACTGCTTTATCTGTTAAAGAAATCCAAAATGTGACAGTTAATACCATACAAATCTTAAATGAGTAAGATTACTTGAAAAAGAAGTTAGGTTTTCACATCTTAAACAGATGCTAAGACAAGGAGGAATCTTAACCAGAATGGTTTTGCTGGGGTCAGCTCTGATAAGAGTTTTTTGCAACAGTCGTGACTTCTCATTGATGGTGGAAGAAAGAAGAACAATTGTTACACGTGCCCTTCAAGGAAGACATGACAGGCTAATTTAGCAACAGTTTCAAGAGAAAAGTAAAACAGCTGACAGCCATTGATCACTTCTACAAGAGAAACTAAATTAGACATTCTGAGAAGCAGAGAATATGTGCAGGGAACAAGAGGACCAGGAGACTGGCAGGTTGATTTGCTTTAGGCCAATTTTCAGACAGGGTTGGCAAGTGTAATGAGGTAAGTAAACAGTCTCTGCAGAAGTTTGGCCATTGAAAGATCTACAGTTCAGCTTGTCCCAGGGATATTGACATGAAGGTATGAGAGATCCTTTAATTATTCATAAACAAGTGGCCACGGTCATGTGTGGCATGAAATAAAAACAAGGAGATAACATCCCAGTTATTGTCATTCAGCTCGGCAATTTAGCTTATTCATATTTAACTGCTGAGTTATGTAAATATTGAAGTATTTATTCAGATATCAGAGAGGGGGGAAAACATGAAAAAAGTTTTAAAAAACATTAGAACACTTAAGGAAAACACATCCCTTCTCCTTTCCCAGGCTCAAGGTGATTCCTCGCCTTCCACTTGTTATGGTTGCAGGTAACATTCAGTCACCTCAATAAAGCAACAAGGGGTGATGGGGGCTGTGGTCAGGTTACAGTAGATTATTTCCATTGCTGGTCCTCCGTGGGCTGCAGTGTCCTCAACAGTATCTAGAGGAAGCTGGTTGCATCTCAGTGGACCACATGAACAAAGACATATTTTCCCAAGGTTTGGGGTTTTTGATGGGATTTGTTTGTTTGTTTGGGTTTTTTGTTTTGTTTTCTTTGGG
>JANPWX010000510.1:992122-1063838 GCA_024734555.1 Trochalopteron elliotii
TTGGGGGGTTTTGGTTTTTTGGATTTTTTGGTTTGGTTTGGTTTTTTTGGTGGGGTTTTTGTTTGTTTTGGGGGGGGGCGAGTTTCTTGGGGTTTGGGGTTTTTTTGCAAAGGGGGAAAGGAGTTTTGTGGGTCTGGGTTTTTTGGTGGTGGGGTGGAGTTTTGGGGACAGATTTGTTTGGGTTTTCTTTGTTTGTTTGCTTTGGATGGATGTTCCTTTCTGATGCAAGTTTTTCTTAAAGAACTGAAAAGTCTCAGCCAGACTAGGTTTCATGGAGTAAGTCATGCTATGGTTCATTTTAAAGCTTCACAATATGCATGGCATGTTATTAACTCCCTTCCTACCACCCTCATCATCACTCTTGAAATTATAAAAACGCATTTCAAGGGCAGATCATTTTTAAAAATGTCAAGAATTGTCCAACCATTACGTGGGTTGTCAGGTCTCTCAATTCCAAATAGCAAGTGATGAAAATTACAGAAGAAACTGCCTCTATCTTCAATTAAAAGACCTTGAATCAGAATTACAGTCTGGAGATAGAATTTTCCTAATGCATGTAGGTGAAAAAAAATGACAAGAAGTTCTGATTTTCCTGACAATTTTAAGGTCTTGAGAACAAAGCCCAAGGTTCTGAATGTAAATAATTTATTTTAAAATACTTTAAACCACTTAGAAACCATCAGTGTTGAACCTGCATTCTACTCACAGTGGAGAAAATTGCAAAAAAAAAGGTTTGTAGAAATCAAGACATGACAAATTTGTTACTAAATGAAAACTCTTTTTAGAGGATTTCAGATCTACTGTTAAATTTTTGGTTAATCATTTGTACATGGATTTTTGTGTGAAATCTGTGCAGATGGCCTGGTATCCCATTTGCACACATAGCACCAGGTAATAAGTGTGTAAATATCCTCCCATGAAGAAATATAAACTAAATGGCACAAAGTCATTTAACATTTAAAGCTTAACTTTTACAGTATTTGTAACAAAAACTAGCAGATACAGAAGTTCTCAGATGTTTTGGATGTCTTGCTGGCTTCATTTCTGAATGTTTATATCAGATCCATTCAACACTTGCATTTCTCTGAGAACAAAATAGTAAATCAATCTCAAGCAGAGATTTGAAGACATGCTTAAGACTACAGTTTAATTTGTCTTGTTCAAGTAACATCCTATTTTGAAAATTTGTTAGGAAAATTTGCCTAGTCCATTGGACATTACTACTTTTCATCACCTGATTGACCTTGGAAGTGCATGGAGTAATTAAAATGAGGGAACACTTTGTGGGCTACTTTGTTCAGTGCAGCACAAGAAATACAGGACTTTGTGAGTAATTCTGGCACTTTTCACTACAGCATTTACTGAATGTTCTCAGTTCCAGTGAAATACTAAGGAATGAAACAAGATGGATCACTACTCAGGAGGGACACAAGAGAAATGGAAAGGGTTTATATCCAGGACTAAATGTTTTGAAAGAACATCCTCCTAATCCACCCATCTTCTCCTAATCCACCCATCTCAAAAAGTCTCTAACATCTTTGCCTTCCTGACTGTTTTTCTCTCTGCATTAAATAAGTGCAGAAATCCTTCTGGAAGACATAAAGATTGAGAGTGAAATCATGGATCCTTTCAAATTCACAATAGAACTCCCACAGATATAGCACAACAACAGGATATTTTACTAAGGCTGCATACAAAACGCAGAACATAAATAAGTAAAATTGTGAGAGTCGTGAATTTGTCCTATCTACACCCTACCAATCCTCCCAATTTCTTCTCCTTCACAAATAAAAAAGTTTCTACTTTGTATCATCCTCAAAGAATTTATGTTTTATAGTCTTGTTTCATTTCATAAGAAAAAAATTCATAGAAGATAAAGGCACTTTCAATTTGAAACTGTTTCAAAATGAAAAGTTAATCCTTCTAATTTAGAAAGCAATAAGGAAAATATTTTTGAGTCTTTTTTTAATCTTATCTATTTCACTCATTTTAAGTTTTTCCATTTACCAACTTTGCTCTAATGCATGTGTTCCTTCACTAAGCTTCATTACTAATAAATTCACTATCTGCAACTTATCCACTCCTATCAATTTTTCTCTTTTCTCAGACTATTGCCTCACAAATAAAAAATATTGTCTTCTATGTCTTCAAATGTATAAATATGTCTACTGTGCAGCAGTTGTTCCACCTTTGTATATTCTAAATAAAAACTGAAAAAGCTCTGGTGCAGATCTAACATTTCAGGCAACTAACATTTCATGCTTTAATTAACAATCCCTCCCCTGTCATAGCTTTCACCTTACCTCTTGATTATGATTTTCTATTCCTATGATCGAGTTCATAGAAACATATACTTCCAACTCCCATATCAACAGCCCTTCTAAAAACATGCTTATTGAATATGTTAACAAGTGACAAATATAGAACAGAAGTTCTACTGTTCTGAGAAATATCCATCCAGAAACAGTTTTCCTCAAAGTACACAAACTAGTAATAACTGAGAAAGTTCAAATTTCCCAAGCCAGGTAATATTTGAATTGTGTGAAATCAATGATTTGCTACAATGACTCCTGAAGCTTCACGAAAAATTCCACTATGTGTTATTAACATCAAATCTGCCATAAAAAGTTCTCATTAAAATTCTAAATTTCTTTCTGTGATGCTTTCTAGCATAAAGTGATGCATTTTTCCATTGATAAAACATAGTATTTATGTAAATAGAGCTAATGGTTGCATGGTACCATAATTCTACTACACACATTGATTACACCGCTATATAAACAAGCACATTTATCTAGATTAAACATCAAGATTTCAGGAGCTGACCAGCTTTAGGTTGTTAAGTCATTAGCATCCTTCTGTGACAGGATGATCTTTTAAAACAGCATGAAAGTGTCAGGATATAACAATTTAGCAAATTTTTTTTAACAACCTTTATTACTGATCAGCAAAACACTGTATAAGTATTCTGTAGTTAATTAAAGTAGCTTCAGTCTCTGAAACGTATGGTAGCTGTTCAAACAATAGGATTTGTATAAGGAGAAACTTTATTTTTGCCAGCACATATTTTTATAACCTCTTTGTCACTTTTCTTTCTCCTGCAGTAAATTCAGATTATATTCTCCTTCCTCCTTTCTTGCCTTCTATTTTCCCCAAAATAAAGTAATACTAATTTCTTACAGGAGAGTAAATCATGAGGAATCACCAAGCTATTTTTACTATTTGGCTATCTGCCAGATGAAACTGGTTAAAGACTCATTGGGGCCAGAGTACTTCTATTCATTTCATAGGGCATTGGCCCTATGCAGTTTTATAATCAGGGGCAAGTAATTTTTCATGTATAGGATAGTTTACATTAAAAAAATGAAAGAAAGACAGGTTATTTGTCTCCAACTTAGAGACACTCACAATTAATGCAAGATACTGAAGTGTTAACTGGTGAAGAAAGGTCTTTAACAAGGATGACCTTTTGGTAAGACACAGAAATGGCCAGCAAGGAACCTCAATATGCAAAATGAGCCAGTGTCCAATTTTAGAAGGTGCTTGTGATCATTTAGTCCAGCTCATCTAAGTGATGCCATTCAGCATCAGTCCAATGGTGTTTGACAAGGAGCTATCGACTAATGGACCAAAAGAGACACTGCTCACAGTAGCCAGTCTCCTGACACCAGAATGTTCATCAGAACACTCTTAATCAGTCGCCTAAGGGTGCTCAAAATTAGTTTAGTTGGGTCACTATTTAAACTGACCAAACCCTTTTCCCTGCTGAGATAAATGCCGTCTGTATTCACTTGTGGACTGTGCAGGCCTGCAGCAGTGTAGCATAGCACAATCCAGTCTTTAGCATGACACTTTAGTTTGAGATTAGTGGAACCTATGACTGACTCCACTCCCAAATCCTCTGATTCTACAGCAGAGGCACAGTAGTTTCCTGTGCTTAGTGTGTGCAACCTATTTAATATTTAGTCAGCACACTCTCCTGCCTCTGTGAGACATACCTGCCTATCTCATGCCATTCCTTTAAAAACCAAAAAAATAAAATCCCCCAAAAATAACAACCCAAACTTACTCTACTGAAAAGGCTGGGAATGAGGTGACATGAGCATGTAGCTGTCATGTAGAATATAACAAAAATCATATATGACCATGTGTGAGTGTGCAGAGGAAAAAGCATGGACTGGGAAGACAGCAGTGGATTGTGTTGAGAAATGGGCAAGAAGGCCCACATCCAATCTTTCTGACGCAGAATGACTTTTAACTACAGTTTCACAAACAATGGCCCATTTTAACAAGTCAGGAATTGTCAGCAGCAGTCTCAAAAATGATAACCGGTAATTAAAATTTTATTTTCAACTTTACCCTATATTTTATAGGTTGACATAGATCTCAGAAAAAGTTTAAGGGATCAAAACCTGCTGTTGCATTCACATAGCTCCTGTGGAAACCTGAAGGTTTATATGCCAAAAAACTTACTTCCAATGTCACACACACACAAAATGGTTGCATCTGTCTTGCCTCTAGTTGGAACTGGATACCTCTAAACTATTATAAAAGTAGGCTCAGATTTGTATAACTTTATATTTGTGAATAGTACAATGACAGGCACTAACAGATAAGAAAATACTTCATCAAAAGAATGCGCCTTTTACTGTCATCCTGAGAAAACACTACTTAGCTCTGGAAGGTCTTTTTAGCACCGAATTATAGGCAAATTTTGCATAATAGATACCTATTATAGCCACACAGAGTATAGGATTCCTAAGTTTGTGTGTCCCAGGACATTTTTCACACAGAAATATTTTTTCACACAGAAATCTTTTTGGAAGAACTTGAGGACTCTGACTTTGCCTGCAACCGTACTGTATAGATGCACAGGGCAGTGGGATGCCACAACTCTCAGGCATGTCCAGTGCAGACTGTCACAGCAGAGCTGTGTCCCTGAGGCCATGGCAACAAACATGGCACCCACAGGGGCGGGGCCTGGGCTCTGTGGGTGGGGCTACAGCTATGTGGGCGTGGCCATGCCGTTGTTCCATACTGTTATGTCATCATGGGATGTGGTTTCAGGGGCAGAGATGCACTCTGGGAGCGGCGTGATTTTGCTCTGTTTCCTCCTCAGGGATGTTGCTGGGAGCAGCCCTGTGGACTCTGTTCTCCCACCACTGCCCACCCATTCCTGTCCCCTCAAGTCCTTTGGGAGAGCAGAGCTGTGTTGCGGATGCTGCTCTGAAGCAGCAAACCAAGTTGAAAGGCGCCTATCCCAAGCCAAGATGAGAGGAGCAGAGCTGAGCCCAAGCCAAGAGGCAGAGCTGAGTCGAGCCAAAGACTGCCAACCACAGCTGAGCCCAGCTGTCCAAGAGCAAGCAGGGCAGTGTGGACAGTCTGGGTTGTGGGGGGGTTGTCAGTCATTCTTTACTGTTGTCTTTGGCTGAGCAACTGGGAGAGCCAGCCACAAAAAATATCCACCATCCTGACTGCATGACCACAGTGGTCATGCAGAACTAGTCAAGGGTTGAACACCCTTTGTGTGTAAAACACCTACGCTTTTGTACATTTCTGTTATTAATATCATCGCTACTGTGCATTTCTCATTCCATTGCTGTTTGCTTCCAGTAAATTGTTATCTCAACCCATCATCTCTGCCTTTGTCCCTTTCAAAGTGGAGAGGGGCAGATGAAGGCAAGAGGCTTATTTGGGATTTAATTCCCCTCTGGTGTTAAACCAGCACATACAATATCTAAAAAATGCCAGGGACCATAATTGTGTCCAGGAAAAAGTGATATAACTAAGGAATATGGCACAAGAGAAGCTTTCACAGGGAGTGTTTTGAGTGAAATAAGTAACATTCAACTCAGCTGAAATGCAGGTAATCTTAAACTGGGTGCAGGCAAATACTATAAGGGTATTCCTTGATTCCCTCAGTGCTGTCTAGCCTTTTAAATTGATTTCTTGTCAGTAGACTGATTTTTATACCAATTTCAGCTGCTTTTTTATAAGTAATATTACTATTATTATAACACTTTGGTTTTACAGATGGTTTGTATAGGCTGTCTACAATTTAGATTCCATGTAGGTGATGTGCAAAGTTGAGCTGGAGGAATTTTTCTGAAAGGGTTTAATGGCTGTTGGCAGGTGAGTCATTGATCTCAAATGAGCACAGGTTTTCTTCAGCCTAACAAGTGTCTGTGTACAATCCCCAGACATCCCTTGATACAGCAGTAAGTGAAGGCAGTGGGAAGTCTCAAGTCAAATTCCATCCAAGTCTAAGCCATACTAAATGAATTGAGCTGGAATTATGTTTTCTTAATTTAGTACTGCCCATGTGAAAGATGGCAAGACACCAGTTCCTGTTCCTTCAGAAGAACAGAGAGCTGTTCCTTCCCTCTGTGTCAAGGGATCCAACAGTCCATTGATTTGATACCAACAACCCTGACTTGAAAGTATCTACCAGCAGTGGGATGAAGTGGTTTCCTGGTTATAGTGCTGTTCTTGGCACAAAAAAATAGAAAAAAAAAAGGGAAAAAAAAAAAAAGGAAGTGGAGTGAGAGTGAAAGAATGTCCATGAGGCTGTCCCTGACAAGGCAAGGATACATGCAGCCATACAGGAAATATGGGAACCGGGCAATCAGTACAGCATCCCAGGATGGGAACGCTACTGCTACAGCAGTCTGGAAGATGCTTAGCTCCCTGATAACTGCAACCCTGCAAGGAGCAGAACATACAAAAGACAACTTGTGCAAGACTAAACAGCTTCCATTGCATTCAGAAATCCACGCACAGTCTTTTAAACAGGAACAGATTGTGGCAGAGAATTACCTGACTCAGATCAGCAGTTTCCCTTTCAACAGAAATAATTCATCATGGCCCTGTGTATTGGTCAAAAGATAAGGATTTAGGTACACTTACAGGAAAAAACAGAAAACAGAACAAAATCAACCCCCTCCCTGCCCCTCCTCCCCCCCAAAAAAACCAAACCTGAAAACAAAACAAAACAAAAAACCAAAAACAACAACAAAAAAACCACATCAAACCTGCTGGAAGTGTTCTTGTTTGGATAATATAGAAAAGACAAGAACCAGGAAAAACAGATATTCATCTCTGTTGTTCTGTTAATTAAGAAAGCAAGCACAAAATACAGGGAAAGGCTGAACTGCTGACATTGTATTAACAGGAAGTAAAAAACAAAGCTACAAATGTACATTTAATAGCCACCTAAATGCATGGAGAACACATAAAACACTGGATAAAGGGCATAATACGTTTTTTAAAGATTCTATACTGTAGCTGGCAAATACTGGTCAAGCAGGGTTTAGCTCAGCACTGAAGACACTGGAGATGTGAGTGCTATTTGAGTCCCTGATACCTGAACAGATGTGTGTGGGAACTTCCTCTTGGGAAATAACTAGCCTGTCAGACTCTAAATTTGCATGGGAAATTGAAACACTGCTCAGGCACAAGATTATTTTTGTGGTAAATGAGAGGAAGAAGGAAATTTGTCAGATTAACCACTGGCTTGGACATGTAACTGAGACATATTGAGGACCAAATCCTTCAGCTAGGCACCACAACAGCTAGTTCTGATCTTCTACATGCTTAGTATTCAGGTCATCCACATCCAGGGCAAATGCTGCAGATTATGAAGCACGAACAGTCCTGGGACAGGATAAAGAGAACATTAGAGACTTTGATGGATAAACCCACCTCATCCTGGACAGCCTTATACATCACTGTACACAGATGCAGATTTATTGAAGGTCAAGGAGAAATCTGTGTTGAAAACTTCACATAAGAACAACATGGCATTGAAGTGACCTAGTTTAATTTTCCTCAAACAGGATCCTAGTTTATGAAAAACAAAACCTCTCTGCAAACAAGCCAAGAAAAAAGAGGAAATCCAAAGCAAAACACCATGTAGATTCAATTATTGATGTTTTCCATTGCATTTTATACTTTCAGTGATTCCTGATACATACCTGTTGTCTGTCAGGAGGTTTGCACATGAGGTGTCCAAAGCTGCTGGTTCTCACCTTGGCATCAATAGGTTTAAGGTCAAAACAAGCCTGGCACAAACAAAATAGGGATGGGGAAAAAAGACACCATTTTTTTCTAAACATAGTGAGTACAGACTGTCATTCAGGAGTCAAAAGTGGTTTAGATGGTTGCTTATTTAAGTGACCAGCAGACAAACATTGCGTGAGCTAGACTTACCACTCAGGAAGCCTCTGAGCCATAGGGAGCATGACATACAGAATGCTGAAGTTGCTCTTCAAGACAGTCAGAAAATGTTGGCTGAAAACAGCTCTTCTGCTGCAAGATACTTAGATAAAAGCATACATGGAGAAAACACCACTCATGTGAGCTCCTGAAAAAATAACTCTATACTCAAATTCAGCAAATGCCCTTGAACATTTCTTTAAAATTTGTTTTGTGTTCTTGCCTTAGGACTTCCTGCGTGCAGCATCTTTCAGCTTCCATCACCTTCATTTTATATCCAGGAACAAAAATGTCATTCTAAACCATTTGGACTCAAAGTAGATGCCAATGTTGCTAGTTTCAAAAAGTGTAATGATTTTCATTACGTTTAAGTGAAACTACTTCCTGAGAAAGAAATGGGGCATCTCACAATGGGCACCTGGCACATCTGAATTGTAGCACCTGCACTTCAGGCTTATAACTCACAGGGAGAAGGAAGTTTAACTTTTCAGGAGTAGAGAGAACATGTTTTCAATACATTGCTGCTAGGGCTCTACCAAGCCCAGTGTGATGGTCAGGCTCCTTACTGTGTTTCCTTGCTTAGCCAGGGTTTCTCAGCTAAGGAAGTCACAACACACTATTGGAGATACCACTCTATCCTGTTTAAATGCTGTAGATGAAGCAGAAGCTTCAAATAATCACTCTCATTTGAAAAAACAAATTTCCGAAGCTCAAATATGTTCTTTCACCTTAAATCTGGATATTTGATGATCTTCTACCTCAAACAACTTCTGCAGTTTGAAAGTCATGATTCAATGGCTTTTTTATCAGCAGTCTTATTTTTGGAACCTAAGGGAACAGTCACCCTTCAAAAAGTTTTCAGTGAATCCTAGTGACTAAGCATCTGCAGATTTTCTTTATGACACCAATCCTTCATCATGTCACATCTTACCTAGAAACTGAAGCCGTTCTAAGGATCGCGTATTCTTTTTTTGTTGTTGTTTGGTTTGGTTTTTTATAAGAAGTCTTTTGCCTTTCCCACTCTGCCATGTTTTCCTGGACTCATCCCAGCAATAAAGTGGCAGTGCATCATGTGGATCCCTCTTGCCAGATCATCTCAGTCCCAGTTGCTCTGGTTGTGATTCTGATAGCATACCCCTCCATTTTCTGGGGCTGTTCTGATGACAGGTTTGTCAGTTGTTCTTAACAAAGAGTCCCCAGTCACACTGATCTTCCTCTTTCTGATGGTGTGTGTCTTCATTCCTTTCCCTTCTGCTCTGCCTTCTGTCTGCAGATCTTTTTCCCTTCTGCTCCCATCATCTCACACAGCCTTCTGCACACTGGCCTCATTTCACTCAGACTTCTCCATCTCTATTCTTTCTTGTGTTTTGGGCTTGGGCTTGTCTTTGGTGGGAGCTTTATTTATTTATTTATTTATTAGCATACGTGTTCCTCTCGTTTTCCTTTCCACTGTAATATTTTCTCTGATTCGTCAACAAATCTTTTTCTCAGCTGTTGTTTTTTCTTTTTTTCCTTATCACAGCATTTCCCTCACTTCCCACCAAGGAACCTGTCTCTCACAGAAAAGTTCGAACTTATGGTAGCACTCTCAGAGTTATGATTTAGATAGTCCAGGCATTGATATTTATTTTAAAGTGCATTTCAATTAATACCCTTTAATAGCTGTTGAGCTAGGATTAATCATTAGTCACTTGTATACATCTGTTAAATATACAGCAATATACATTAGAATATTCAGATTTCTGGTGTCCTGGTGTCCCAGGACAATACCAGCTTACAGATTGAAGCATTCTTGCACACTGCTACAAGATTAGATCATCAAGCTTTTTTTGGTGATAAGAATTTTCATGCCTCAGTACTGAGGTCCATTTCATAATGGGCCAGATCTTCCTAGCTTTATTCTCTTGGTACATGCATGTCAGTGTTTGCAGGAAAAGCCCTTCCCATTCCAACACAAATCCAAATGCAATTCAACACTTTGCATTCCAGAAAAACGGTTTAACATTTGACACCATGATATGGATCAATAAACTCTAAAAGTAACATGAACTTTCTCCACTTTCCCTTTCTATCTTGCAATACTGCAATTTTATTCTCTGTTTCTAAGGAGAAATCACTGCAGAAAAATTTTCCTAATGTGCAAAGATTTGATATTGCATTTTTGCTTAAAATTAGTGAAAATATAATTATGCCAATCCAGAACCATAAAATTTTAAATGTTTCTCTATTTTATTTTGAAAATAACTATCTAGTTTCATGCAGAAGTGCTACTGTCTTTTAGAGAAAACATTTTTGTTTTTTCAGAATAAGAAAATATATCAATAGTCCATCATAAACCACTCTAATTTTGTACAAGATCCCCAAGTCAATTCTACAGTGCATCAGTAGGAAAAGAGAAAAATCCTCTTCAGCAAGAAAGGAGACATCCTTGACTGCTGTTTCTATCCAGAAACTTGGGACAGCTGAGCATGCATAGGACCCTTCTCCTGCAGGCCTCTTTATGAAATCAGAGACACAGGTGTTGCACATTTGTGAGCAAACAGCTGCTTCTCCAGCTTCTCAGCCAGATAATGCATCTGCCTGCACTAGTTCATTTCTGCATTTCTCACTTCATCCATGGTTAGCTGAGACGCCTTCAGGCATCTGAGACCCCTGTGTTGCCTAAGTGACTTTCTCAGAGACACGTGGCATAGCTGTCACTGATAACAGAGGCATCTCATGTGTAAACAACTCATGGTGCAGTCTCCTAATTTTCCAGTTTCGATTTTGCCTCATCAGCCTTCACAGAAGTCTTACTCTTGGGGGAATACACTCCTGGCAACTTGGAAACCAAGTTCCTTGAGAATCAGCTTTAACCATTGAAAGTGGCTGTGCTGTCCAGTTATTTTGTCGTTTGGTGAAAAGAAAGAGAAACAGAACAACATAGGGAAGGGATTTCAGGCACAGAACAGCTCTTAGGATAGATTAAGTAGGGCCAGGGAACACACAGAGGCTTAATAGGGTCAATCCTGAGAGCTGTTGGATGAGGATAGCATGGGAAGAGACTGGTTTGCACCTAGATGAAGGATAAGGGAAAGATAGAGATAGACTTGATTATAAATGGAAGCAATTTAAAAATGGAAATCAAATACAGAACTCATCAAAAAATATGTCTCAACTACATTTCCTAGAACTTAACATATTAAACAATGTGACAGATTCTTATCAGCTTCATAAATCTGTCTTGTGGAGCTCACACTAGTACTTATAATGCAATTACTATTTCAGAGTCGTCTTACATTTTCCTCACTAACCAAAGCAATCCTCAGTAACAACCTATCCATAATAAAATATCAAGGCTCTATTTTCTTTTCTAAATAACAAACCAGGTTATTGTTCCTATTCTGCATAATAGGTCAGCTTCTTTATAGCAACATATAAACAATGCTACTTGTCTAGGGCTTCTTTTACATTCCTTTGTACCTTTTGCAAAACTGAAACATGCAGCAGAGTCAACAGAGTGTATAGGGAATACTGGCACATTTCTTCACTAGAGGAAAAGAATGGTGCCCATGCCACATAGTTCATATACCCAAAACAAACCACATGGATTTCAATATTAGATTCTGTAACCTCTTTAATATCATCCTTAACATACGATCATAACAGAATTAAAATGTTCTAATGGCATGGGAACTTCCAAAAAAGGTTAACTTTGAAACAGATTCTCCCTACACAGAGGTGAGACATGAATCCCTTTAAGTCTGATGAGTCCTGTAGATATTCTGCTACAACCTTTATTAATTACATACTTTTAAAAAAATTACATCTGCAGCAATTCAATTTCTGTCAAAATGGGGTAGGAAGTTTCAAGATGATGAAAAATCAGAGTTGACTTTACATCTACTTGACTTTACTCTTCTGCAACTGTGATTCAGATCTGTGGCTAAAAACATAACCAGACTTTGTCTTGCTTTCCACATAGGAATAAACTATGTCAGAATTTTAAGCTCACTTACTGAGCTCTGACAGTTTCATCACATTGTGCATTCTCTAGAAAAGAACAGTTGCTCAAGAATGAGGAATATGTTATTGGATGGAAACAAAAAAAGTTACTTTTCCTGAACCAAAACAGTGATAAAACATTTAGAAAGAAACTCCTGATGTTTTCAGAAACGACATTGGCTAAAAGAACTAATCCAGTTAATTTCATTTTTCTATGGTTATCTGATGGTGCAGGGGATGAACTCTTCAAAGAGGACCTCACAGGGAAAATAATCTGAGTTCATATATAAATAAAAGAGGGAAATTCTCTTCATATAAGACACTTCTGCAAGAATGCCACTAACAAATCTAGCTTCACTTGGTATCAAGTGGCAGCAATTTGGAAGACTGATACCTTTTACTAAGTTTTTTCAGTTACCCTTGCAGATTCAAGTAGCAGTGATGTAGCTTTTATTTCTTTTCATGTCTAATGACAGTAAATTCAAGATTTATTTTAACTGCAAAAATGTGTTGAAAAGCAACAAGAAAATAGAGTAATTACTTTTGGAAGACATGTTAGAGTTCAGGATGTATCCATGGAGAATAGAAAGATTTTTTTAAATGCAGAATTATGGTAATTGTGTCTTATTACCTGATGTGTTTTGTGCATGGTGAGTTATCAATGCTTAAAAATGTGGATTGCCTGGACCAGCCCTCATTACAAGAATAAAACTAATCATGAATGTACTGGTGTACATCACAGGAGAGACATACATACCATCTCAAGAGTCTGAAAAAATGTGAGATACACTTCTTTATCATTCTTTCAGAAGAAACAGACATTTTCTACAATGTCAGCTTTCTAAACAGGATACTGCGATGTTCACTTCCAGCTATGTAGTAAGTTCAGTGAGATCAGCCCAGCTTTACAAGCGTCTCCCTTGGATTTTAAAGGAAGAACTGGTGAGCCCAGAGACTGTTCTGTTCCACTGCATCCCCATTAACCCTCCCCTGAACAGACAGACAAGTGCATACTGCAGGCAACACTTGATCTCCAGCTGTGCTCTCACCTGGGGAATCATGACCCTATGTCAGTCTGAAAACCACATGACCATGTTATCAGATCATCAGGACAGAAATTATTTATTTTGTCTCTCAGCAGAATTTATTGTCTTAGTTTGAATAGAGAGTTCTGCAAATTTTGCTTTTCCAGGTGTGCAGCAGTGCAAGCTTGTGTTTGTGTCTCTGGCCACATATAAATATACATAAACTGCTACACTGCTACACTAGTCACCTAAGGACAGAGCCCCTCTGGCCACAAAGGTATGAGTCCATGTTTGCTAGAAGTTTACAATTCCTTTTTCTCTGTTCTAGATGTTGCATCCTTTCGTTTATTCCAATTGTACTATTGCAGTTCTTCTACAACTTGCTGTTTGATTATGTCTTTCATCTTTTTCAGAAAGGAAAACTCTCGGGTTTTTTGGGTTTTCTTTCTTACCCGAGATTTAGGTTGGTGGTTCGGGTGTTGGTGATTCAGGCTGATTCTTTTTCTGCTCTCTGTCCCTCTGAAGGCTTTTATCTCAGCGCGAGAATGAAGAGGAGTCTCAAGGTCTTGTTGTTTCTTGGTTTCTCGCGTGTTTATTATTTCTTATCTTACAAATTTCTCTGTGCCCGGCCGAGATGTTCACAGCAGCTCAGACACAGGGCAACTCCCCCCATGATGGGAGGTCGCTGCCTCTTATACAGATAGTTACATGTCTATTATTTACAATTCTGTGCCAATGCCTATTATCTATACTAAAAAGGTCATTTCTACTTTGACCCAATCTCCTTAGAACTATTTTGTGCCCACATCACATCAGAAGATGGAGGACGAGGAAGGAGAAGAACTTAGGGCAACACCCTAAATCCTCCATCTTGTCCCCTATTTACCTCTATGCTAAGAATCCTAAAACTACAAATTTTTCCACCCTGTGATTAGCTACACTACTGTTTTCACACCTTTGTGACTTGTAATTCTTCTCTCAATGTTAGAAACTTTTTCCATGGACTAAAATCAAAGCCTGTGTCTTCCTGGGCTCTGTGCCAGGCAACCCCTGTGGACAGACCCCCCTGTCCAGGAATCAAACTCTCTTTCTTGGGTCCCAGGCCTCTCTGCCGAGGTCTGTGACAATCCAGGGCAACTAAAGGAATGCCCTGGACTCCGACAGAAAACCATCATAGAAATCTCCATTTTTCCTTCAACAGACTGCCCTCTGCTTTTTGCACAAGGTTTTTTCTAGTATTTAAAATTACATCACACATTCAACATAGATGAAGGAAGAGTTTCCCTGCCTTCTGAGGTACTCTCTTTGGCCATCTTGGAAATTATTTCTTCCAAATCAAGATAAGATTCCTCAGTCTTTTACGTTAGGATCTTCAGACCCATCTAAGCATGTTGTGATGTTAACCACTGTCACACAGAGTATTGAATATCAGAGAGATATCTTCTACCATCATGTATTCTATTGATATTATGATCCTACTACAAGCTGGTTTTAATTTTCTGTAAAACATACTGCCGTACTGATTTGTTTCAGGAATTTCTCTCAGGATTCTCTAAGCGGCATGTATTTACAGAGGGAAAAAATATTTTTCATTTCTTTTCATTGATTTATGTGTATTTACAATCTGCTGCAAGCAGTAACGGGATAAACAGCATGTTTTTGAATTCTCTGTGCTCTTTTAGTTTCCTGTACCAACATTAGCTAAATGCTTTGTGGGACTTCTGAACCTGATTCATCTTATCTGCAGGGGAGGAATATGGCAAAGGAACTTGTTGCAGCTCTACAGACTCTGAGGTCTTCAGCTCTGAAACTGCTCTCTGGCCAATCAGCCGTCTGCAAGAAGAGAATAGACAGAATGTTTTTAGAAGTAAGGCCTGTCTGTCAACTTGTGCCCTGCAGTGAAGAAGCATCCAGCTACTGTTCATACAGAGCACCATACAAGAACATAACAGACTGCACCCTCCATTTTCAATTGATGCAAATAGTGCAAATACATGGATGAAAGTATCTTAGGCTATATATTCATTTTGCACGTGAATGCATGGCAGAAAATAAAAATGTGTTGAGATGCTCACATCCACTCTGAAGGTAAGGCAGAGAAAAGGGAGTAATGAAGACTATCCACAAATCTTCTAAATTAGGCTCTTCTCTCCTCTCCTTTTCTCTCCTCTCCTTTCCCATCTACTACACCATTCTGGAAGATCTTAAGCCACCAACAGTGCGTTAAGGGAAACTCTCAAAAATGCATTTTGAAGTTTTAAAAAGAGCACTGTTGTGAAAATTCATTTCCATGAGAGCTTCCTCTGTGAGAGTGTCCAGTTCCCAGGGAGTGAGTCCTCAGGGATTTCTCTTCTATATTTCTTGCACAAGTTCTCTCTCTAGTTGTTCTGAGCGCTGGTGTTTGCTATTGTATGAAACAGCTTTTTGGACAATAGGAAACTTGTTCTCAGAAATCTTTTCTAAACAGCTGCTATCTTACTGGTCTATAGTGTCTTCCCTTCATCTTGTGTTTTGTTTCCCTGTAGATCTGCTTCTGAAATCCTGTAAATATCAGATATACAAGTAATTTCCATGCTCTTATATAAGCAAAAAATCATAAGTGTGATTCTTCTGTTTTCCAGAGTCCAAAATTCTGCAGGAGCTGAATAAAATAATAAATAAATAAATGCCTAAAAATATGTAAGATCATAAGTCAAATCAATACTCATATTTCCAAATGCAAAGGGAAATAAAACTGCAAAGTCTCCTAGGGCATATGGAAATAGATATAATCAGAAAAGACAAGCAAAACTTTTTTAATTTTTCATTTGTAGAAACATATTAATGATATAAATTCTATTGATCTAATAGATATAAATGTGAAGGTTCTTTAAAAAGAAAACCTTTCATTATATTTTTTCTCTCTTTTGCTCTTATCATGAATGCCATAAATATAGTCCACTTTTAGTTAGAGAAAGACACAAGCAAACAGGCCTTCAAATGGAATGCTAATTTCCACAAGAAAATGACATTTGTAATTTAAATATAAGCTTTTCACGTGAGGCTTATTAACTGTGTTTTAATCTGCATTAGTCTGCTTAAAATATCCAATTTCCTTTTCTCCTCCTGTGAGCCTACCGGTTTTTCTTTAGCCATTAGCAACAGTAATAACAATTAGCAACATCACTTCCAGCACACAGTCATTTCAGGCTTAAGTGTGTAGGCTTCCTGTTTAATGAATCCAAACATAACTAGGAAGGCATGAAATAGAAAATATAATAATCACAGAGGAATTTCAGCTTTCGCCTAAGAGAAGCCCACAGTAAATCTTACATCTCCAGTTCCTGGACTATTCAAATTCTACTAGACCCATAACTTTGAGGAAACTAGCATGTAGTTTTCTGCACTTTTGTTTAACCCTGGGAGAAGTAGGAAACTTCTCAGTGGCCTTCACCCTGATTTACCATCATCCCCTGCTTCCAGTCGTTCCTTAACAACACCCTCAAACAGGGCATCATGACAGGTGTTTGCTGTTCTGCTGAATGAACCAAGTTCATTCTCCTGTTGTAGTGGTTTGAAAGCAAAACGAGTCAGAGGCTTCAAGTCAGAAATACAATTTAATAGGAAGAAGAGAAAAAAAAAAGAATAAAATAAAATAAGATAGATGCAATAATACAAAAGACCACTGACAGAGTCAGAATACAACCTGAGTGGGATGACGGAAGCAGTGATCCCGTAGAAAGGTCTGGTAGCTCTGATCCTCTGGGAATCCAGTGGGTAAGGTCTCCTGCATTGTCCCAAATCCCAGATTATATCCAGGTGAGAATGCTTGGCTCCTTCCCCTGGGCAGAGCATCTCACAATGGGATAATGAGTCATACAGGGGGGTCCTTAATGGCCCATTAAAGAGAGAGAACTCCCAGAGGGAGTTACATATGAGTCATGCAGCAGGCCATTAACGGAAGACCCATTAGCAGAAGACCCATTTAGCAGAAGACCCATTTAGCAGAAGACCCATTTAGCAGAAGAGGGAGGGGGAAATCTGGAAGAACACTGCTTTAGCAATTGGTTTCAACAGTTCATGAAGATGGTGATAGAATACTTTGTGCATATCTTATACTTGCAACCCAGGACACCTGTGTATGCAGGTTTACTGGGTGAAAGTTACAGAAACAGAAGCTCAGTAAGTTATCACATACAGATCTCAGTAATGCAAGTTGTAGTTGCTTGCATGGTTTGTTGCTTATCTGAATCTTTGACCTCTGATCAGACGTAGTCTGGTGTTGTGGCTAACAGGAGTTATTAAAAGGGGTCTCTGTGACTTGTACCTTCAACTACATATTCACTTCACAGTAAAACTTCTTCAACAGGACAAATCTCACTAAACTACACTTTATTAAATGGTAAGAGCCCTTTCCATTGGTCTGTTGGACATAAATAGTACAGTATATTAAAGGATTTACAGCATACATAAGAAGTGTGCTGTACATTGTTCACAAGGATGTCAGTAAAGCAAGGTTTTACACTGTCAGAAGTATCAGTCACATATATGGTGCACCTAGAAACACAAAGAAAATAAATCTCTTTAAAATAATCCTGACTCCAAATTCCAAATAGATTCCTAACTACTTCTTCTGAGGAGCTTTTCTGTATGCTGTTCTCCTACTCTGTAATTTTGTTAAAACTATGTTTACAGACATCCTCAAAGTCTGGGACAATATTTAAAAGACTCTCCTTTGGAAATGCTAATATCAAATATAAAGATTGCTTCAATTTCTTTGGTCCATTTTCTTACAGTATTTTAGATCTATAAGTAAACCAGTACCCACAAGTGACTTGCTTGGCTATATGATGGTATCTTATCAATCTTTTCCAACAACTGCCATGCCAGCAGGGACCAGCTGGTCATACATGCAACCAAAGCTTTTTGTTACAATAGTTACCACGTGTCCATAAATTACAATTTTATATTTTAAGAAAAGGGTATTTCATTTTATAAGACAAATCAGTTATTTACAAGACATGGTTTTCTTCTCTGTATTCCTAGAACTTCACAGTATAAGCTCAGTCACTATGGCAGTGTTTGAAGAGGTACTACTAGGCTGAAATCTACAGATTTAGGTGTCTAAGTCTGTGCTCCTAAATTCATAATTGGGTATAAAGAATGAGACCTTGCCCCCTACTACCATCATACCAGGCTCTTTGCACTAGCCTGGTTTAATGACAGTTCATGACTTCTCTGTATCAGATTTTTTAAGGCAAGTCTCTACATACAGATAGAGGGGTTTTGACCTTAGATGATCTCTAAGGTCCCTTCCAGCCCAAGTCATTCTATGATTCTATGACTTCCCGTCTTTCTGTAAATAAGAATCTTCCTCTAGCACTGCTGACATTGTGCCCTTTAAAATTTTTCCTTTAAATGAGATTTTTTTAAATTTGAACTTTATGAAATTCTCTTCCTAGTAGTTGTGTTCTCACATAGGATTTCAATAAGTGTATTGGAGAAATCAACAGGAAAATCAGACTATGAGTAGTCTTCCCATGAGGTTTTGCATTAACTTCTATGCTCAGAACAGTAATTTCTTTGAAAGCAAAAGGGAGCAACTCCAGGGTTCATTTCACAAGTTAGTATGGGTTCAAAACCACCCTCAGAAGGACTTTTTGAATCTCATTAAAATTATAAGAATTACTTAGGTTTGCATACAGAAAATGACCATACTGCTTTTTAAAGTATACAATAGGGAACTAGAGCTAACGAGAGTAAAAATGGCATTCTTTTAACAAGCTGATTATTTAATACAAAGCTTCCTCTGGGGAAACAGCAAGGCCAAGCCAACATTATGCAAATTTTGCCAGGGTTTAATGTAATCTCATTTGGGGCAGCGGCTTTTTTGAGTTGTTATGTTGGGGCTTTTTAAATCTGTAAGACAGCCATATCAAAAGTCAGACTCAAAATGCCTATTGAAATTTACTATTTTTGACCCCCTGAGATTTCTGAGTTTCCATCAATGCCTATAAACTCTCACTTACTCTCATCTCTCAGATGCACTTTTCACATAAAATATGTACTGATAAATGAGAAAGGGGGCATGAGGTCCTTGAGAAGCATCTGGGGAAATGAGGAGTGGTATGAGAACAAGATATTTCAGTGTTTGTCACATGATCATTTATGCTGTCTTTGAAGGCCTCTTCCAAACAAGAAGCAAAGCCAATGTAAGTTGAAGCTATGCAATCCTACAACACATAAACTGAGCATCCTTCAGAAGTTCTTATTTATGAAATAGTTTTAGATCTTTCCAAAGCACTAAATCATCACAGACCTAGAGATGGTTTTACCTGACAATTTGGGCATAAGTAATAATGCGATCTAATTATGGTGAAATTTCTAATTGTTGTAAATACTGAGCAGGTGGCCAAAGATATCACACACTGACTCCCAATTTGAAAATATTTAAGATGTTTCTACTCAAAATCCTAAGCTTTCCCCTCAGTTACTACTTGGAAGATAAATGCCATTAAAGGAAGTATTATAAAATCTGGCACAAATAGTGTAAAAACAATAGATTTTTGTCCAAATTTGAGACTTACGCTAATGCTGGTTCATGCTATCAAATGTAAACATTTGTTCTGTCCAGAAAGCTGAGGAGACAATAAATTCAATACATGAGGTTATATTATTCTAATGCCAGTGGCAGGGAAATAAACTAACATTTTATTTCCAGTAATGCGCATACCTGTGTGCACACATGCACAAATACACACAGAGCAAGGAGAGCGTTTGCCTTGCTAGCTCTGCTTTGTGTCAGTCTGGCACAACAAAGTAGACTGATGCATAACCAAAGAGCACTGGTAGATGAACAGAATTTTCGGGGAAAATTGGACTGAAATAATCATCAGCAGTGGGGTCTGGCTGAGGAAAAGAGGACATTTAGGCCTTGTGTGGCTGTTGTCTTATAAAGTATCCAAAAGAACAATTCCTTCTGTTGAAACATAATTTAGATAAACACTGCTTTCATCCTCCTGCCACGCTCTGGCCGGCTTTGTGCACCATTGAGGATGGAGCCTGGGCAAACCAGCTCTCTGGGGGCAGCTGCTGTGTGCCAGTGTTTGAAATGGTAGCCAATGCTAAGAGCAGTTTGATGGTGGGCTCTCTAAACATCAGACAGACACAGGATGTTTATGATCTTCTTTCTAGATCTGTTTCTGAAACAAATGTGTGCACCAGCTACCACAGAGTACTAAAGGACAAACCTTATAGATGACTTATTTCTCATAAGTCAGATGAAATTCTTTTTCCATAAAATGAAAGCTACAAATATTTTTTTTTTTCTGAATCTGAAGATATTATTTCCTAGGGTTGAGACTCTGATTCATGAACTTGTTGACCATCCTGGCAACCTGGGGGGCACTTTCACTGCTTCTGTGTGCAACATGGAGATCAACATAATTTGTAACCACTTCAAATGGAGCTTTTATTCCCCCTTCTAAATGCTGTGATGGAACTGCTGACCATTAATTTAAAAATTAGTGAAAACATTATTTCTAAAATATCAGCTGAAAAGCTGATGTCACTTGCCAAGCAAATCACAAGTTCTCTTCTGTTCCGTAGAGCACAGAGTAAATCACCCTGAGAACGTCAAGCAAGTCATCTGTGCTGACCATTGACATAGGCTGTGTCAGTCTGAACAAAATTAATCAAAGGAAAAACACAGAAAGCCACTTATGTGGCAGCACCAATGGACCTGACATTACAAGTGAGGTAGAATAAAAGAACTCAAGTTAGAATCCATAGTTACAGTTGTGATATAGCTGGATACCAAGACTGCCTATATGTGCACACTCAGTGCACTAAATTCACCAAGCTCCTGGTGTCCTGAAACTCCTCATCATGTTCCTGCATAGACAAGGCACTCAACTGGCATGAGACAACAAGCTGCTCTGAGACAATGTGACAGATCCAGCTCATCATCCCCTTCACCACAAAGGATCTAACTCTTGCAAGAGGTCTTTAGGTGGGGATATCAAATAGTCTTGAAGATTTTCCCCAGACTGGTCCTGCGGTCACAAAACCAATTTTGTATTTAAAATAACATAGGTGCAGAATCTGGGCCTTCCAGGTGGTTCCTGTTGCAGAATTGACATTGATAAGATACTTGTAAATAGTCAGTTTAAATGGTTTCTGCAAATGCAGGAACAGTTTTGTAAAGGGGAGTTGGGGATAATTCTGTTCTGTGATTGTGTGACAGTCTCTAGCAATGGATGATACATGCACTGGGATGGTCAGTAGGACCACAGCCCACCTGGTGTCTGCTTTGGACTGAGCACAACAACGCTTTGGGTAGTCTCATCTACAATTCTTACAAGAGATTCAAACTGCTACCCAGACAGCAGTGACCTTTGATTTCCCATGCAACTGGTATTTCATGAGAAGATCCTGATAAAATTTAGCTTTTAACAAACACTCTGCTGGTGTGTGTCTGTGCAATACTGGTTTTGGTGTAACCTAGACAAAGTGTGGTAGATGAAAATATTCCGAAAGAGACAAATGGAATGAAGGAACAAATTGGCTCCAGTGGGACAGGAAGCAGGGGATGTAGAAACCCTAGTTCTGACAAGTAATAATACAAGTGCTGTCATTTGAGCAATAAATGCAAAAGTATCAGCTGTTTCGTTTGTTTTTGTTTTTTTCCCCTACTCACTTGATTTTTTCATAGCATATGTGGATCCTACAGGAGAGAAATTTACCCTTTTAGAGATGACATTTTAAAATCTTGACCAAACTTTAAATCTTGAGATTAACACCCCCTGCCAGGTCTATTGCCATCTACTAGTCTCTTTTGATAATTGCCAAGTATTTTTTGTTAAAAATTAACTTCAGTGAAAACAAAGCACAAAATGCATTAAGACTTCTTTTGGGTCTTTGGAGATGGAAAAAATAACTGACTGATATCGTCAGTTCTTGAAAAGGTTGAAAAAGCATCATGGTAAGGATTAACCAAGCCTTGCCATTTCAGCTTTTAATTATTCTCTATTATTTTTGGTGGATCATTTCTTTCTTGCCCAAACAACCACTAAATAAAGGCTTTTGTGCTGTTGTGCAAGGGATCCAACTCCTGATCTCCTCATCTGCATGCTTTCAGAGATGAGCTTTTCAACCCTGCAGGAATGCTGTCACATTTTACTGTGGTAAAAGACAAAAATCTTCGCTGATGTTTTTTGTCCTAATTTGGCTAGGATGCAGTAATTATGTTGCAACCACTATATAAGGTAGCTAATCTGTTCCTAAATTTTTGTCATATAAATTTGCAGCTGCTAATCTCCAAAGAAAGACATTTCTTTCAATTCTCATACTAGTGAGTCATCTCTAGACCAAAGAAGCAAGCTCACATTAGTTTTATAAATATTGTTTATCTGTTTACCCATGTCAAATCTTAAGCATCAGCACATTTTGGCTTCTTAAAGAGAAAAGCTGCAAAAAGATTTTCCTGGAAGGTGCCATGGGCCTTTAGCTTCTTTGAAATATTCAGGTTTAATTGTTGTTGAATCCTTAAGCAATTTCCCTTCCACACAGAGAAGATGCAGAACTTCTGACACTCTTTGTCACCTTTTCTGTTCTAACATATCACTGTAACCACTATGAACCTAAATAATTTAATGTCATAAATAATCCTTTGCCCAACAGAGAGAACTGTTTTTGAATGAAAAACTCACTAAATATATTAGCAAATGAAGAGAGAACCAAGGAGGTTTTGTTGCAAATATTTCATACTGGCAACTACATATATATATATATAGTATGTGCATATATATATACACATACACAGAAGATAGATTTATACCCTTTTTGAACTTTGGCAACATATTTGTTCATCCCTAATAGTAGGTTCTCTTCTTAGGGACTAAATATATTGACATATAACTATTTCAATGTTTTGATTTTTTACCTCGGGCCAAAAGCAAAATTATTGTAAGAAACTGATCCACTTTAAGAGGTCTGTATAATTTAACATGATTATATCACTGGATATCATTACATAAACTGTCCTAAAGAAAATATACTAACAGGTGCCGTAATATTCAATGGGAACAAAATAAATACTTTATGAAAGCTGCCTTAGAAGGCAAATTTATTCAGCCCACAGCAGTGCTGTACTATAATAGTAGCCAGAATGAAGCAGGAAAAGAAGCTCTTGAGAGAGAATTGAGAAAGAAAAAGTGAATTTTGGCAAAACTAGGATAGAGAGAGAACATTTATATTTTTTAAGAACTAAAAGTTTCTGATACTGTAGAGCAATACAAAATTTTACAACACCATCCATCTGTTGCAGGAGCTGGTGATATCATAACTATCAAAAGTTTCAGGACTTTCTTTTCAATACACAGTTACTTTCCCTCAGAGTTATTACTGACAAGAGCAGTCGCCAAATCTGGGTGTAAAAAAATTAATTTGGTCTCTTGGTAGCACTTTTCAGAGTGGGGACCTCTTCCGTAGTTCTGCCAAAAGGACAGAAAAATAAAGAAAAGTTTTCCGGTACCAATCACAGGCCATACTATCTCTTTCATACCATTTTTGTGCAGTGGCTGGACTGTAATAGCTTTTGGACACCTGTACATTGTAGTGCAAGATGTAGTACATTACTGTTTGTGACACCTTCAAACACCAATTTACTAGGCTACAGATTGCTCTGAGCCCAATAAATCTTTACAAACCTACCTAGAGTGTCTGAGGAACATTTTCCTCCCTCTTCTTTCTCCCTTCCCTTTGGTAGAGCTGGTATTTTTTGTGCAGCTTTCTCCCTCAGATTCTGTCAGCCTGGGGTATTGAATTTTTCTGTTGTGTAATGATGGAGAAAGGCTTAGAAAGCTGTTTCAGTTTTGTAACACAATTCACATTGAGAAGAGTCAGTTATTCATGTAGTCAAAATTAAGGCAGAGAAGGTGATTGTCTCATCATCTAGGTATATTATTACTATCTTACTTTAAATGGCGTGAAAGCTGTGAAATAATGCCAGTTCCTAAGGAGAGTTTGCTTTTATTCTCACTTCCTCTTTTTTTGCATGCAAGACTGTTGCAAGCAGTTGGATCTCTCTACTCTGTATTATCTTTAAAGTCGGGTAAGATCAAGAGAGATGTTCTGGCTGTGTCTACACAGATACTCCCATCAAACAGTTCTCCAGCTAAATTTCAGTTTTCGGAAATCTTAAACTCGTATCTGCACTTCTGAGTTTATTGCCCATTAAGCTCATCCATGCAGCAGGCAAATTTTGGGGCTAAAAACAGTTTTCTGCTGTGGATAGGCACAATGCTATACTAACCAAAGCCATGAACGCTGGGTTATGGGAAAAATATACAGTCACTATGAGATTCTCTGCACTTCCTAATCACTTCAAGGAATTACTTTTGAGCATTTTTAACTCACAGGTGCAGAAACTGTACCATTCCCTCCTCTGCCTTGCTCTGTATGTTTGATTATTTTTATACTTGCCTTCCCAGAAGTTATTGACAACGTGCTGACAGTGGGGAGTACACACCACCTCACTCAGACACTCTGGGAGCACATGTACAAGAACACATTTTCCACGTCACTCTCAGTGAATTTACAGCCCAATGTACTGAGAACAAACAGCAATCTGCTGCTCAGCGTCAGAGAGCTCCAGATCCATCCTTGAGAGAAATGTCTTCAAAGCAATATTAGGTTCTGCTTCAAGCAAGCGAATGATGAGAACAAGCTGGCAAAAGGTGTTCAGAGACAGAAAGAACCAGCTGAACTACAGAAACCCTCTGGAGGCAAAGTCAGTAGTCTGGCTCATTTACAAGGCTGGGGAAGAAGGCAAGAGTGATTTCTTTAGCTTGTTAGCCCCTTTTTCCTTTTAGTTTTCCTTTTTTTTAGGTAAGTATGGCTTTCAGGACTGACTTGTACAACATGGTACTAAAAACAACATCCCAAAATAAATATAAAGGTAAAAATGAAAAACTAAAATTAAAAAAACTCCACATAAACAAACAAACAAAACCCCACCAGAACCGAAGGCAGCTTCAGTTCAAACTCTCTCTGTGAATGCTAGAAAGCTATTTCCTCACTAAACTTTGGACTGTGGCACTAACAAAAGAATAGTTACTCTTCAAAGTCATGAATCCCAACCTTTCCAGCTCTAATCTCCCAAAATCAACATATATCACTGGATAAAATTAATCCCTCTCCTTTCCACATGTACATTAGTTGTGGTCCCACAAATTAGTCAGCTCTAATTAGCCTGCAGTCACTTTTAGCCACATACTGAGACTTGATTTCTCTTTAGATGACGGAACAAAGCCAGATCCAAAAAGCTGCAGTTTAAAGGCAAGTTCAAGAGATGACCTCTGTTGAGATAGAAAGCATTAAAGTAAACTTCTTGTCAGTATTTGGTCAAGTTCTACCCAAATGTGAACGGCCAGTTCCAAGGCCAACAATAGCTAAAAATTCCTTCTCAGGGAAACTTCCTTCCAAGTTCAGTGCTGAAGCATTGGTGGACACTAGTCCAAATCCTGTTTACAATGAGTATGTTTCCCACACTGTACAAGGAAGGATAGATATACAGTAAGAAATAAACCTTTCTTGTTTCTGGATCCCAAAGAAGGGCAAAATGGTAAATTACCTCCTCCTTAACATTTGATTCTCTTCTTACCTTATGAGCAATGAGACAGCAAAATTAAAATTAAAAATTCAAAGGTTTTAGAGACCTGGCATAACCAAGAATATTTATCTGAAGTGCAATGCAAGCCTTAAAACTCCATATTTACAGGAAATGTTGCTTTGTATGCACAAGAGTCCTAAAACCATCCAAATTTGGGAGCTGACTGAAATTCCAGCAGCATGAAGCTGTCTTTAAGTACTCTTTAAGAACAAGCATAAGACCTTAGTCTTTTGGTCAATATAGCTGAGGGGGTTTGCATCACATAAAGATCAGTTCCAATACTGTCAAACAACAGCTGTTGGGAGAGGGTGATATCTGTCTTGTCTTACAAGCACAAAAGAAACAAATAAAGAAAAGTCAGTTACGAAATTTAAAAGACTTAAAAAAAAATAGGGAGGCATCAATGTCTTTTTATTTTCTTTTTTTCTGCTCTGATTTTCCATCTCTCTCCCATTGCTGAACTCAGGTATCAATTTGTAACTCAAGCCCTGTGGGCTGAGTGATGGGTTCTCTGAACCCCTTTAGGCTGGGGCCAGCAGCAGATTTCTGTTCAGACTGTTCAAATTGATTTTTTGAACACAAAAGCAGTCTAGGGAAGGAAGCACATGCTGTGCAGTGTAATCTAAGCAGACTGTACTGGGGGAATAAAAAGAATTCCTACCATGTATAAAATTCTGACATTTCAATATTTGTTTTTGTCCCAGATCTGAATGCAAAAGTTTAAATTTAGATATTTGTGGGAGATGCAAATTTCTTCTGTCCCCTCAAAGAATCATTTCAAAAAAGAATCAGAGTATTATCTTTCAAAACTGTCAGAACATTCTAAAGTGATATATATGTATTCCTAGATTTATGCTTAAAAAGAGAAATATAAAAGAGATTTAAAGATTATCCAAAAAAAAAAAAACACTTGAAGGCTTTTTCACTGAGAATTGTTAAAATTAAAAATCTACATATTTCAAAGAAACCAGTCTTTTGGATAAAAAGTTCTTCCATTGAAAAATTTTTGTCTAGTTTAACCTCGATTTACTTTCTACAATTAACCAAATTACAGTTAGACAGAGATGAATTATCATTCCTTGGGCAGTCTTGGTTTTATAATACATTCCATGCAAACATCACTTCTTACCTGGGGACCTCAAAACATGTTGCAGAGATGTCAGAGCCTCCACTGGCAGCCAGCTGGACACATGGTGAACATGGTGGTTCATATCCAGGCTTCTCTCCAGACTCAGCTGAACATGAGTTCCCTCACCAGGAAACCCAGCCCAGTGCGTGCTGTGGTTCTGCCCACACAGAGAGCATTGACACCACCTGGTGATCTTGTCTGCAGTTTGAGTCAGTCTGAGTCTGAGGGGAGATGCCAGATGTGGCAAAATTAGAAAGGCTCCCAACATATTTCCCACTTGTATCCTATCCCTTATTCACACAAGGCAATGCCAGAGGTACAGTTTTACAGAACCTCTGTAGTAATTTGAATTACAAAGTGAGAAACAGTCAAAACATCATGTTTCAGAAATCTTCAGGAGTTAGGTAGGAAAGAATTCAAATGCCTTCTGTCGCCTTCAAGATTTTTCATGTCTGTCTTCCCTCATTCTCCTCCTTTCCATGGGACAGACTTAGAATAGACATAAAAGAAAAGGAATCAAGAAGTCATTGCTCCCACCCTTTCCTCAGAGAAGGTTTTGCCCTGCTACCCTGAGGACCCTTTTTTCCCTCTTGCAGTGTAATCGTTACTCTTTAACAAGCTTTTGACATTAAAATAACATTAAGGATCATTACTCTTTCTTGCTCCCATCTAGAGCTGCAAGCACTCATCACAAGGGCACACTCATTGTGGTGACAACTGGAAGTCATTCTCATCCCAGTGTGGGAAGAGATCTTATAAATTTCATAAAATATGTTAATTATAGTTTAATATATGTCCCAACAAACATGATGCTGACTCTGCCCATAATCCATTGGGCAAAAAATTCCCAGTCTTTGCCCTCTGATATCTGTAGCATAAGATCTTGTGCAGTATCCACTTACAAGGTCATTAGACTTCATCCAGATCTACCAAATCCTAATCTACTAAATTGATATCAAACCAGATCACTCTTGATTTCATGGTATAATGGGATGATATTAGGAACGTAGAGAAGAGAATTTCCTTGTTGGAAATTAGTATTCCCTCTTTAGGTAGAGCAGAGCAGCCACAGGAAAAATGGAGGTGGCTTTTGCACTAAAAAATTTCATCAAGACTAGTTGAAATGTAATCATGAAAGCAAAACCCATCAATTTCCTCTTTTCCAATCCTCTTCCATTGAGATGTTTATGTGATTTTTCCAAAATGAAAATCATTTAAAAGGCTGATAGAAAATTCATTGCAGTTGAAGGTGCTTGGACCTGCTGAATTTGATGCTACTTATCTAGCAAAAAAACCCGTCAGTCCCAACTGCCAAGATTTTTTCAAGTCTTCTGTACACATGGTGGTTCCTCCACTCTGTAGCCATCATAAAGAGTGTGCTACTTCCACACAGTTAGGTGAGTCTTTGTGTGGGCAGAAATCTTGGCCCTGCTAAAGCTAAGGGCACTGACTTTGAGGATTTCAATGTTTCACCCTGGATTTCTGTCATTCCTGTTACAGCCTGCACCTTCTCATCACAGCTGCTGCAAGCAAATACTGTGAGCTCACATAGCTGGGCTTTATATTGTCATTCACTGAGAAGCTATATTCAATGTTCGTTGTTAGGTTTTGATGTCTTCTTCCAAAAAATAAAAGTAGTTTCTGTATGGAATAATGGGTGATAAAAAATCTTCAGTCAGAGTATTTAATTGCCTGGAGGCTGCAAACCAATCTCTCTCACAAAAAGCTGCTTGAAACCAAATCAGCCTGAAAAGATCTTTTCCTTTAAATTACAGTGGTGCTCAGTCTTTCTCAGATATTGTAGCTCAAGTGAATTACTGGAAAGAATGGATACTGAGAACAAAAGAAAAATGATTGGCGAGAATAGAGGCTGATAGGCTTGAAATAAAAACCTTTCAGTGCAGGGGTCTGAGCATAACTGCATGTCTTTGCATATTTCCCCAAGGAAAAAGGTAACAAATAGTTTTGGCAGGAGGGAGACATTTTAAGGCAGCAAAATAAAAGGGTCATGTATCAAACCAAATTGTGTTAGCTTTGGGATGTATTAAATCTTTACATGATCTTGTTTTTCTTTGCGAACTTTTTTTCTCTTAAAGAACCTGAAGATTTGGCACTTGAGGTTTTTTTGCTGATAATTATACACTGCATATTTTCTGCCTATATGCATTTTGTGTAAGATTATAACATCCTCCCAAAAAAACAAACTTCAATTTAAGGAAACATTAAGGTTGCAAAGACTGTAAAATAAAGCAAAAATATGAGATGTCAAAATTCAGATTGTTTGTGCTTCCTTAATTGTACCTCCCCAAATAAAACATAGGAAATGGCTTTAAATTACATACTCACACATACCCAAAACCCTATAGTTTCTTTGTCTCATACAGTGAACAAAATGTTTTCCACCAATGTGGTGCTTTAGCGTCTGGCTAAAATAATACAGAACAGAAATTACTTTGAAAAGGCCTCTAGTATTTTGCCCACTGTGGAATCAAACAAACTGATTTAAAAACAAACTTCATGCAAAAAAGGCAAAAAGAATAATCACACAGAGAATGCAGCAAACAAGTGAAGTGAAGCCATGAAAAAATAGAGACAAAGAACAGAAAGAAGAAGAAACAAAGCCTGTGGTAGGACGTGATACAGAGAAACGATTTATTGACTCATGGGAATTGAGTGGGATTCAGAAGGCTCAAAAAATAGTCAACTGTTTAAGGATTGAAAAGAAATCTGGACTTAGCAAAAAAACCACAGTCTCCAAAAGTTGTGTTTTCACACCTGCAATTTTCCTTTGCCCCTTTTTGTTGAAGCACCATCAGTTGTCTACCCAGTATAAAACCCTAAAGCATTTTCCTCATGCTGAAAGTCTCCAGTTTACACAAACAATCCAGTGATCACATAGCTCCCTATCTTTCTCCTTTTAAAATCTGCTGACAGGGTATATAAAGGCAGAAACACTTCACTGCTCTTAAATAAATCTGTGACAATTTTTCATTCGTTGTTTAAACTCCAGTATCCTACAGTCATGCAGAGAAATGTAAATCTCTTGCCAGTTCATTTAAGACAAGCTCTTGAAGGGAAAAAAAGTAATCCTTCACAAAAATAATATTCGAGAAGAATTCCAAACAGAAGGAAAAGTGCCCATGGTTTCTCCTTGGGGGCTGCTTTACTGGCTAAGCAGTAAACCCCAGACCAGCTGAGACAGTTTGTGTGGGTTCCTCAGATCAGCTGGCTGAGCGTGGATAAGGCTTGGAAATGAAGAGCAGGCCTCTGCCATGGGTTTGAAGGTGTTTGTTCGGTGCAGCTCCACGTACAAAAAGTACGGCCTGGCCTGTCCTTCTCCTTTTTGTACCCCAGGACACAGCCTGGGGCAACAGGAGAATTCGGGACAATGGATGGAAAGGGAGGGAGGTTCCACAGGGGGACCCTTAACACACAACAGTTGAAGAGGGTAGGTGTCTGAGCACCTGGCCGAATGGGAGATGATCTCCCTTCAAGTTACCTGGGTGATTGACAAGGGGCTCCCCTCTGGGAGATACCATGGGGGTTTGGGAATGGCTGAAGGGATTTGGGAAGGAACATATCAACACAAAATACATAAAATACATATAAAACTTTGAAAGGCTCAATCATGCATTGCAACAGAAAAGCAAAACAAAACAAGACAAAAATGATCCCCAAAAAATTTTGTATCCTGATGCCCAGTTTTTCTAGAACATATATAAAGACATTCTTGTATCTCGTGACTGGTGATTCAGGACCCCAATATTCCATTCTTATTTAAATAAAGGAACAATATTCCAATCAAGGGTCTGAAATGCCACCCAGACCTTGACACATGTGAGCAGCGTACAATCTGCTTTATGTATTTAAAGTATTTACTTCTACCAGAGTTCATTATTCTCAATAAATATAACACTCCAACAGCCAGTGATAGGAAAACCACAGGGAATGAAATGCTTTTAGGCATGTATAGAGCAACTGTGTCTAATATCCTCATCAGACTTTGCACTAGAAGAGAACAACAGCAACCATATGGACAAATAAGGACCAATCTTCCAGCCACCCTCTGTTCAATGGAAAATTATTTCCAGTAGGAAAGGCCCCCTCAGGATATCAGAAGACTAAGCTGGCACTGTGTACATATGTCCAATTCAGCCATGCACAAAGAAATTATTCTGACAACTGGCATGACAACCCCAGGAAAACAAAACAATTAAGCTCTACAATTGGGATCTCTCTCCATGATGAGCAGAGCTGCAGTGGTGTTGCTGGCCCAGCTGCATGGTTTTGGCCCCTCCAGCCCACTGCCTCCTGCTTCCCCTTTTTACAGGCTTCCAGAAAGTGTTCCTGTCCTCTCTGTCTCCTCTAGGGCACAGCAGTTTCTTCATGGGAAGCTCGTGTCAGGACTTGCCAGAAGATTGAGATGGTTTACATTTCTGTGCAAGATGTCCTAGGGAAACCAGATAAGTATTGGAACCGTAAACCAGTAAAGGCTCATAAGACAAAACTGGGGTACTGCTAAAGAGAAGGATGAATTGAAATAATCTCCTGCTATTGTTTTCTGTCTTCCCTCATATTTGGAAAAAAAATTTAAAAGAGGACATGAAGCAATTTTTTGCAATTCAAACAAAGACTGATTTGAATCTGCTGCTCCTGACCAAGATATTTTATTACTGGTTATTTCCCTAACTGGGGATGATCTAGGTTTAGATCTCTCCTTTAGCCAAGAGAAAAAAAAATCCCTTATCACCCAGATGTGTGTTTTCATTCTGTAGTGTTTTCAGTCTCCTTTCTCTGGATGGTGCTTCATCTGACGCAGAGTAATTACCATGCTTTCCATAAGCAACAGAGATAGTCCTAGTTGTTAGTTCACTCGTCCAGGAAGGAGAAGATAGGTTGTATTTAATATTCTCAGAATATAGAGTACCTAATTTTATTTTTTTTAATAGAAAGCAAATCATTGCTGGGTTTGCTATTTCCATTTATCTAGGTAAGGGATTATCCATGATATTCAGCCACCAAGTGATGAAGAAAGACTGCTTTTCAAGGGGATCCCCTAAAGACATTTCTCAGCTCTTTTTTATTTAGCTGTATCTTAGTTTCACAACACAGTAACACTCATGCCACATACTCATTTAACTTTTATTTTATTCGGGGAGCAATATATTTTGAATTCTGAAACATTTTTATACAGCTTAGATGAATGTACTCAATAAATACCATTCAACCCTTAAATAGATACACAACATCCTTCTGCTGTTTTCTGCAAAATAAACCAGAATACCTCTATCTGGATATAGTCTATTCATTATCCACAGGTAACAGCCTTACACCTCCAACCTTCCTGCTTCAAAAGATGAATTCAGTGATCCTGTTTCTCTCCATATCTTAATTCCCTCCCATCTAGAATCTCTCTCTACACTAACAACTGTTGTGCCGTTTTGTACATGTAGAGATAATGACAGAAACACCCAGGATTTTCAAAACATATCAGCCCCTAACCTTTAGGCCTTTAAACGTGCAGCCATTGAGCTGTCTCAAACTCCTAAGTAGATCTGTTTCTCTCCAAAAATCCAAGAGCAATCCTCAAAAGCCAGGAAAACAGAATTAACCTACCAAAACAGCAAATGAAGTCAGCTCAATTAACATTGTTAACAGCCAAGAATTAGTGATGGTAACAGCAGAAGTGGAAAGTAACTACAGCACAAAGTCAAACTGGTGTTACTATCCACAGTACATTATTAGTAGTGCCTATAATGGCTGGCTCTTGAAAAATGCCATTAGGGCCTCAATATTTGGGCAGGAGTAAAACAGTGTCCAGCAGTACACAAACACTGTACAGCAATGATCTGGGATTGGTCATGGTGTTTGGGCAGGTTAGGAGCAAAGTGTTCAGAGACAGGAAAGCAACAGTGACACAAGCTATTCTGTTAATAAGAAACAGTATCTCAGAATTCTATCAATAGAATAGGGTGGGCCCAAATATAGTGTGAGAGTATATATATATCTGTATGCATGTATGTGTGTTAAGATATATAGCCAGAGAGAGAGACATGTATGTATAGTGCACATATTTAATATATTTAATAGTATATTTAATAATATATATTAAATTTATCATTTTTTTCAGTTTAGGAGATGAAGCTAGAAATATTAACAAGGATGAAGTAGGATTAAGCAGTCTGAGTCAATGTCAGCCTGGTCTGACAGTAAGCAGTGTGCTCACAGACCACTTGAAGAGCCTGTTTCAGTGTCCACGGTAGCTGTAGCACTATTTTGCATTTGTGTGTTGACTGCACAATCACTGCCAGACAACCCTATGGCACAGCTCTCCCAAGATCAAACCCATGCTCTAGGGAAACAGCCCGTCCACTGAGAAGCTTTACAAAAATTGAAAATCCTAAAGCATCTCTAGCTCCTGTGCATTCCCTTGTGACCTAGCACAGTAGCAGCCTTCTCACAGCATTGCTGCAACACAAGTGTGACAACCTCATAGGATGTACCAGCAGCCTCACACTGACACAGGAATGGGAGCAGCAAGATAAAGACATCTTTTTGATGTTGATGGCAGGACTTCACTGATCCTTTTTCTGTTGGTACTCTTATACCACAGGCCTACGTGGAACTACACAGATTTCCTTGAAGATAGACTGAAATTATACAGCTGTTTTCCCCTTCTGAAAATCAGTTCATTTTTTCACCACAAACTGGATAGGTGTCATGCCAAGATGTGGCCTAGAAAATGAAGTCTGGGCTAAGAATGCATAGGAAAGCATGAAACAACAGGCTCATATTCAAAACCTTGTTCAAGATCATTTCAGAAGCCAGGGCTGAGCTCTAACTTGGCCATGGGTCTGAATATATTCTGATCCTCCTCTTCATGTCATATGAAAGATTAGTACCATTTAGTTCTTGCATGCCTCCCGAGATTGAAAACAAGAGTGACAAATTGAGCCCTAATGCCAGCAGATGTAACTCCATTTGTGCCAGTGAACTTTTAATCATTTTCCCTACAGCTATGCTTGCCACAATGAAGCTGTGGGAGCTGACTGCAAAATATCGTTTTACTCAAATAATACTTTTTATGGAAGTCTGAGAATAACTCTTGTCACGCTGGTGGAGGCATTAAAGTGGTTTCAGAGTTTGGGTTATTTACATAACTTTAAAACACTAGATTTGGCTAGAATCGCAAGAAGTTTTATGATCCATATCAGTTTATGTTGAAACAGCCCTTTAAATACTGCAGTTGGGAATATTCCTATGACCTTACTCCATCAAGTGGTTCTTAGTTGTGTGCTTGTGTTGGACTCCATTCAATCCTATAAAACAAGTCTTATTGCAACAACTTTTTGTTTAACAACTACGATTAACGTGATGAAGAAGCTGTTTTTTCACTGCTTTCCTTGTACCAGTCAAGGAATGTGCTTAGGGGTAAAAAAAACCTAAAACAAAAGCCCCCCACTAACACACTGAAGGGTTTATCTGAAAGAGAAGGAAGCCATAGGGAACTAATTTAATACTTTTACTTTATCTTCTCATCCTGATATGTTCTGGAAAGCATTATACTGTCACTACACTTGGACTAAGCAGAGTGCATGAGATGATACACTGGCCAGTGGAATAATCCTTTTGCACATATATGGCTGACATGCAAGCTAATCACAGTCAGCAGCCTTGTTAAAATACCATTGTGCTGTTGCCATTTGATTTGAAAGCCTGCTTCTGACTGAAAGCAGACAAAACATCAGCAAAGGTATAGAATACCATTTTCCCTATAACCCAGGCACTTTGATTGCAATGTTCATTTGATACCTGACCAAAATATTACCTTGCTACACTTGGGCTTTACTGAGCAAATACTATTGCAATGCTGAGCAAATACTTTTACTAACCCACAAACCAAAAATATTAATGATTTTTCAGCAGTAAGAGGATGATACAAGCACTCAATGTATTTTACACAGACTTAAGAAACATCTCATCTGCCATTAATTAAGCAATTATCCTCTTGCTACTTGAGTGCTTGCTTTGTATTTTTTCTGCAATGTACTTTTTGTTTCACTTACTCTGATCATCTCGGGAAAAAATCTACCTAATTTCTTACCACTGGAAGGATACACTGTAAAAGTGACACATTTTTTTCATCTGTTTTCTTCCAGGTGCTTATTATGGTTTTAGCTTTCGATCTTCTACTATCATATGAAAAAGTTACTGAGTATATCTGGTTATATAAATGGTGGAGGTTGGAGTGTATGTTCTGTGTATCTTGAATGCAGTTTCTACTATATACTGCCTGTAGTAACAGGCAAATTGACTTAATAGTCCATGTGGCCAGCTGATCTTTCCTTTTCCCAGCATTATGCACCTATGAGGTAAAATCCAAAGGCTTAGTATGTAAGTTAAGAGTATACAATCTAAAAAATATTTGTAATGCAGAGAAAAAAAACCAACAAAACAAACAAGCAAAAACAAACACCAAAAATATTCAGGTAAGAAAACTCCAGAAAAATCTAAAAGAAAAACTGCTTGAGAGAAAATGTTGCAGAACTTAGCAGTCTGAACACAGTATTGTTATAAATGGGTTATATGGCTCCCAGTTCAGAGCTGGCTTGTGCCAGCCACCTGACAGCATATTCTACAGCATTAAAAAAAACCCAAGAAGAACAAATATTCACACTAAAACAAAATATGTCTTCTTTAGCTGGGTGAAAATATAATCATGCCTTATAAATTTACTTGTTGAGATAATAGGAGAAGGGCATAAGACATATCTAAAAGAAAAAGGACAAGAATAGAACAAGAAAAAATGACCAGTAAAAAGGTGTTTTCTGATCATTAGAGCAGTCATCTTTTGAAGCAATAGCTATACAGTGTGGACAAATACCTAAACTAACTTTAAGATACAGCCAATCAGTTTACAAAAGATATTAAATTAACTACTTGTCTCTAATAGCAAGAAACAACTTGTTGAATGCTGCAGTTTCCTTCCTATCCTGGGTCCTGTTCACTTCATCAAGCCTTCATATTTTAATTGGGTGTTATTTTCACAATGGTTCTGAGTCAGCCTGCCCGAAAATTTTGATCTATCCAGTCATCAGGACAGAAAGACTGGAAATGACTGCTGACCTGCAATTTATCCCTAGAAGGAAAGAAATTCAGTTCCTGCTGGGAAACTCCTTGATCTCAAGATTCTCTCCTTGAGTATTGCTTTCTTTCCATCCCCTTTCATCTTTCCATCTTAAACAACTACATTTTATTCATCCATATTTCAAGCCTATCATCACTCATTCTCTCTGCTGCACTAACAAGATAATAAGTCCTAATTTTTAAGTTGCCAACATGGCATGTGCAGTACTTGCCTTTCAAAAACAAATTACAAATTAGAGTGTAGGGATAATTAAAACATGAACGAAATGCAGTGCATCTGTCAGAGCATCCTCTCTTACAGGTAACAACCTGTCTAACATCTCTTTAAGGAATGTAGCTAGTTTCCAGAGGTCTAAAGTCAAATACATTGACTTAAAAAGTATCTTTAGAGCAAACCGCAGAGCTCTGTACTTGGCAATTTAAATGACTGACCATTCAATTTATGAGCATTCTCAGCAATAAAATTCAGCCTGAACTTAATAATAGCACATTTTATGTGACAACGATGACAATTATAATCTATAGTTACCACAGTCATCCTTTGGTCTGGAGGAAGATGACACTATTAATTACACATTCTTGCCATTTGTCAGACTTAACTTGGCAGGCGATTGAGCTCTGAACCATCTTCAGCTTGACTTCTACATTTTCCATTTTCTAATCCATTGGAACGAAGATAATTAGAACAGAGAAAAATGAGAGGCTTTCTTTTTCCTGACTTGTTTAAAGATGTACCAAACCTCTACCACATTTGTGTCATATTCAGTAACACCGCAGTCACCTTAAGGCTATGCCACTTCAGTAAAGAAGCTGTTGGCATTTACTTCACAAAAACTATGCTCCAGAGGTACTGCATTTCTTATTCATTTTAATTTGCATTGGATAAAATGCAACATGGAAAGGTTCTCAGCCCATATGTAACTTTCACATAATTATAACATTTCTTAATATTTGTGTCTGGAATTTTATTTTCCATGCTTGTTGACATTTCTAGCCTTCTGGGGGAATTAAAATGTATTGACTATCTTTAAAATATTGGAAAAAGCATCTCTCTAAATTCTGTGTCAACTGAAAAGCAAATCGTTGATTCCAAATTAGGAAGTAAATCTGTATTTAGGATAATATCTAAGTACTTTCTTGTTCTGTACCTAAGGAGGCAATTTTATGTAAGGATTCAGGGTCGAATTCTACAACAGAGATAAATAAACATTTTCTTGAGCTGGTAGATTCATCTAAATAATCCTCCCAGTCAGTTTCCCCAGTACATATTTACCTGTGGGGAATAATAAATCTCCCCTTCAAAAAAGAAACAAAACAGCAGCAACAACAACAACAACCACACACACACACACACAAAAAAAAAAAAAACAACCAAACTAACCAACCAACCAAAAAGACACCTAACAGATAGACATCGGTTTGTTTTCCCCAACCAATCCAACCCTTCTGAAGTAGGCACTTAAAAGGAAGAATTTCAAAGCATTAGACTCAAGTCAACAAATTCAGTGGGTTTGGGCTCACAACACAACAAATGGTTAAAACAGAAAGGAGAAGGAAGTAAAGCATTTTAAAGTTGAAAGACCTTCTTAAAGGATGGTTGTTCTTTGTCTTTCTCTTACAAAGCTCCTCCAATGCTCATAGCTACAGCAATAAGCAGGCAGAAAACCTGCTTCTGAGGCCACAACGCCTCAGCTCTTAGAACTCGTCTGAGGTGTGGACCAAATTCACCACACTTCCTTCTCCCTGTCTATCACACTGGCACTGATGTTCGCCTTGTTGGAGTCCAGGGCATTCCTTTGGTTGCCCTGGATGGTCACAGACCTCGGCAGAGAGACCTGGGACCCAAGAAAGAGAGTTTGAATCCTGGACAGGGGGGTCTGTCCACGGGGGTTGCCTGGCACAGAGCCCAGGAAGACACAGGCTTTGATTTTAGTCCATGGAAAAAGCTTTTAACATTGAGAGAAGAATTACAAGTCACAAAGGTGTGAAAACAGTAGTGTAGCTAATCACAGGGTGGAAAATTTTGTAGTTTTAGGATTCTTAGCATAGAGGTAAATAGGGGACAAGATGGAGGATTTAGGGTGTTGCCCTAAGTTCTTCTCCTTCCTCGTCCTCCATCTTCTGATGTGATGTGGGCACAAAATAGTTCTAAGGAGATTGGGTCAAAGTAGAAATTACCTTTTTAGTATAGATAATAGGTATTGGCACAGAATTGTAAAAATAGACACGAAACTATCTGTGTAAGAGGTAGCGACCTCCCATCATGGGGGAAGTCGCCCTGTGTCCGAGCTGCTGTGAACATCTCGGCCGGGCACAGAGAAATTTGTAAGATAAGAAATAATAAACACGCGAGAAACCAAGAAAGAACAAAACCTTGAGACTGCTCTTCATTCTTGTGCCGAGCTAAAAGGCTTCAGAGGGCAGAAGGCCAAAAAGACCCAGCCCGAACAACACCACCATCAGAACCACCAACCTGAAATCTCAGGTAAGGAAGGAAATCTAAAAAACCCAAGACACCTGGCCTCACAGAAAGCAGGTTCAGAGGGAGTAATCCTAGCAGAGCACCTTGATTTGTTTCATGAAGAAGTTCTTCAGCAGATATCTCCTAACAATGCCACAAGAGAAGAAATGCATCAAAAGAGAGTAAAAGATGACCTGAGACTTCTCTGGGCTCCTGTGGAAGCAAAGAAAGTTTGGAGTGTTTCATAGGTAAAACATGCACTCGAACTCTTCCCAGTAGTATTTAGCCACATGAAATTCAGCCACATGGTAAGGTTTTGAAAAACCTTGCAAATGTTTGCTCTTCAGCTCTGTAGACTTTTCTGTCTACAGGCAATTCAAACGTCAGTACTAGAGAGTTTGCCTAGCCATCATCTCAGCTTCTAATATTGGTGTCTAGCAATTTCATATGCACCTACTTAAAAAAAAATCCAATTTTAGAGGTGATAAAGTTTTCAGAGCTATTCTCTGTACTTAAAGATGAAAATATGGCTTGAACTGGTGACATTTAAAGAAATAATGTTTATGCTGAACAGACTGTTTTAAGTACATACATCAGTCTTAAGCATTAATCACAAGAACTATTTATTGTGGATTGCATCTTATTTCTGGATTTGGAGGTATAGGATTGCAATACTGGATGCTGTTTAGAAATAATTCAAGGCCTTAATATTTGATCTATGCTGTATGTCTTAAAATAATATTAAGTAAGTGTGTCAGGGGAATTGTTGTGGGGCGATAAACCAAAAAGTAATCATTAAAACTGAATAAATCCAATACTTGAGGCAGAACACTTTCAGAGTAGTCAGATCCATAATCTCAAATACTACTAAATATCCATTCTCAAGTACCTACACTTAATAATCAGACTGCTTGGCAGAGCATTTTTAGAGTACTTAATAACATTTGTGGCTGTAAATCAAGTACACCAAAAATATTTTCTCCTGTTTAATTTAAATCTCCTATTACAGATCCTGCAGTCTTCGGTTTGAGACTGTTCCTCTCAGGTTTGGCCATGAGCTACCATTGTTCCACAGAGACATACAAAAAAAGCATGCCCCCACAAACCTGTGCTTTTAATACCACACAAAATTTCCTAGTAGGACAGACTGGGCAAGAAAAATTGCTGAAACATGCCTTTTGCTGCACAGCCAAGGAAAATTGTAAAGCCCCAAAGTTATCGGCTCAGTTCCTATCCACGTCCTAGTTAACAATCCCTCAGCATCATCTGCAAACAATACTTCCATGAAGATTTTTTAAGGTTATTAATAGTTCTGGAAAAGACCTTGTTAAAGTTATGTAACAAAGCAAATGGATCTCAGAGTGTATTTACACTTTTATTAGTATGCTTTTGAGGGGATAAAAAAGTAAGATGCATTAATATGGATAAACATATGTAAGAAAACAGACACAGACAGACACAAACACATCTTGTTCATTTGTACTGTGGCACTAATAGTAACAGCAGCAATAAAAATTACAAAGGATTTAGAGTGAAGATTTACTTCAGTTTGTACATGTTCCAGTGTTGCTTTATTATCACTAGAATCTTCCTTTCAAGCTAACAAAAGTTGTGCCTTATTGAAGTAGCAATATTTTGAAGTTTTGTGTTTTGCGTTTCTCAGAAAAGTGATCATATTCAGCTGCGAGCTGGAATGAGGTTTTCAGGCCCAAGCAACTGTGCAGGCTCTGTGGCTGTCCTGTGCTGCAGCTGCCTGTGGACAACCCCTGTCCCTTGGGCTGAGACTGCTCAGACCATATCTGGGTGCTTAGATCTCAGTGTGACACTCTCAGGCTTCCCTTTCTCTGACACAGAAGATTCTATAATGAGGGAGTTCACATTCCTGCATAATCTTTAGAAATAACAACTGTGTCTACCTTGCTTGTATGGAGAGGGGCTTTCAGGAGCTTTAGACATTTGGATTGCCATGCAGAGAAATAAACCAATGTCTATTTACTATTTGCAGTTTCAATCCTGTCCATTAGTGGCTCAGCAAAATCCCTTATTTCCAGTTTACTTTTGGATGCATTGACTCTCTCTTGCTCCTTCATATTCCTCTTCTCATAGGAATAAATTGCAGCCGTTCCCTCTTGTCCTAAAGCCAATTACACAAGAGATGGGAGCTCATGTAAGAACAAGGAGCAATCCTCCTGCCAGCTGCAGCCCTGTACACCCAAGCAATTCCCCTGTGTGTACAAACTGCATCTACAGACCCTTGCAGCCACAGCATGACTGAGCTGTATCTTCTATATGTGAGATATCCTGCTCTCTTCTATTTTATCCTTCTAGGCTTAGTATTTTCTGCTTCTCTTTGGGATGGAATGAAAAGACTTTTCATCTTTCTGCTCAGTGAGTGTTCAGTCAGTACCAGTTCACTTTTTAAAAAAATCTGTCAAGTCCAGGGCTGCTGAATTTGTTCCAAAGCCCTTAACCTGCATTTAGCAGTCATTGCAATGATATCAGCATTCTCTACCAAACATTCTGCTGAGTAGATTTGGAAGTTGATACAAGTTGAAATCTAGCATCTAATACAAACTTTTTGAGCAACATCAAATAAGATCTGTGGGTTTCTAGGTTCAGCAAATACAAATTTAATACAGATCATACTCTGTTTTAAATAGAATGTGCAGTCTCAGAGGAAACTAAGTCAACAGTTAAATGTACGCCTTGCAAGCATGTACATTTGTCTCCCTACCTCCTCTGATATTGTGATTTATTCAACATTTCCTTTACATTTGTTTATGCCCAGCTGACCTTTAGGTACTTTATTAAGCAAACCAAGGATTTTCCATTTGTTAGACTCATTATTGGCTCATTGTTCACAGTAAATAAATAGACTCACTTTTTCTTACAGGTTTCTGTACAAGTTCATGTAATGCCTGAACAGCAGTTAGGTCTTCTCTGCGAGCTGTTACTTGTAGTGGTTCTTGTTTTATGTAGTTATCTTTCTTATCCCAATAATCTACAATATTTTCAGATACAACATTTACCCAAGCATTAGCTCCCCATTAATATTTCACAGCAGTTGCACCAGTCTCCACTGAAATAGTACATTTTCCTCTATCGACTTCTATATTTTGCCTCTATATAGAATTGTTCTTCACTCTTTTTTGTATTTCCTTTCTGGTAAACATGCACCAGAATCTGCCAATGTGCTTGCTGGTTGTACAAATTTTGCTGGTTCTGATTGCATACTGCTGCAAAACACTAATCTATCTTGTAGTTGGTTTCGTATTTTCCAGTTGTGGACATATGTTTGTGCCCATGTAACTTCCCTGTTTTGTGTTCTTGTTATAACTTTACAACTTCATAGACACTTGCTCATTAGTGTTTCTCTGATATATTTAGCTGATCATAACCTTAACCCTCATTTTTCCTTAGTCAATGTCTACTGTATTTACCTTTTACTTTCTAGCCTTTTAAAGTGTTTTTAATATTTCCATTAGTCCAGGTTAGATGTATTGATTTAGACCTTTGATTTCAATCAAAATCAAATCTCATCTGTCAAAGTAGCGTGATTCTCTATGTTAATGTCAGTCAAGAACCTTCAAAAGAACTTTCCTTCCATTTGCTGTTTTATTTAGAACCTATGTTTCGATTACTTTGCTTTTCTTGAGAATACAGTATTCTTCACTCTGGTTTATCCCAGCTTACATGCAGAAAGTTTAAGATCTGTAGCCCCATGTCCAGAAATAGCAGGGAAATGCTGACTTTTCTAAATCTTCTTTCTCAAAGAGTAAATCTGCCTGCATCCAGATAGCACATCCTTGCTTCACTCTTTTCCAGGACTCTTCTACTGCATTTCAGCCAAAGGTGGTTTTATTTGGGGGGGTTTTAAGGGTCCCACATCTCTTTTCATTTGCTTTCTCTCACTTCTGGGCTTTGCTTTGGTTATTTACTCTTTTCCAAGTATCACCTCTGGTACTATGCAGTATTTACAATTTTTAAGGAGTCTTTAGCTTGACACACAGCGTAAAAAGCTATATACAGCTGTCTGCCACGTGCCTCTGTTTTCAGCAGGCTGCTTGAGCAACCCTGACACGCCACCACAGCCTGTTCAGCTCTTAAAAGGCAGTGACACATTCCTTTACACAGACAGCCTAAAGTTATCCTCTTCAGGACATGATAGTTACACAGGAAATTGCTGAAGTCAACAAGCCACAATTGAACTACACACTGAAGCAGCTGGGAAACTTTCTGAGCATAAACACTCCCCAAAATGGGTTTTGGAGAGAGTGATCAATCAAGCTAGGAAGCCAAGGCTAAGAGAATTCAGACTTTGTGGTTAGCAACATTAAAAAAAAAATCCCCAAGTTACTTTCTTGCCTGCTTCCACTCCTCAGCTTCGAATTGAGATGCTGAGGAGGAAAAATTAACATCTACCTTCTCAAGTTGCTGCATTCTTGGGACCACTATTGAGAAGAAGTGGCAAACAAAAGAAGTAAAATTTGCCATATAAGGTTTTTAATTTCTATTTTACCTTTGCATCTATAGTGGTTTATATTGTTACTTCAAAAGTCATAAAGTTGCTTAAGTAAGCAATTATAACAGGTCTTGATTGTTTTCTTCATAAAAGAAAGTAACAATGAAAAAATTACAAAGTGACAAAATGAAACAACATATACTTTCACTAAAAAGTTGTCTTTCCAAGTTCTCTAGCAGATATTAAAAAAACACACATTAAAAAAAAGAAAAAAAAATACATAAGTATTATTTCACCCCAGGGAAAGCCTTGAGGGTAAAAGCCTGCTAAATAATCCAATTTATTTTTCATCAATTTTTATTTTAAATTTGTAGAGAATGAGTAGACAAGTGAAGGGAGTTGAACATTTATGTATCACTGATTATAGACTTCAGAAAAGTTGGATCTAAAGCAAATAGGGCATAACGTGATTGTGAGGTGCACTTTGTCAGACAAAGCAGATTTCAGGGTTTCTCTGCAGTGAAAAGAAGAGATGGTATAAGTGCATGAAGACAATGCCCCAGAGGTGAAGATCTGAATATCTTAAGATTCACAACTGTTCTTTTTTCATACACTCCCTACATACATAGAGTTGACTTCAAATTCTGGGGTTCTTTGCTGTAGCTTGTCTTGGACATCTCTGAACCAACTCCACAATTTCATAAGCATTGAAGCCAAACTTGCAGTTCTACAGTTAATACATCTTGTTCCACAACTGTGCTGGCCTCAGCTATTTTCATGCCTTTTACCATCTTCATATAAAAAAGCATTGTCCAAAAGTGTTTCCCAAAGTTCATGGCTTGTGTCATGGTGGTTAAAGAATATGTTAAGGGAATTAGATGTCTAAATATTCTTTCAGACTATAGTACTCTCCTACCAAAACTAATTTTAGATCTCTGAATGTTAACATTTATTTATTTGCAACTTTGTATTGTCCAGCAACTTGTCATATGTTTACTTACAAATATAAACCAGCATAATATTTATTTTTAAATGTCGATAGGGACTTCATTAAAAAAAACCAAATTCAAAGGAAATATTCCTTCTTCTTTCAGTTCTGTGTTGGATTAGATACAGATCTACCTTGTTAGGTTTCCCACCACCATCACATTCATTTACAACAATAAAAACATTGGTGAGGAGTACAACACAGGCAAGACGCAACAGCTAGCTCACTCTTGCCAGAAGGAATTGTCCTTCTGTCCTTCTGTCCTCCTTGTAAATTTTAGCCAGGGCCCATGAGAGCTCAAGCATCAGGCAATAAAAGGAGCCTTGGTCATGCAGGCACAGGACAATTCTGGATGACCTGGAGCAGTAAGCACAAAGTACAATTGTAGTTCAATAGTCAGTATGGGAATGCCACCTTGGAGGTGGGGCAGAACTAAGTACAGTGTGCAACCATGTCCAACACATGTGAAACCTCCAACACATGGTGGAACAGAGAAGGCAAAACAGGAAGGTGCCATCACAGCCCTGACAAGGCAGGGATGATGGAGGAAAAAAAAGAGGGTTCAGTCACACTCTGGGTTTCCCCACTGTGGATGCAAAACCTGATCTGCACCTCTACCCTCCCACAGCAATCCTCCTTCCTCATTTTCTAGTCCCCATGATCTTTTTCTGTTGCAGCAAATGAATGTAGAGTGCTTTCTTTCCCTATATAGCTGGATCAAATGGAATTCTAAAGAAAAACATGTGCCTGTCTGTCTTTTCTGCTCCAGCCTTCTCACATAGAAAGGTGACTGACACCTCAGCAATGAGCCAGGCTGAACTCAGACACAGCAACTTCCTCAGCCACCCACTTCCCTCCCTGCCCTCTCCTGTCCTCCCTTCTCCCCAGCACTTTGCTCCCCCAGCCTGTGTCAGCCCTGGCCTTAATTTGTCTCCCTTGGGAGTGGGTTTCAGCTCACCATCTCAGCAAAACCAGGACCAGCCTAACAGACTGAATTAGCTCTTCGAGGGCCAGGTGCATGCCTGCAGCAGCACAAGGAAGAGGAATACCTCCTAGGCAGGGATGGGACTGAAGGGAGGAAGTGACACGGTGAGGAAGAGCAGGATCACAACTCTCTGTTGCAAACAGCCGTTAGGTCAGCTCATCCTTTTCAGTCATTCCATTATTCTCCTGACAGCTTCCCAGCACTAAACATATCATTCCTTGGCACTTTGTTGCAACAATAAGTATTTAGGGAATTTGATATACAATAAAAAGCCTGTTTTTGCAAAAGCAAATTTTCAGATATACAGTAAGGAAGAATATTTTTTCATCAAGCTTTTATACCAATTACAATTTTTAAAATTCCTTTAGAAATCTTTGAAAATTTATTTAAGAAATTACACAAATAAGTAAGCATTAAAGTATTTCAAAGTTGTACTTAAAGGGTTTTTTTTCTCAAAACAATATATAACTGTTGGAATTGCTCCTATTATACCTCAAAACTACAAGCCATTTCAGCTGTATCTATAGTAAGTGCCATGTTTTAGCACCTATAATTCTCAAAGGGGTATTTTTAAAGGTTTTTGTAACAACTACCCAATTTCCTACTCAAGTTTTGATATCCATATCGTCACAAGCCTTGATCATTTACCTTGGCCAAAGCAAATGCTAGGGTTTATCCCCACATTCCCTATGCAGTCAGTGGGACTAAATTATGGTTGACTCCTAAGGGAACTCTTTTAAAATATATATATAGATATATATGGACAAGCAATATTACTACCATTATAAAATACTAGGCAAAGTACACTTGGCCTCATGAAATGCTTCTAAGGCATTATATTAACTAAAACTACAATGCTCAGTTTCTCTAGACAAACTCTCAATTTACTTGAGAACTGTAATTGGGTTGTCTATTCCACAGGCTTCACTCTGAGATGCTTTTGCAGAACAACATTAATTTTGATTTTTTTTTTATTTGGAGGGGTTTGCTTCAATGTCTGTGAACTGCACTAGACATTTTTTGCTCCTTATAGAATGGTGGTGATAAGCACAACTACTGTCATAATACATACAAATAATTATTTTGTGTTATTGCACATGCCAACAGCTACTGCGTTTAATGACCCAGTATTTCCCTTTTTGTTCACTGATTACAACAGTAGTCTGAGAAAGACACTCATGGTCTTGTACAGATAGATATTATTAAAAGAATAAAAAAAATATTTGAAAGAGACATTTCAATTAATCAGAATACATAGAAATGTTTTAATAGGTTATCTCTGTGAAAAGTAGGTCTAGAAATCCAGTTTTAAATGTATGGGTTCTCTAAGGCTACAGATCTATTTAGCTCTACACACTAGCCACTACCATTCAGAAATGCCCAGTCTGTTACATGAAGGAGAATATTTTCTACTGGATAATATCTATTGCAGCTTAATCCTATTAATCTTAGTTGGTGATTTGGGTCCTAGTTGTGTCTCAAGCATGTGTCTTTTCTGAGGCAGACATGTTAATATAGGACCTGGAGACATTATAGTAGAATTGTGCAATTTATAAGGGAAAACTAAAAGTTGGTCTCTTGCCCTGAACAGACGGGCAGACGTGAGCTGTTTTCAGGCTGGTATTTGCTAGGATTTTGAAAAACCACAGGGAATAAAGTGAGTCATTGCATTGGAATAGTAAATACATTGCTGAAAACAGCTGTAACTCCAAGGAGCACAGACCTGCCTGAAGTGAGAACGTATGAAAGGAAGCATCTCAAACAAGAGGTTCCAGCAACATTCCACTACAAAAGGACCAGAAGACACCTGGGTGACACTCCTGATTTTGGTTAGCCTTGTAAGGAGCAGGGATTGGGCTAGGTGATCCCTATGGATCCCTTGCAACTTGAGCTGTTCTATGATTCTGCACATCACAAAGGTTTGATGGAAGAATAAATTAGGGAGCTAATTATCCCTTCTTGGACAAACTGCCACTTTGTCAGCTGGTGCATGGCCATCATGCCAGGACCCTTCTTCCTACATGAAAAATGAAAGCAGAGTTGTGCTGAGTCAGGAGATGAGACGCTGGAGGAAATATGGAGCCAGACTTAGGTGCTTCTCCAATATGAAAGGGTTCATCTGCTACTTAGAACCCCTCTAAGAGTGAGGCAGTGAGTCAGGTAGTATGTATATGGATTTTAATTTTTACAGACTTTGACACAATAACATGGAGGATATACATGCTCAATATCTAAGCTTATTACATTATCATGTGTTTGGAAGAATCTTCTGAAATGAAAGATTCACACCTTTATAGCTGAGAGACATTTAACTCTGTGTTTTGGAAACCCAAGTAGTTGATTTATACTGCAATACTGTATGGCCATTAGTTAGGAGAAACAAGGACTCTCACAAATTACTTATCTTCTGTACTGAGAAATCACCTCAACAGATTGTCCCAGCTGTAACTCTCTACGCCAATTGCAAAACAATTTAAAGGTATTATGTGTGCTGGGACACATTAGGTAAATAAGTTGCTTTCTGCCACCACTTGGAAGTGATTTCTTTTTTAAGTCAGCAAAAAAAAGTGACAAAGCTGTTGGCTCTGGGAATTGAATTGCCTTCATGGAGGATTGAACATACTACATGAAGCTGATTAAAATATAAAAATGCAGGGGGAAGGCTGGTTTGTGTCTAAAAGGACATGAAGTTCTGGAAGATCTTATTTGTTTTCCTTTTAATCTCAGCTGGAATGTGTGTGATGGATCAAATTTTGAAAGTCTGATAATAGCTAGATCAATTCCGTTTTGCTCTCTGGATAGTAGTTCTATGGGGTATTCACTAGATGTATACATAAAACTTGTTTTTCTTGAATGTGCATATTGTGAATGAAAGCCTGAAAGCTGCAGCTTTTTAACTTTTGAGTGATTGATATATATATATATATATATATATTTTACCCACATTGTTGGCAGAAGACAAAATTCTGACAGATTTGTCTGCAACTTGCAAAGAGGATGTAGTCTGCGAAAAGGTCCTTCAACATTCATATTTAAAGGTATTTCAAGTTGCTTGCAAATTTAGGATGCTGGTAGGAGGGCATGTGGGAGGAATGTCGTTCTAGATATGAAAAGCTTAATCGAACTCTTTGGACTCTTAATGCTGCAAGTAAGAAATGTTTAGAAGTTCAGTCTGTTCTTTAGGCTCTCCTTAATGAGACATTTGGTTAAATGTTTTCCTTTCACTTGAAATAGAGATTCAGAGCTACAAAATGCATCCTATCTCCTGCCTCCTCTCTTCCTCTTCCTCTCCCTCTCCAAGAAGTTATTTAGTTTAGTAAATGGATGCTAAACTGAGATGTTCAGTAATTTCCATTCTCTTCAGAATAAGAATTCTTCTGTCTGGGCTGAGGTGTCATATTCACAGATGCCTTAGCACAGATTAGAAATGAAATAAAAATAGCTGGGAGAGCAGAAAACTCTCTTTGTGAATGGGGAATCACATTCTGCTGCATACCCCAATGTAACAACTGGTTATGCAGGAAGAGTCCCTTAACATATTTTTAAATAAAAAGTGGATCCATAATACATTCAGAAGAGGGAACAATTGTTTTATCTATTTCAATACAGCACAAACAATTTCACATACAACTTTGAGACTGTGAACTCCAAAAGAATTTCTAGAATATAGCCCTTCAAGTTTCCTCAGCATTGTGTTTTAGCAAGAAGACTGCTGTAGATAAAGAAGCTGATTTCTCCTTTTCAAAGAATCAGACAAAGAAAAGAAGAACTTGGACTATTCCCCACTACCACAGTATTTTTTCTGTTTTGGGGAAGGACACCATTTGGGTTGATTGAACCCCTGTGAATATCACAACCAGCCTGGGTGTGGAGCAACTGTCTTAGATAAGGATAAATTGAACCCTTACCCCCCATACAAACCCAAGAGTTTCTGCTCCCACTGAACTTATCAGGAAGGAAAACAGCACCGAGCACCTGGAGGTATTGGAGTCCTGGTTTCTCTGTGAGCAGAATGACTCAGGACAAGGAAAGGAGACAGCAGAGGGACAGCATAGCCAAGTGGCCCTGAGAACTGGGACAGGTTTTGCTGGGGCCTCATTTCCAGTGCCCTCAGCCCTGCAGGCTCTGCCTGCCATGAGAAGAGAAGATCTCCAGGAATTAAAGGCATCAACGTGGCCTGTGAATCTTGCCAGATGTTCTGCTACATCCTGTCCATTCAAAAGGGAGTTGTTCCAGATGGTGAGTTATCCTTTCACAGCCCTGCCGAATATGTTTTGTCTTGTACAGTAACCCAACACAGGTTGCTGTGAAAGTATCACTTACAGTGGATAACCTTTTCAAAGACCTGCTGGATTTTGGCTCCTGACACCCTTGTATCTCTGTGGTTTTTGTAACACCACAACAAAACATGACTTTGAACACATAGTTTTCAGCAGGATTCAATCTACTCTGTTGAGCTCAGTACAGTGCTCACAGCAGCTTGCAATAGAGGGCTAATGCCCAAGTTATTCAATTCTTTTCTCTTTAAAAAACATTGTATCTCCAGTGGTCAGAAGACTAACAGGAATCAGCTTCCCTGTTAAGTCCAGGGACCTTTCATTCATATAAAATATATTAATAGGGTTCAAGTGCACGGTTTCCTCAAAATGAAACAATATATCTATAAAAATCATACTTTTAAGATAGGATTTTGCTCTTTCAAGGGGCAACAAACACCATTTCAAAAATATAATGATTCTGGGAGTTATCCTGGCACCATAAATAACTAGACAGGATTTCTTTCTTATTTTGGGGAGAAGGAGCTTTAAAGAATCAAGAGCTAAGCACTCACAGTAATACAGAAGTAATAAATAATCCCTTATTTTTAGCCACAGTCTGTAACATTTAAAAATCAGCATTTTGCAGTATATTACAAATTATTCCTGTTTCAAGCATGTGTGTGGGAGTAAGGGGAAGTGGTCTTTCATCTGCCACATTTATCTGCTAAGTGCTGACTCTTTAGTATCAACCAATGGAACCACCTCTAGCATGGTCTGAGCTTCACGCCTCCAACCTTGGAAGTACAGCAAACCATATGTTACTTCTTGGGAAGTGCTGATGTGTATGCACATATGTATGCATGTCTGTGTGACAGAGAGTAGGTGCAGATGTGTGTGTATATGCATGTGTGTATTTATACATCTCTAACTTTTTAACTCTGTAATTTTGCCTTTCTCCAGATGACTAATCCTAGCCCAATTAAGGCAAAAGCTTTCAATGTCAAATTGCTCTGCCTAGGGCATGCAGCATGATGAGTACCCTGGTTATTAAACATTAAAGTGGCTTTTCTGAGACCCTCTAGAATGCCCCCATATAGGGGTGGCTGTTGTTCCATGTACCATTCTCCACATCTGGCAATGTACTATCCCCACCACCACATGGTGTGACCCTTGACAACACTCTCATGCTCCAACGTCCTCAGGCACAGCCTTCTTATTAAAAATTTTCACAGAATAGGTGTAAAGAGGTAAAGAGCACAATTAAAGAGCCTAGTTGCCTGTCTCAAGCACTGCCAAGGCCACAGAAGGAACTTGCCATAAGATAAGTTACCACAGCGGGAACTTGAGGTAAGCAGAGAAAGGAGGAATTTGCAACAGGAGGGCACTGATTCCAGGCCTGGCAGAGGCAACCTCTGCTTAGCACATCCTTGTTAACACATCCAAACAAAAATTCCCACCATGATGAAATGTCTGAAAGGAAGCAATGCTCAAACACTGGTCAAACAAAGTTATCCCCAAGTAATCTTCAGACACCTCTGCGACTGCCAACAACCCCCAAAGTACCCCCAGACTGATTTCTGGGGCCTCCCACCAAAGGACTGCACGTGATCCAGTCTTGCCCCGGACAGTGTAAAACCCCCCAGAGGAGGTATCTGGGCATTTCCCCCTGAACCTGAACCCATTGAACTCTGTGTTTCATGGTTTCCCCAACCCCCAAGGGATCAAGACTGCGACCATCTCTTTGACAAGCAGACCTTGAAATTGAAACAATCTAGTCTCATTATTGCACCCACAGGTGGTGATATCTTGCTTCTCAACTATCTACTCTTATCTTTTCTTTCTCCTTTTTTCTCCTTCATTATATATTTTCTTAAGTGATCTTTATACTTTCATGTTGCTATATTACTGTAGCTAATAATAATCAGATTGGTTACATACCTCCTTTCCATTGCAACAAAATTGTTTTAAAATAAACCTGAAGTTTACATATATATTTATAAACACCGGTCATTCAGTGTCATTTCACTCTAATACACCCCAAGAGATCTATTAACAAGAACTTCAGTTACCTTGCCTTCAGGGGCAGGTTGTAACAATAGGGAAGGCATACATTTCCAGTACTATGCTTTTTTCCAAAAATACAGGAACATTCTGGAATAGCTTGTCCTAGGAGAAAACTACTTCTCTTTACAGGCAGAGTATAGAGTGGCTACTGAATACGCCCAGATGTCTCAATTCATCAGCTGGGTGAGAAGAGAGCTTACGTGGTCTAGAAGGTTATATGCAGCTGGGCTACTAGTGCCAGACAGATGGCAAAGAACTAATGAAATCTGAAATGAGTGAGGCCGAGGAGAAATGTCTAGAGAGAGTAAGAGAAGAAAGCACTTGGTCCTACAGTTAAGGCAACAATGGGCTGTCAACAATTGGAAAAGAAATATTACATGGAGGCAGATTATTGATCTATGCAAATCAGTATTATGTCTCACACTTTCATCGTTTCCCCCATTGGCCAGCCTCTGCAGTCCAATCCTCTTCCAAGTATGCATAATTACTGGACTAGGGATGTTAGAGAGCACATCATTCATGTTTACTTTTAGTATCTGCTTAAGGACCTGTTGTCCATGAATTTCTCTAATTCTTTTTTTGCAGGAACCTTAGGAATTTGCTGATACTTGTCTACCTCCACAGTCTCCTGCAAACATCACAATGTCTAGTTGGAGGCTAGATACCAGCTCTGTACACCAGGGATCAGTGCTAGTGCCAATATTGTTTAATATATTTATTAGTGATCTGGATAGTGCATTCTCAACAGTTTTGCAGATGATAAAGTTGGGAGGAGTGATCAATGCACCAGATGACTGTGCTGCCATTTAGAGGCACTTTGACAGGCAGAAAATGCAAACTTCTGTGCCTGGGGAAAAATGCACCAGTATATGTTGGGGGCCACTCAGCTGGAAAACATCTTGTCAGAAAAAGACCTGGGGATCCTGGTAACACTAAGCTGAACAGGAGCCAGAACTGTGCCCTCACAGCAACAGCCTCCTGGGCTGCACTAAGAATAGCATTACCAGCAGGTTAAAGTGGTTGTCCTTCTCCTCTGCTTAGCACTGGTGAGACACACCTGGAGTGTTGTATCCAGTTTTGGGCTACCTGTGCAAGAGGGACACCCTGGAACAAGTGCAGCCAAGGGTCATGCAGATGGACTGAGACTGGAGCATCTCTCATACAAGGAGAGGCTGATGGCTTATTCAGCCTATTGAAGAGAAGGCTTTTGGGGGGAATCTTCACCATCTGAATAAATACTTGACAATGCTAAGCAAAGATGGTGGAGGCAGACTCTTCTCAGTGGATCCCAGTGATAGAGCAAGAGGCAATGGGCACAAACTGAAACAAAAGAAATTACATTTAGGCATAAGAAAAAAGGATTTTAGTATGAGGGCATTCAAGCACTGGCATATGCTGCCCAGAGAATTTGTAGGCTCCATGGAGATAATCAACCCATATGGATACAGCCCTGAGCATCTGGCTCTAACTGACCCTGCTCTGAGCTGGGAGGTTAGACCAGATGATCTCTAGAGGTCCCTTCCAATCTCAGCAATTTGGTGAGATACTATTCTGTGAAGTCTGCAAGTGTTTGGAAAAGTGCTTTCTTTATTTGTTACTGATTTGCAGGTTTTGTTGAGTCCAGCCTAAATATGGTCATGTGAATTTGGTGAAATATGGTTCTGTATTACCTATATTAATTCCCTTCATGGAAACTCCTAGGTTTTCTCAGTTTCTCAACATAAACCATTGTCCTACCATCTTAATTTTATTTGCCCTTCTCTGTAGTTTCTCTAACTCTGCCATGTCCTTCTCGAGATGCAGAGACAAGAATTGCACACAGCACTGAAGATGGGAGTGCACTAAAGTTTTATATCATGGCAAAATGCTGATGTTTGTCTTGTTCTCAATACCATTTCTGCTGATGTCCAATATGTTGTTGGCTCTTTTAGCTGCTGCTGCTGCAAATTGAGACAATGATTTCAGAGATCTGTCAATGATCTCTGGTCTAAGGTCTCTTTCCTGAACCATAGCTGCAAAAAGCAGCTTTAATTATCCATCTGCCCATTTTACTGGGGACACAACAGTAAAGACAGAGAAGACGAGGGGTGAATGGATGGAAAAAGTAGGTCCGGTTGACTGTGCAGCAGTTTTCTTGCACTTCTTGCCTACTGACATTCATCTGTCTGTATTGGGGCCTATCCCTACAGCTGCCAGAACACATTGATGGAGAAACACCTCTGTGAGCAAGTCATAGTCTGCAGCACCATCTTCCAGCTCCTCTGCCTTCTTTCCTTGGAGTTTGCTGGCAGCTGCCCCTGTGAAACAGCACTACCAAGGAAGGGAACCTGATTTCTTTATGTTCTCTCACCTCTATTCACCTAGTGGCAACACAGCCTGCCCCTCTGTTTCATTATTCTCTGAGCTGCAGTTCAACCTCTTATGATAACTATAAAGGCAAATCTTCTCCAAGGCTTGCATAAGGAAATTGTATTACTAGCTTTCCATTACTGCCAAGGAAGGTATCTTAATTTAGCAACTGTCTGTTGCTGAGACTACTACTTGACAGCAAGGTTGACATAAATATTTATTCAACTTGCAAGGGGAAAACATCTACCAAGCAGGATGGAGTATTCATTCGTGGTGGAAAATTAACAGCTGTTTCACTACCTGCTTCTCCTATTGACAGCACTACAGGGGATACCTGTTCAGAAATGAGTATGCTAAAATGATTGCCACAAGTGTCATAAGTTGAAACCACAGCTAAAAAAAATAATATTGCTCTCAAAGTCCAGACATGCTTCACAGGGATTCTTATCTAACTACCTTGAAAATGGCTAAATTACATGGTACAGGCAACTTCAACTTTTGCACTTTATGTAATCGCTGTATTTGCTACTCCTGCTACCCAATCTTATCTAAATTTTAAACTTGTGCTGTCGAAAGGCAAAATAAACTCTAGACAGGCCATCTTTAAAGCAAGAGAAGTGCTGAATGGGCTAGCATCCAAAGAACTAAGATTATAGGAATCTGTACAGCAGGAAAAAATATATGAGCAAAGTTGGACCTTTCCCGGTGAAAGAAAAGCATCCATTAAATCCTCCGCTGTGCTTCAGGGTAATATCCACAAGTCCCATCTCCCCTTTCCCTGGGCAGTCATTTAATATAAGAATATTCCAAAAGTGCATCTTCATTAGTTGTTTCAGTCTCTACCAGTGTAGTCTTTATAGCAAAATATCTGTATACCTGACTGAAGGGACTAAATCTTGCCCTACAGACTGCAATGCTGGTGGCATCTGATGAACTGATACCAGAATGGTCCCCTCTCTATTAAACTGAATTGTTTTCAGCCTAGAGAATACCCCCTGGGGTTCAAAGACATTAACCTATTGGATATCTATTATATCTAATCTGAAAAATCACATACAGAAGAGCAATCCACCCAAAGTAAGGATATGCTCAGACAGCCCCTGAGTACAGATCTGAGGCTAAAACTCTAATCCTCAAAAACGCTGAATAGTTCCTCATACAACTGACATCTTTTTCTGCTGAAATTTAAAAGGTTCTGTTTCTACATGAAGACAGAACCATCATTACCTTAATAAAGCTCTGTCAATGTCACAGACAGTGTCTGAGAAGCTTTCTCTTGGTGACCTTGCTTGAGCAGGAGGATTAGACAAAAGGTCCCCTCCAATCTCAAACATTTTGGGATTCTGTGTTATCAGATCCAAAGAAGGACCCTCAAAGTTACTGTCTGTATAAGGCAGATTTCTAAATGTTATTCAGTAGGTTTTTACCTAAGCAGACTTAAAGCTGCTGATGACACTTAATGCTGTATGCAAAAGATGTCTGCATAAGAAAGGCAGGGAAGGACATTGGCTCAGCTTTACCAAGCAGTTATGGGACTTCACCAAGCTTTATGGGACTTCCTTAGAACATGACAGATTTGATCTTCCTTCAGCTAAAGGTTCATACCTCCTATTTAAACATAACAGAATCAGTAAGGCAGTAGAAATGTAGTTCTTACCCTTCCCTGCAGCATGGAGCCATGCTGTGGAAAGAAAGACAAGGGTCATTGCATGAAAGAAAGGAAGTGCAGGAAAACATTGAGCATCAGTGACCGGACTCCTGGTTTTTCAGAAAGAGATTAAGAAAGAGGTATCATGTTTTGATTTCTGTTCTTAACCTTCCCTATGCATTGTGCCTAAACAATCATAAGGAATGGATAAGCAGTCCTGGCACTGGAGTCTAGAAATAAAGGCTTTACCTCAAAAACAAAGCTTCTACAGCTGCCAATTCCAAACAAAAGCAAGGCATCCTCTTCTCCTTTTTGAAGGGAAGGTTAATATAATAGTTCCAGGCAAGAACCTTCATTTAAACCCATACAACTACCCCATACTCATGGGACTGAGTGCCCAAGACAATTTCAGACCTACTCCTGTAGGTACTCAGTTACACACTCTGTTTTATATTGCAATTTTGGGACTATCACACTTCTCCCAATGCCTTGCATGCAGCAGAGGTACCTCATTTGCAGCTACATGTTCTGAAATGACAGCACCCAACCGAGCATCACAACACTATATCCTGATGCATATCAACAAGAAAATTGCAAGGTCAAGATTCTAATCTTCATAATTTTCCAGCTGCATCACTATCAGACAACTATTCCTTTAGGTACTTGTAAAAAAAAAATATCATACAAATAAGACAATTAAGGATTACAGTATTTAAATTGGTTATCAAATGCAGAAACTTCAAAACCCTCAGAATTTCATTGGGGCATTTCTATATTTTATAAGTTTTTATTGATGTTTGGATTTAAGAAAGGTAGTGGGGCACACACCTCCCCCCAGACTACAGCAGCAGTAGTTTCTGTAGGCACATAAACTCAATTTAACTGTAAAATGGGTAAGATTTACCCTGTAATCCACAGCCATTATAAAACACTTAAGGAATTCTCATCCAGTTATCCCTTTTGATCACTGATTTGAATAAACATGCCTAACACTATAATTTTGAAGACACCAATCTGGCCGAGTATGTATCTGACTGCCTTTAGACTATTCATTTTAATGCTTTTTAAAGACTACATAATATTAAAGTCAAATCACAATTTTCAAAGCCCACAAAGATCTATAATGCTGTCCACATTATTTCTCTGAGCTGGCACTATAATCTCAATGTGAACTCATTTTTGTACAACTGAGTATAACACTGAAGATTTTTTGAAGTCTCACTATAAAAGGAATCAGTCCCTATTTTATCTGCAGGACTTGTGACTTCTCAATGGAAGTCCTGGTAACAAAGATGGCTCTGGCTGAGATGTAAAAGATAAGCAATGAGACTGTAGCTGCTCTCTAGTTCCCAGGGTAATTTGGGGGAAGGAACTACAGCCTCCTATGTCTTCTCTATGTTGTATTATACCTGTGTAATGACAGGTCAATACTGAGGTGTTTGCAAAATACAGATGTATTTGTTAAATTATCAAATGTTCTTTGAATAATGGGAAAAAATCAATGCAAAGAAGTAACACCTTTCCAGTGAAACTGGGGAGAATAGAAAGCATTGATGCTTCTACAGCATGACACACCTCTAACCTCACTGAACTGTAGAACAGATATATATAAACCTCGGCTATAAAAATAGGCAGCAGTAAAATCCTTATCCTAAATCAAACTCTCTGAGATTGCTGAGTGAAGTATGAGTCTTTCACAGACAAGGGCCATGCAGACTTCTAGGTAAGGCAGGCAAAAGAGAAGTTGCTGTCATTAGAAAAAATTATATAGGACTTATTTGACTTACATTCATCATTTTCATTTAAAGATGGATTTGATTGCCTCTGAACCCTCAAGAAGCTTGAAAATAGGATGAAGTTTTTGCTCAGAACCCATTTATAAATGAAATTATGGCTAAATTAGGAGGCTGTGTTAAAGGCAAAACAGAAAAGAAGCTCACACACGGGCTTTGTGAAAGAAAGGCGAGAACAAAAGGTGCCATTTTTTTTTCCAGTTATTACAGGACATGATGCTTTACCATGGAAAAACTTGTAAAGCTTGTTTGTATACACATTTTTGTTTCTCCTTTTACTTTAATTCAGAGCTACTTGTCTCAGGATCACAGGCCTGATGTAAATAAGAATAAAGATTATGAGAAAAATGGCTAAAATGTCCAAAATTTGAGAGCCTTCTGTATGCTTATTCTTGCTCCTCAAACTTACTACTTTCTATTATTAAGGATGGGACTATTGATTTTACCACCCTCCAGATGTGGAAGGCATTTTCTGTATCTCTGCACATTGCACTACAAACAGACTATTTGAGTTAAGTGGAACTTTGGCTTTTCCTGCCTCTTTCTCAGTATGCAATCTGAAGTCCAGGTACAGAGATTTGATTTCCTCAAAAATGGGATAATTTCAAGAATTTCCTATTCCTAACACAGATAAAACACAATTGCTTCATAAATCCTGCTAATCTAATTTCTACTTAAAGCCAATGGGATTCTCTCCATTGACTCAAATGGGAATTGAAGCAAATCTAGTGAAACTGGTACATCTATTGTCTGGCTCTATTAGGACTAAAATTGCCTTTTAAAATATTGTGGAGGTTTTTTGTGACTTTTCTTTCAACTCATCTCAAAAATATAAAACTATATTTTCATTAACATATTAACACATTAACACAACATTTTCCCAAACAGATTGAGAACACAGCAGCTTTTGGGTTTGGCAGTCAAGGAGGGTGCAGGGGGATGTGTCATTCCCATCAGCTGGTTTGTCATGAATTCTGGTCACCTAAGTTTTTTAACAGAAATCTTCATAATAAAGCTCATTGAGACTGTTCTGTGGGGAAAAAAAAGGTTCATAGTCCAAGGTCTGAATTTACACAGATACCTATGCAAATCCAGCCTATCACTATATGTACTACAGCCTGTCTGATGAGAACTGAAATATAGCACATAACTGCCCACCAGGAAGGACCATACAATTTTAATTGATGTAATCATGAACTATATTTCTATTTCATCAATAGTTCTATTTTTGAATAGTTTTCCTACTTGTTGTTCAAAAATTTTTGTGAACAGAAAAGCAAAATTTCAGCAACTACTTTTTATTCATACTTCCTTTGGTTTGAATGCTGATATGGAGCACTGACAGGATTTTTCCACTGATTATATAAGTAGGTAAGATGCTGTGGGGTGAGTATCTGCTCTCTGAACTGTTTCTCTGTAATTCCTGTAGCAAAAATGACTGGTTTACATTCAATTGCATGAGGACATTTTATCATTTTTTTCTTTACTTGAGCAAAACATAGTTTTGGTTATTTCATTAGCCAAAATAACTAAAAGGATAAATAACTAAAAGGATAAATATTTGTGCATAGCTTTTATTTTAGTAGTTTTCTTTAACATTTTCCAACTTTCGTGCCTAAATTACAAAGGTACATCAGAACTTGGTGCCACCAGAACACGGCGTGAAATATTTGACAACACTGGCATCCAGTATGTTACACAGTTATTGACAACAAGATTTGGGACTACCATAGAAAAATGCTTAAAAGCTTAAAGTTTCAGTTAAAATAAGCTTTTAAAGTCTATATGATTATACTCTTCATATCTTCACATCAAAATTTTCCCAACAATTTAGACCTCATCTCAGGCAATGAAACAAGAGAGGAGCTGGAATTGTGGTGTACACAAAACTTCCCTAGATGGTTACCCTTAGGAAGGATATCAGAATTTATACTTTGCATTGGGGCCTTCTCTGATTTTGAAAGATTTGTTATTTTGTGTGTCAGGTTGTCCTGGGAATATGGTTGCCTAATAATTTTCTGAAGTATCATGTTTCTATCCTCATTTTAATGCCCAGAAATTACAGGAACAAACTGAAAATGAATGAAACAAATCTACTGGGAAGAAAACGATAGTGCTTCTGAAACCCCAAAGACAACTGAGTTCTATTTTCTTTCAATAATGGCATAGAAAAACAACTAATTCAAAATATTGTTGCCATTGAGAGAGGTGTTTTTAATATAAATGCAGAATTATGTTTTCAACAGAATTCAAGTTATGTTAGTTATGAAGTCTCTACTTGAATAGCAGTGTGTCTTCTAAACTGCAAGTCAGTACCTCATCCAAAACTACTCAGTGCAAGTCTGAAAAGGTAGCTAGTGGAAGCTGAGGTCCAAAAAAAACCTCAAAACTACAGTACTGGACAGCAGCCTGCCTTAGAGCTTTAGGTGACAATAGTTGCTGTCAGTGAGTGCCTGCAGAAGTGGCAGACAGCAAAATGAGTGTATTTCCACAGTCTGTCACTCTTGACATCCACAGGAGCACAGTCGTGTTTTGTAGGAAGTAAAAATTTGGGGAGCCCAGTCACATTCACCCAGTATTTGAGCTTTGCTAGTCACAGTGCCAGTCCCAAACTTTAGAACTTTGGGCAGAAAACCCTGGATAACTAGGTTAGGATAAGGTTTCTAAAAATTTTGGTGGACTTGTCAAAATGCAAGTCTTACTCCAGCATTTTTTATCATCTAAGGCTTGAGGCAAGAGCAGAAAGAAGGGCTCACTTGAATCCACTTCATATGCGGTCTTGAATTGTGATGGGATCAGGAAGATCTCATCTGTCACAGTGTCGCAATAAACTAAAAAAGAGTTATTCGTACTAAAGCTGCTGGTGAAATCAAGACAAGAAAGGTGATGTGTGTTCCAAACCCATATTGCTTTCCAGTTACAGGATATGCACTCAGAAATCACCTTCATAGCAATGGGAGTCAACTGATTAAAGCAGCCTTTGCTGAAGCCTTTTTTCTGGCTTTCAGGATTAGCAATCTCATTCTTCAGGCTGCAGAGGAGCAGCTCCAGGTGTGTTTTGGAATGACTGAATGGACGATTTATGCAGTAAGTGTTGTCACTAAAAGTAATGTGCTCACAAAACAACCAGCAGAGAAAGAGGGTCAGGGTCACCCTAAATGAATATAGACACAAACACATGTACTCTGAAAGCTGATAAGGCCTTTTTTAGGTAAGCAATCTTCAATGCCAGGATCAAACATAAGCTTGGAATCAGTTTGACAAGGGCATGATGACATTAATGTGAGTTACCTGTATTACCTGCATTACCTGTATTTTGCTATGGATTCTTGTAGGACTGTTTCAGAGCACCCGAGATGTCTGGACCCTAGTAGGTTTGAGTTTGAACTCTTCAGTGCTGGGAGTCAGATTCCACTAGGATATAAACTTGCCAAGCACATCCCTTGGTATTACTGCAAATACAAGGAGTAAAATTCATTTCTGAATATGCAGGTATTCCAATTCTGCAGCTGGCCCAGATGAATTACACTGAAGTGGAAGACTCAAGAAATCTGGCTGTGATTCAGCAGGGAGCACACCAGGGATTAACTGCTTCTGAAACCACCAAGGAATGGGCCTCTGTAAGTAATTGTCCTTTGGATTTAAAAACTTGGGAAGAGGTGCACAATGATGCATATTGGAATGAATTTGTGAGGCTGTGCAGCATAAATTTATGATATCTGGAAACAGATTGTCAAAAGGTATAAACACACTTTTTCACTTGCTTGCAATTATGGTGTACCTATCTCTATTCACCTGCTTCCTATCCTTAGTGCTCCTATTCTCACCAATGGGAATGACTGTACCACAGAATGTGATGTGGGCTAGACATTTCTGTTTCAGTTCTTCATCAAAACCCACACTGACTCAACGTCTGGGGAAGATTAAGTCTTGAACAAACTAAATTCTAGCCTTCACTTTCAGACATTCTTTTAAACCTTAGCAGTAGAATGCACTTTCACATTATTTGGAGATCTAAAAATTATTTCTGTCAGCTTATATTTTTCATGTCTTTTCCCTCTCCCTATGATACAAACACAGTGAAATATGAAATTTCCATATTCACAAAGGCAAGACAAATTTGTCTAGAATCACTCTATTTTTTCTCAAGGATAAATGAGATAGGCCTGGCTAATGGATCACAGCTAGACTCATTCAGTCTAATTTCAGGTAGTTAATTGAAGTGCCTAGTGGAGGTTGCTGATTGCTCCAACCTCCAATATAGACAGTTGAGAACAGGAACATCTTTGAGGGTCTTTATATTCCAACTTTGATTTCTTCCATTTTCCACCAACTTAAGAAACTCAGTGAGATTACTACAGTTATGCTGGTTGAATTCAGGCCACCTAGCAGCAGAGAAGTCTGAGACTTTAGGAGAATCTTCTCTTGATAACCTCTATCCCAGCTCTAAAGGCTATGTCCTTGTACAGGCTGAAGAGGGAGTTCTGCCACAAATCACTGATTCACAGCAGGACACTTGTAACCATGCACTGACGTCTAACTGCCACCATTGTAAGTGTGATTTAGACATTTGTTGCCCAGCTGCTTTGTTAAAGTCATAAAGCTGAAGTCCTTCACTTAAATCCATTTCTGAGTCTGTCATTTATTCCCCTCCGTGTTTTGATCAATAGCTCAGAGCTCTTCAATGCCGTGTCACTGTATATACGAGTTTGAAATTATATCCACGTTTTGGCTGTCAAAGTGTAAAATACAAACTCATATCCAGGAAACATAATGCTTTCCAGAAAATTATTAATATCTCCAGTACATAAAATTCCTGGACATTCCAAGGTGCACAGCAGCTTTTCCTGATTTCTCAGTACCCTACACTGCTAAATGTACTTACTGACATTATCACAAACTGAGGGTGCTCAAAACCTACACAAGTAAACAGTGCTCAAATTTTGAAGTCTTGTGGGATTTTCATAAACAGATTACAGACTTCCAAGAAGATAGGTTTAGTCATTCTTGGACAAAATGGGTGCAATTTGGGTAATAGAAGTAGGTTTTCTGCTGCTAGCTGCTCTCTCTGTTTCTACAGGTCTTTGAGCCTGAGATGTTCATGTAATTCATTATCCATTTGTGTTATGGCTATTCTTTTGCAAATGATCTTTAATTTGTTACTTCTTTTTCATGCTTTATTTTAAGATTCTCTGGAAATGCATTGAGTATACGCTTCATCTACATGAGTTGTAGTTGTGCAAAATATTTTTTCCTTAAATCTAAAAAGGTCATATCTTTCTGCAAAATTAGAAAGTGCCTTTGATCCAAGCTTAGCTGTATGGGTATCTGTGCAAAACACAGGCATGATCTCTCTGTTTTGTCATTTGGTGCATGTAGAGGTCAAGCAACAGAAATTGGAAAGAGCTGCTTTTCTCCCTCACTCCTTCTCTTTGGTTTCTGATAGTCTAGGTAGTCACACTTCCACACTAATTAATTTTAAAGGAGCCCTAAGACCGAAGAGACACATATGCTTATTAGATTTCATTGTGGCACATTTTAGAGAATTACATCTAGCAAAATAGGAAGGCTCTATTAAAATTTCCTTTTGAGACTAATGCTAAAAAGCTCTAAAGTAAAACAGAAATAATTAGGAACCAATTAAAAATTTTTTTGAAATTATTAATTTTAAAATGTTTACCTAGCATATGTGGTATATGAAATCATTCTCTCTGTCTGTGTTTCCTCTCTTCCCTCCCATTCAGTAATTTTCCTGCCTATTGCTTAACTAAAACTAGATTTGACAAAGGGGCAAAGGTCTCTGAAGTATTTTCTTTCCAATAGCCTCATGAAAGCAGTCTATCAAAAGGAAGCTTGAGGCAAAGCCTGAGGTATGCACTCACGTCTTATTAGACACTGGAGAATTGACCCAGAGCCCAGAGCAAGCATCTCTTCTTTAGTGCTCACAAAACTATTTGTTCATCCCTTGTATCCTTGTTTAAATAATTGGTCCATTTTGCTTTGTAAATATCAAGGCTCCATAGAGCCGCTGAATTAAAACCCCCAGGGTAAGATCCAGGCTCTGGTGAAGTCTATCAGCATTTTACTATTGAGTCTCCTGGGGTCAGGATACGACCAAAGACTCTTCTGTCTAAATGGAAGAGACAGAAAAGAAAGGGTGAGAGGGCAGATCAATATATCAAATAAATTATTCTCTTCACATTATTCTTGCAGCTTTAATATATGTACACAATGTCATCACAGCTATGCCATGTCTGAGCAAAGAGAAACTCTGTGGTATCAATGACATCAGTGTATTAAAACAGCCCAACATTTTAATTTTGCAAGGAAGTATTTATAGGGATTTTACTTTGCCTTTTTTTCACCACATCTTTACAGTGGTTGTTAAAACCAAAACTGGTGATGATGCATTTTTAAAGGGTGCCCTCCCTGTACACTGACCATGGGGACCAGCTTGCACAGAGGTGTTCAGCCAAGGTTAGAGCTACCCCATAGAAATCATTTCTACCACCTACAAGTCTGGGACCTCAGGTGAGGGGGAGCCCCCTTTACCAACAACGCACACATCAAATTACCCAACAGCTGCAGGAACCTCTGCTGTCTGAGCCCACGAGACAGCAACACGGGCCCCTGAGGAGAGGCTGCTGCAGTCCTCAATATTCAAAAATTATATTTTCATACCAACCTGTGGACATCCTAAAAGTGGCAGCTCCTACTTGTGAAAAAGTCCAGTCCTTCTTACTTACTACCTATAGCAAATCAGTTGTACTTCTTTCAGTACATATATTATGAACTCCAGCTGGAATATGAATATTTTACAGAAAAATACTATGCAAAGAGAGTGGGTATCCAAACCTCCTCAATAGATACTTGCATCAATTGCTCAGTGCTCCTAGGCAACAATAAGAAAAGTGAGGGAAAGCACAAAGTTTCAGGCTACTTTTTTATTGATTTTAGCTTTCTCATTCACTGTGTGTTAAGTATCGCAACGCAAAATCCATTTTACCAGATTCAAGTGGCAATTACACTTTTATTTTCTAGGCTGTAATGGAAATCTGTCTAATTTAACATTGTCAGAATTTAAAGATGATTTCTGACTGCAAAACTGACAAAATACAAGTGTTTACTGAGTTTGCCTGAAACAAGCTGCATTAATTTAAGTTTTGATGTGAACTCCTGCTTTCTTGACAACATTCCTGTTCCACCTTGCCCACTTAATTACTGGGACATTCTGTGAGCAGAAAAACCAGAACAGCATGTAAAAAAGTTCCTTGCCCCTTTCCAGTCCTACAAAGAAAATATCAAAGGGACATAACTATGAATTCAGTCATAATCCTTGCACTTAAAAGCAAAAAAGCTAACTCAACAGATCTTGATTCTTATATCAATGTAAACATGACAAATGTTGTGCCCAAAACATCAGGGAAAACACTAGGACAGCTCTTTAAATGGAAGGTGACTTATTGAATCTTCATCTTCAATGTTTTGCAGTCTGTGTATTGTGGAATTCTGACAGCATGTACCTGAAAATGTGTATATGAAACCTGAGTATTTACATTAATATTCAAATTATTCTGTTACTGTAGAAAATAAGGTGGAGCACTGCCAAATGCTTTTATACAATAAACTGAGAAATTAAAAAACTCTATTTGTCCAGGACATTTGAAGAAGAGAGAATGTGTTCAGTTTACAGTTGAAGTTAATGATTTTATAGGTCTTTTCCAACCTAAGTGATTCTATAATTAAGGATATGGTTTAGTGTTGGATTTGGCAGTGTTAGGTTTATGGTTGAATGGTGATCTTAAGAGTCTTTTTCAACCTAAATGATTCTATGAATTTATACTAATTACTCTAAGTGATAAACAAAGCTAATGGCCCATGAATATGAACTTTCATGTAACAGAATTTATGATTTCTAAATAGAAGAGGTAAGTCAATGCATGTGGATTTAGTACTAAAAAAGTCTGAGCAGCCTGTTCTTACACCCTCAATATTTTTCTACTGCTACCATAATTGACAGTATGCCAACAGGTGCCTACAGTGTGCAGGCACATTTATGACTGTAAAATAGGAAATCTTGAATGAAAAACTAGGGATTTATAGACTGGTATAAAAATGAGGCTAGGTACTCAGTGTGTACTATCATATCACTGCTGAAAACACATGCTCAGATCATGGCATAAGGCACAGGATAAAATATATATTATCTGCTTCAATACATGCCCAAATTATCACCAAGCTTTGCAAAACTGAGTGGGTACACTGAAGAGAGACTGAGACAGCAGGATTAAAGCAGGTCTGAACTGAGGTGTCTTGGCAGATAAGACTGTTCACATGAGCTGCTAGAGATAACTCCTATTCCTGCTTTTGGGCAAGCACATCAATCAGCAATTCCCTTATTTAGGAAGACAGAAGAGAATCATAATATCTTGGGAAAGAAGACATGAGATCCCACCCTGAAACACATCCCAGAGCCATCTGGGGTTACTGTGGAATGCCATGGGAAGCTAGAAGGCTGGACTTCCCTGGTTGCCACCACAACCAGACGTATGAAAACTCAAAAAATGAAGTGGATGTTGCCCCCATACCTCTCAAAATGGGCTACCCATGAGCATGCTTCAAGGGACAGCAAATGAGGAACAGGTGGCAAATGAGATTGGAAAACAAGTACAGTAAGCAATACTAGTAACCACAAGTCAGTAGGACTGATAGTACATGCTGAAATTAAGTTAGAATATCTTCAAGAGCTTTCATTGTTGTGCTTCTCATTTAGTCTTGAAACACATTAAAAGTATTTTGAAATATAGTAACTAGCCACTGGCAAGTGACACTTGTTCTTCTGTTATTACAAGTGGAATTATTAGAATTTCAGCTTTGTGAAAGAAGCTAACTAACTCCTCCTGGAGTCCTGTGCTGCTGATAAATGTTTTTCTACCAGCTTGTGTTTTCTGCCATAGGAGAGCCTGAGAACACTTGCTGTAGTCTCGGAACACCCTAGAGAAAACCTCTGTACCAAGAATATAGAGATAGGTCTACTAAATTTTCCTCCTTGGTTCAGAGATATATTTAAATTCTGGCAGGTTTTATTAATATCATGGCCTATTTATTTACTTGCACTCCTTCTTAATTCAGCAAAAATGGATTAAAAATGAGTTCTCTTTTCATTTTACAGCAGCCAGGGATCAGAACTTGCTTTGAGTTGAAATTGCCTTAAGAGTCTTCTTCTGTCAATGAGAGCAGTGCTTGTAACTGCTGGTGATATTTCGGGACTTAAAAGGCACAGGACTGTGGCATGACCTAACTGATGAGATAAATTATGCTGATTCATAGCATTATAAAATATTAATACCTCTGCCAAAGTTCAGCTCACTGACCTCCTCTATACACTGGTGAGCTCACCTGCTGAAAGGCCAAGAGCTCAAAGCTTTGACATTTTCTTTGTTTTGACAAAATAAATAACAATTCTGTGTTCTACAGAAAAAGCAAATGAACACAGGAAGAAAAATCCTGACACATGCTTCTCACCAAGCAATTTCTGAAAGGTATTTTAGGTCTCTTCTAACCAACAGCTGATCTCTGCTATGAAAACTCCAGGCCTTTTGTCTTTAGTAGCATTTTTCCTTAAGCAAAGAAAACCACTAGTGATCCTGCTGTACATAGATTTTTGCATGGAGCTGCTTGTGCAAACTTGAAGAAATAGACTCTCATTCCCTGGAGTCTTGCACAAGTCCCCCTGCAAGGGACTTGATAGCTGCCTGGTCTGTGGCACCTTCATGACAGGCAGAGGAGAACCTGATCCTGCAAGCCCTACATTATGCACAGCAACTCTGGCACTCACCAAATGTTCCAGCAAGCAGCACTCTCTAGGACACTGAAATTGCCTAGGATACTCAATAGTACTTCAAATTCTTTTTAATTTCATATATTGAGCTTTCTGGGCTGTAGCAATTTCTACTTTTAGCTTTCTCATTCGAACTCTCCCCTGAACAACAGTCTATGAACTTAGTTTCAAATTCATTTCTGCTGGGAAAGAATGGTTATTTTTGAAGAGTTTGACCTAAGTCATTCTCCATTTCCTGAACAGTATTAGTTACGATTTTCTTCCTATATTAAATCAATTTTTAATGAACCCCTCTACTTAATTTAACCAAAAGTTTTCTCAGTTCTTCTCCTGACTTCTTTTAACAAGTCATCTATCATATAAAATAGTATATCACTTCTGGTAATTTTAAAGGACTGCAATATATGTGATCTTTATATTAATCAGTTCATTTAGATATCAAGGTCAACATACTTGAGCTTCATTTCAATATCAAGGGTGACATAAGTAATTTTCTTATTGACAATGATAAAAAATGTTCATCTATTCTGAGATTCAAACTGAAGAAAGCAGATATTACTTCAGATGCTGGATTCATCTGAATGTTGATACAATATGGAATAAGGTGAAGTATACTCAGGAATGTAATACTTCATAATAATGTTTTGATTTAATACAATGCACAAATTTCAAGATAGAATTCATATCTTCTTTTTCCATATTTCTGATGTGTCAGTCTCAAACAACGATGCCCAAAGGCAAAAAGGAAAAGCAGAAATAGAAGGGTTATTGTCCAGAGACTCTTCCCAGAAGAATGCTGTTTCAACGTGAAATGAACTTTGCTGCAGAAGAAACTTGCTCCTTCCCAACCCAGAATCAGGTAAGAGGTAGATTCTTACCCCTTAAAGCACAAAGGGAGGTCACTAATCTCAGGTGAGCAGAAAAATAGGCAGAAAAGATGTGCTAGCTCTCTCAGCTCTAGTGCGTACATCCCATCCAGGCCCACGAATTTGTGGGTGTCAATTTTTTCTAAATTATCTCTAAACTGATTCTCCTCAACCAATGAAAATTATTCCTTTCTTCAGACTTTCTCTCTTGGCTCCAGGCTGTGGGGTTCCTGAGGCCTGGCCTTGGCAATCAGAACTGAAGCAAAGAAGGTATTCGGTAACTCCACTTTCTCTGGATTCTCCACCACCAGGGCATCCACCCCACTCACTAGTGGTCCCACCTTTTCCCTAGACTTCCTTTTGCTAATGATGGATTTGAGGAAATCCTTCTTGGTGTCCTTGATAACCCTTTCCAGATTTAGTTTTAAATAGACCTCAGCCTTCCTCTTTGCATCCTTATATACTCTGATAATCCTGTATTCTTCCCAAGCAGTCTGTCCCTTCTTCCACATTCTGTACATGCTGCTCTTCTGCCAGAAGCTGTTTGTTCCCCCATGCAGGTCTGCTGCCTCTTTTTTGGGTTTTTACTCATAGGAATGAACCATTCTTGAGCTTGGAGGAACTGAACTATGCATATTATCCAGCTTTCGTGAGCCCCTCTTGCCTTCAGGTCTCTATACCATGGTACTCTATCACGCAAATACATGAAGAGATCAAAGTCTGCCCTCCTGAAGTCCAGCACAGCAAGAATGCATTGCCTTTTCTAAGAGAAAAGTAATATTTTTAATAGGATTCCTTAATGCTATTTTTAAAGATTGTCATTATAAGTATTTCATATTCTAGTCATACCATTCTTCCAGTGTTGATGGATTATGTAATTATACATAAAGCCATTTGATTGGAGAAAAAAATCTCTAAAATCATGTTTTAGTCAAAAGACTATTTAAAACTATATTTTGAACCATTTGGCTTTTCTTATAGCATGGAACAAAACTGTAAATTTCAACATTTTTCACAGAGCAGAAATCCCTGGTTTTCAGTATTCCTACGTATAATAGCAAAATCTTCATCTTTAAACTCCAGAGCAGACTGTTTTGCTTCAGTTGATCTTTAACAAGTGATTTTCTTTCTGGTCTTCATTCTGCATTACACTGGCCTCAGTGAAATATGCAAAGTGACTATCTTCTGATGAGCCATGATTCTATTTTCAGTGCTGCAGTTATCATTCAAGTCTGTCAAAACCAAATTGCAACACTTTGCAAAACAAGTACAGGAATATAAGCACAATCCTCAACTGCATATGTCATGTTGGCACCACTTTCAATCCAGAAGGTATAGACTGGCTGTAAATTTCAAAGTGGTGCAGTATGTCCTGAATCACATTTGCTGCAGTATGCTCTTCACCAAAACCTTTAACTTGTAGTTCTGTGCATTTCCTAATGTCTCCTTGGCTGATTTGCAGATTTGACTTGAAACACTGCCTGATGGCCTGGCTGACGCACAGGAGCTAAATATTGGGTTGACTTGCCTTTGGACACATGAAAAATCTCTCCAAGTATCCTGCTTTGGGTTATGCCTTACACCCTTGCCAACTTATTCAAAAGACTGTGAAATAGCTTTTTACCAAAGACAAACCTGCAAGGAGGAGCAGAGTAATGGAGGTCAGATTCTGGGCAGCATCTGATGAATGCTTCCCTGGTAACTATGATTCCATTGCAAAAATCAATCCAGAAATTTTCTCTGTTGCAGTTTTATTCCTGTATTCTGCAGCTGAGAGATTCATTACAGATTGGCTTTTTATAACCAGTCATTTTAGGCAACTTTGCTTTCCTTGAAAAATCAAAGGCATACATAACAAAGTTATGTTCAGTTTAGGCATCCTATGACCTTTTACATTCTTAGAGGTGTGTTTCTAATAACTATAGCAAATGTGGTTGAAAAGATGAGCTGCTCAATCTGAAATGAATTTGCTTTAGTGTCTTCCTCATGAAGCTCTCTGTTTTCTATGCCTTTTGACACAGGTTCTGTTATTTCTCCCTTAAAATGGTATTCCAGGCTGATAGTACCAGCTGTCCACCTTTTGTCCCCCCTGCTGACTCTGGTGTGACAGATGGTGCAAACAGCCTGGCACTTGGCTGTTGGATCAATATAAGGGACAAAATACCTGCCAGATTGCTGATGACTAAGATGTTACATACTCTGGCACCATTGGACAGCTTAGCAAAAATGGCACTAGCCTGAAGGGAAAATAACCAAGATTCATTTTTTTTTTCAGGTTTTTTTTCAGAATAAATGTTATTTTGAATTCTGGGGGGAAAATGCTTCTAAAACCTCCTAGAGTTTTCTCCTCATTGCCACAGAATTACGCTAAGAGTAAGACTCCAGTCCTTCTGATTTATTACAGCTGGATAACTTATTGCCTCTGCCAGCTCCACTTCCAGATCTCAGCAACACTTTCAGACCTTCCAGGAGTTCAATGACTATTTTGTGGAGTAAATGTCTTCTCTTAAGTGTGGCCTTAAATGCTTTTATTTTTACTCTGAGTACTCAAGCAGAAGTCTTAGTTCCTTTCTCATTCAAGCAGTGGAGGACTCCAAAGAGGAAGTGAATGCTTGTAGGATGTTTGCCTTGTTTGGCTCACGCAGGGTTTCGTGGATGTTCAGCGGTGCAGCTGGCAATGCCCAAGTTGGCAGGCATGACCTATTCTCTTCTTGACAGCTGTCCAGGTGCTTGGGCACAAATTTGTATCTGCATCTTCAAAGTTTGCACACCTGACATAAAGAGATAACAGGCAAAAATCAGGAGTCCCAGTCTGAAGGTTTTGTGTATGACTGAAAAGCATATGAAAAATAGAAACATGTTTAATGATGCGTTTTCAGCTAAAAAGAGCAAAGGAAATGGCACAGACTTTCTAGAGGTATAGGAATGGGGGAGGGGAAGGAACAAGACTCATCAGCAAGTGAAAGCAAACTGTGAAAGTGCATGTAGCACATTCTTACCCAGCCTGTAAAGTTCACCTCTGACACTGTTCAAAGACAGCTGAAAGTGCTTTGGCACCCCACGGCCAGACCTCCAGAAAACCTTCTCAGTATTTCATAAGGCAATCAAATATCTTCACTCTCTGGAGAGAAGCAAAAGGATTCCTTTGGAATCCTGAAATCCTGGAATGAGCACACTTTTTTCACTGGTTTTAACAACAGAGGAAAATAAGAATCACAGTGAATTACTAGAAGGCTACTTTCCTTGACTGCCTCCCATACATCTTGAATGAAGCGTTTAGGAATGTCCTGGCTTTTTAAGAAAGTCCTAGAGAAGGTCAGAAGCAGCGCTAGTGCTTCCCCCAGTCCCAGGGCTGCATTCACTCCACCCTTCTGGTGTCTGAGGTGGACCTGGGTACCACATCTGACATCTAGGATCAGCGAATGCATCAGCTGATACACTCTCCCATTCTGTGTCTCCCTACACAGTCAGTAACGACAATAACATGATGTTTAGGCTGAAAGGATATTGCAGGTCTGAGCCTGTCCTCCTCTCTAGGGAGGAAACCAAGATCTGGCCAGTACAAAGCATGAATTGCTTGTATCACTCTCAAGTGCTGATTTCACAGCAAACAATTGGAACGCAGCCCCTGGGGTCACACTCCTTGCTGCTACCGGGGGTAAAGGGAAAAGCCTGGATTTCTGCCTTGACACATTTGCCTTGACTGTGGAGGTGAAGCACAGAATTAGTGCTGCTGGCTGCAAGGAAGAGCAACCAAGTAGCAGCAGACGCTGATTTGGGGATTTCAGGGGTCAGAGAGGAAAAAGGAAAAGAAAGGGGAGGGAGGGAGGGAGGGAGGGAGGAAGGAAG